>CM060408.1:201450473-201975473 GCA_030545235.1 Helianthus tuberosus
CCCCAAAACCTAAACCCCCCTCCCCCAACCCCCAAAAAACTAAACCCCCCCCCCCCCCCCCCTCCCCCCCCCCCCCCCAAGCTAAAATGCTAAAAACTAAACCCCCAAAAAACCTAAAAAAATCTAAAAGAAATCTAAATTTTTTTTTTTAAATTTTTTATTCTCAAATCGCTACTTTTAGTAGCAATTATTATTTTTTTTTTTAAATTTTTAATTTTTTTTTCTTCGAAAAGTAGCGATTTTTATATAAAAAATATTTAAAAAAATAAATAAAAAAATTTTGTGTGATTTTTAGCTATTTTTAGGCATTTTTGGTTGTGTTCACATTGGTTCTCGCGGTTCTCACAATAAGAGGTGGTTCTCGCATGATCTTCTCCCTATATATATTATATATATATTATATATATTATATATATAATATATATATAAGTAGTTATAAATACATATAAATTGATTAATAAATAAAAAAAAATCAAGCTCGAGCTTGAAAAACTACTCACAGAACCGAGCTTGAACTTTGGAAATAGAGCTCGAGACGAGCCGACTTTCGAGCTCTCATAACTTAAGCGAGCTGAGCTCGAGCCTCGTAAAGCTCTTCATCCACTTGACTAAACCCATCCAACTTTTAACTTTAACTCAAATTTTTTCTTACGTTACTTAATGTACAAATTCAAATAAATTAAAAAAAAATAACAAAAAAGAAAAAAATAACAATTAATGCAGCTTAGTATATGTAGTAAGTGTTATTTCAAATAATGTCTTTATAAAATAAAACAATATTGAGGGTGCTAAATTAAATAAACTTGTAGAACACACAAATGATTGGAAAGTGGTGACTTGTGTCATACAAAAGCCAAAATTGATGGTTGTCCTAAGACGTCCCCACATTCTAAGGTCCTAAATATTTGCAATCATGAAATACCAAATTGGCATTAATTAAAGTGTGGTAATAAATTAATCTTAGGGTGTAAGGAAGTGGTTAAACACTTGAGAGTTGCAAACTAAAAAATCAACCAATCAGAGTGTGCCACGTCAATCAATGAAAAGTGTTTAAAACTTTGCTGAAAAGTGTTGACAATGGTTTAGACACTTGCTGAAGTGGTAAACTTTTTTTTTTTATAAACTAGTATATTTAATATTTAAGTTAATAAATGTAGAATAAAACTAACAAAAACATTAAATTAAATTAAAAACATTAAAATTACATTAAATTACAAAAACAATAAAATTACATTAACTTGAAATAAATTAAACTAGTATTCGTCGGAATCGACCAAAAGGTGGGGTAAATCTTGACTTGCGAGATGATTTAGGAGATCGTGTTTTAGTCTCCAATGCGTGTCTTCATCCATCAACTCGCCCAACACCGTATTGTCTAGAGCGGGCTCGACCGGAGGATCCCGAATGTACACCGGTGCTATCGCCCTTCCTTCATATTTCAAAATCATGTTGTGTAAAATAATACACGTGTACACAACACTCCTAATTTTTTTAACGGATCTTGCTCGCATCGGTCGACTCAATACACCCCATTTCGCCTTCAAAACACCAAAAGCCCGTTCGACGTCTTTTCTTGTCGCCTCATGTTGCCCTCTTGAATTTCTTTTGGTCTACTTCGTTAGGGTAAGGGATCGACTTCACAAACACGGACCATGAAGGGTAGATTCCATCCTGCGAGCAAATAACCACGTTTGTATAAATGGTTGTTAACGTAAAATGGACATTTTGGCGCGGTTCCATTTCGTATCGTTAAAAATAACGGAGATTGTTGTAGCACATTGATATCGTTTTGAGAACCCGGTGGATCGCCAAAAGCATGCCAAAACCATAAGTCTTGAGAGGCAACCACTTCAAGCATAACAGTCGGGTATCGGTGATCTCCTCGCATATATTGGCCTCGATACTCTGTCGGACAAAATCGCCAAACAAAATGGGTGCAATCAAGGCTACCGAACACACCTGGAAGGTGATGTTTTTTCCTCATGAGCTTTGTATAAAAGTGCCATGTTGTGGCTTGTCGATCTACGTAAGAACTCGGGAGCGTATATTTTGCAAACCGTGTCGCAAAAATATTCTAGGCACTCGCAGGAAGTTCTTTCGGCCATATGCAAGTACTCGCCGTTCTCGTCTGGAGTGTTACCAGTTGCTAGCTGTTTAATAGCCGATGTCACCTTTTGCAACGGCGTAAAGCCCTTCCTACCTCGCGCATCGAGGGCCTCTTGAAACCACGAGTCGTTCTCTTCCACGTCGGCCACAATTTTTAGAAACAAACGTTTCGACATACAGAACCTATGCCGAAAGATATCTTCGTTGTACTTCGGGTCTTCGACAAAATAATCCGGCATGAGTGACTCATGCCCCTCCTCACATTGACGTTCAATATATCTCCTTCGGTTAGATGTGACCGTATCTTGAAGTTCGGCTTCTTCGATGAGATTTTGAAAAAAAGAATGCTACTATCGGATGAATCGTCGCTACTCATGGGTGGGAACCATAACGGGAGTTCATCCGCCATTTTGTTTTTTAAATGTTTGGGAAGAATTGATGGTATTTTTTTGGTTTGGTTGGGGGTATAAATTTGAAGGTATTTGGTTATGGTTTGGTTTGGCATTTATAGTTTAATTTTTAAAATAAAAAATATTTTTTTTTATTTTAAACAACATTATAGCCGTTAACTCGCCCCCCAACGTTCAAATTTTCACCCTTTCCCGAGCAGCATATGGTCCCCGATTCAGCAACGAAACCGCAGCGGCAAAGGGTCGGCGGCGGTGTTGCCGCACGACAAAAGCCCTTTGCGGCACCCACACTGGACACCCTTATTACAATTCCCTTATTCTTGTAGACAGAATTTAATATGCTTTTTGGCAATATGTAAGCATCAAATTATATGCTAACATTCCTTGACCTTTTACTTGTCTGCTGTGGGTGCAACACGTGGACAAGTTTAGCGTAACGTGTGAATTTGTTACAACACACATTACGTTATACTATTGAAGAAATAAATGCCAGAACGAGGGATCTTGAGAGTATATGCTTTCTGGATGTTCTTTTAAGGAAAATAACTTCCTGATCAAGTAACTACAAAACAAATTATGGTTGTGGCCACCTTTGACGTGAGAATAACAAAGGGATTCGTGAAGTAAAGAGAAAAGTATATGAATTCAGAGAATGATTGAATGAATGAATACGTGACTTTTGGTTCTCTCTATAAGATCTTCTAAGGATAATAACTTCCTGATCAACTACTACAAAACATACCATAGTTAGACTCGCCAGAGAAATAGGGTTATCCCTGTGACCATCCCCGGAGTGAGAATAACTATGGGTTTTGTGAAGTCAAGAGAAAAGTATATGAATTTGGAGAATGATTGAATGAATGAATACGGTACCAAATATTGTGTATTTATAGTTGTTGGCACTTACGGTTTTCTCCCATTAAGGATAAGGATGGAAAACCAATTTGATTTAGGTTAGTCTACCTCTAAGTCTTGTTTGGCATATCTCAAACTTATTAAGAGATTTTGTTGATAAGGGATACATGTGCCATATTAATGTGTTCATTTAATGAGTCTCAGTCCAGCTGGTTTCTATAAGGAATGCCCGGTTTAATGAGATTAACTCAAATCATACCTTATCATGTCCCCTAAATGGTGTTATAGTTATTATCATTTACAATTCCGGACTAGAAATGTTGTCAAATATGGATAAAAAGGATTGAGTGGGACTGTCATGATGATAGATGTTAAATCAAAAGAAAAATGATCGCTGACGGTGGCGTGTGGCTGGTTGCAAACCTGCAGTGACGCGAGGAATCAAATATGTTGGTATCAATTTCCTTCAATGTGTAATTTTGTCATTGGTGGATCCTTTTGGCGCTCGTTTGTTTTGTTGAATTTCAAACGTGACCATTAATGCAGAGAAGCTATATAAGACCTTTCAGAATGTCATTTTGTGATTATTGCATCTCCCCAAGATGGCATTTGGAACTTCTAGGACCAACAGATGTTACATTCCCCTTGAAAAAGGGAAAATCACGCTATGCAGTGACTTCTTTAAGTTTTGCATAACCGAATTTTGCATGGACCTTTTAGAGTTTTATATGATTCATTTGTTGCAAATTCATCTACCAGGTTTAGGGAAGGTTTGCCACTTCGAACATGCAAACCTTTGGCTTGGGATTTATACAAGATCTAACTATGGTTCAAGCTTTTTACATGTTGGTTTTGATGAATGCCCAGTATACCTTCGACAAGTTAGGTACTTGTGCTAGATGTTTGAAAGTTATCTCCACCAGTTGTTGACAAAAAAATCATGGCGTAGACAGTTCTTTTTTATTGACAATTCTGTGATTCCTGGCTAGATGACGCTTCGCGTTCCACGTTAAAACGAAAAAGTGGAGGATTGGAGTCGCTACGTGAATCGTATGTAAGGTCTCAGCTATGTGAAGTGACTTGTGCGTATACACAAAATTTTTCAAAGAATTTTACACACGAACTCGGTTTTAATATTTATAAAAATTATTTATACATTAACATTAAAACATACAAAAAGGACAAGTCTACCCTATCATATATGTAGTAAAGTATGGGTAAGAACCAGATGTCGATCCATGGACGCGAGTGGATACATAAGTATTAAACCATTGTCAGGTTTACCCGTAAAAAGATAGGTGAATGAAGTTTTTAACTAAATAAATCTAAAACCATATTTAAAATATAAAAGATTCCAAATGCAAAAATATATATATTTTCTTGTTTTACAAAAACCTAAGCATGTTAACTAAGTCAGAAATGTTAGAAAGGCACTTGATTAATTTTCCAATTATATAAACAATTAGTATCCCTTTCAGGAATCCTAACATGATGATCATTCTGATAGCTAACGCGATAAACACACTTTAACTACCTAAAGCTATTGATATATTTTCATGCAAATCTTATATAGATAAGTTAGTCATCCATTAAGAATTTTATAACCTCACTTAATCAAGGAAGGTAATACTGATAACATAATACAACCACCGAGATAAGCATAAAGTAGATCATATCACAAACTATCCCAATTTACAAACCTTGAACACAAATATACTAAGATAGTAATATCAACCAAAACCCCTAAACAAAGATCATAAACCGTGTCAAGGACTTGTAACAACACCATCTAACCGGTTAGGCTCCTTACGTACAAGAAAGTACTCTTGATTAACATTTGATTAAACTTTTGTTAAACCAATACCCATTTCTAGTTTCATGTGTAAACATACTACCAAGTTAATAACTTACTAATAAATGCTTAATCAATGGGACTTTCAACATATCTTAACTAAACATTCATTAATCATCCATTATAACCAAATGTAATTAAGAATCCAACATCAGTGAAACATGGTTGCCATATGATCATCAAGATTTAAACATGAAATATACCAAAGTTTCATGCAAACAAGATAACATACTAATCTTTGTTCATAAAACATAGTACATCCAATCAATGCTTGAAATGCTACCAAAATCATGGAAGGAAGAAGGATTCAAACCATAAGCAAGCAAGGATTAGATGCAATGGATGATAAGTAGGCTTTTTGCAACTAGGGGGCTTGAATTCGACCTAAAACAAGTTGTTTCCGTAGCCTAGAAATCGCCAAGAAGTTTGCAAAAATATATGGTTACTGATCAAAATGCATCTGCCATATTTATACAATTACAAAAGCGCACAATCGTGCGTCATAAAGCGCACACTCGTGCACTATTCGAGTCTAGTCATGGTGTGACACCCGACTATTTTAAGCATGTACCGTACTAGTATGACACATGTTATAAACAAATGAAGGCACTAAACTATTAAATATGACGTTAATATATAGTATTTGAAGTGTTGGTAAATCCAAACTTAGTTGAGAATTTATGTTGGCAATAATAAGATAAACTCTTATCGCGTAACGAACAAAATGCGAAACGAACGTCGGCGACCGCCCGGATAATGTTAAATCCCTAAAAATATTCCGTTATGATTAAAATACTATTTTTAATCATACTCGTTAAGAAAAATTAATTAAAACACTTAAAATCCTTATTTTTCAAATTTAAGCGCGTGCTGCGCAATACCGCGTGTACACTTCAAAATACAGACAACGCAGCCAGTCTAGGCAAACAAAGTATTGTTCAACAATATTATGGCGAGTTAATTTTTATAGAACGATAAAAATAATTTTAAAAGCTTCAAAACGCAATTAAAACGCGAAACTAAAAACCCGGTAGTTAGTTAAATACCTGTTTTTGCATGAATATGTGTATGTATATGTGCAAGAGAAAGAAAGTGTGTGTGTGTGTGTGAGCAAGGTGGCAGCCCCATAGGTGTCCACCAAAACTTCTTTGTGCCATGTGTTGAATATATATGAAACCTAATGATTACTAAACACCTACACTCAACTTAAAACAAGTTTCAAAGATCAAAGTTTTCTTCTCTTCCTCCCTCTTTCAAACTCTCGACCGAACACCAACAATCCACCACCATTTTCATTTTTTAACCAAGTTATGGAGAATCTTGTATGATACAAGCTAGTTTCAAGTTTGTTTGGAGATCCAAAAAGGTTTTCAAGGTGAATCCAAGGAAGAACAAGCTCCATCTCATCCATTTTTTTTATCAAAACCCATCAAACTTTTGAAAGGTATAAACTTTATTTCAAACAATTTTGTTCTTGAAATCTAGATGAAGATGATGATGGAAAGTTTCACATGAACTTAGAGTTCTTCTCAAACTTTGAAATAAATAAGAAAATGGTTTAATCAAACAAAAAAATGGAAGTAAGTAAGTAAGTAAGTAAGTAAGTAAGTAAGTATGTATGTATGTGTGTGTGTGTGTGTGTGTATGTATGTATGTATGGCCGTGAGTGTGTATGTGTGTGTGATAATGTTTGTGTTTTGATTTCTAGTTGATTTATAATTGATAAGATTCTTGGAAACTTTATGCATGTTTAATCAAAAGGTACTTTATGAAAGATTCTTGTGATATGAGATGATTAAATGAAAAAGTTGAAATTTGGAAGTATATGTATGTGTGTATGAACCGTAGGTATGTATGTATGTATATGTTTGAAATTGTGGGTTTTGTTTGCATGTTCATAAATGTGAAGAATGTTACATGCATTTGATGTTGTAATGATTTGATGAATGATTGAACAAAGATTATAATTTGGATATGTTAAGAGATCATAATAAATGTAGGATGCGTGTATTTAAGTCTTGGATGATGATGATGAAATGAATATGCATTAGGTACTTGTACATAAGCATGTGTGATGATTAAATGATCATGACTTGATGAACTTGAAATGATGTGATGAAACTAAGTTAAAACATAATGTGATCACTAAAATGATGTTTTGTGATATAATATGATGATATGAAATCTTGTCATAAGTTTTTGTAGCTTTGCATGTTGTACATGAAGCTAAAAAAGTAGTAAATTGGGTGAAATTGTGCGATAAATGTGACATGTATGAAATCTTCACTAACATGAATATAACCATCATTTTATTCAGTAGATAATATGTGTTGTGTTAAAATATGAAGTCATGATGACTTGGGATGGTTTAGGTAAAGTTCGGTACAAGACTATGCGTTAAAAACGATAAAAATCGGCTTTTCGAGCAAATTTTACAAAACTGTTTTAAAACAGATTTTAATCCGATATTTTTACAATAAATATAAGTATTTTAACTAATATTAAGTAACTTTAGTGTTTGGTTAGATACGTGACTTCCGACGCCCGAAAACGTTACCAAAAACGTTAAAATACGCATATTTCGACGTACGCGAAAATGGATTATTCATAGGTAAACTTTATGTTTGGCAAAGTGATATGTGAATATGAGTATGAGTAATGTGATATGTTAAGTGTATACGTGATATTAGGAATTAATACTATGTTTATACGTTTGTGCGATTAAAACGGTAAACTATGTTAAAAGTCACGTTAGGTGTAAATTGTGTGTTGAGCATGAAAATAATACCTAGGTTAACTTGATGAGTGATTTGGTGTTTGAGTGCTTTGAGAATGATAAAATGCATAAATGCATAAATTGATGAATATGTGATTTATGATATATGTGGAACATGCCCATATATATACTCATATACATTACGAAGCGCAGATCGTAAATATATTGTATATAAGTGGACATAATAATGGGTAAAACATTTTAAAGGTCACCAATAAAATCGTTTGAATCACGAAATCATAATATATATATATATATATAAACACACACACACACACACACACACATATATATATATATATATATGCCAACATAATCAAAACAAAGACTTTTTGAGAAAATCTCAGAGTTATGTGAAAATTCTAAGTGTTGAAGAAACTTAGATGTTAGTGCAATAATTGGTTAATAAATCATTCCTATTTAAATTAGGACATATAGATTAAATTTGAGGGATTGCGATAAAATAAACGCACCCAAAGGTGAGTGTCACTAAACCCTTCTTTTACTGTTTTATATACTTTTTTTGAGGAAGAGCGCTTCTTTAAAAGGATAACTTTATGTTTTTATATGAAATATTCCTTTGGATAAATTACAAATATATTTTCATGGAAAATATGATTTTTAAATGATAATATATGTTTTATGGAAAAACATGGATTTGGAACTGTGTATGATTTAAAATTGTTTTCGAGGAAAATGGGATTTATTGATATAAATGTGTTTCGGGGAGAAACTGTCACACCCTGACTTTTGCGGAAGCGTGATTATTGGTGTGACTTTCTTAATACCATAGCATTCAATCATAACAACGCTATATGACAAAAACATGAGATGCTCATCCATTAATTAAGTTTAGATAAAACCACAACGTACTTGTCTGAAAACATCGACACCAAATTTTTAAGTTTACAAACCACAACATGTTTTAATGAGTTCTCAAAGACTCGAAAAAAGAACTTACACAAACCCGAGCTTAGAAACACGCATCCCGTCCAGGAGTAGGATACATCCCCTAAACTCTATGATCACGGATGACATCTTTTATTCATGAAGCAGCTTAAACATGCAACACCTGCCAGATCCACTTAGTTCCCTGAAATACATGTAATTTGAAAAAAAAAAACATCAACAAAAGATGAGCGAGTTCATGTGTATGTGTATGTGTATGAATAAACCTGTAAAGTATGTTTGTAAGTATGTATGTCCCTGGTATGTAGCAATAAGGAAAAAAAGATCACCAATGGGTTGCAAAGCCAATGGTATGTGTGAAATGGTGCAGGAAGACTCAAACCTAGCGGATTTGTCTCTGGGATGAGGACATAGTCACCACATGGGCCACCCTGGTCCGCATGGGTGTGGGCTCGCTATACCCAAATAGATCTATCACTCATGTCCCTCGGTCCTACAATGAGGATTAATGGCCTTAAATGTTATACCCACCACTCACATGATCTAGAAGTAACCCTCCTTAGCTAATCATACCATGTATAAAAAGTTTGTAAATAATTGTAACATGTATTTAACCCCCGAAGTATAAAATTGAAAACAGTTAAAAGAAAAGGGGGACATGAACTCACAGTGTTGCGTCTTCTATGCTCGTAACCCAAATCTTCTCAGCAAACACGACTCACTACAATGTACTAGGGTCTATTAGACTAACGGGCCGTGCCTTGCCTTAGAGTTTAACGTTTTTGAGTTACGTTTTCTTGTATGTTCCCAAGTTATAATTATTTGTTAAAATAACAATCATCTTAACTTTAAATTATAATTAGTTTTGGAATAGTTGTTTAAACGATATTCTTTGTATTAATACTCCCCGAGTAATTATTTTCGTATTTCCTTTCCAAGGATGGGGGTATCCCATACATATATCTTTGTATTCTTGTATTTGTAATCCCAAAATAATTTATTTCAAGTCTTACTTAGAAAATATATAATAACTTATTTTGACCAAAAATAATGTATTGTCCAGAATATATGTATTTTTCCCAAAAATCATATATCTTCTAAATATACTAAGAAAATATATTTTTATTCCCCAAAAATAATATATTCCTCCTTGTCGAAAATATGATATACTTAGTAATAATAAGATCATACTTTCATTTCCTTCGTATCCAAGATAATATTTACCAAAAATATGTTCATAACGGTATTTTCCGGAATATTTTGTAAGTTACGTTCTATCGTTTGGTTCCACAATATTATGTGTGTAACTTATATATTTATTCCTTGATATTCTTGGCATTATTTTGGATTGTAAATTTCATGGTATTTTGTTAAGTTATATTATTTTACCCTAAAATAATATAACTATTTCATCAAGTATACAAGTATTCACACAAGTGTCTTTAATGTAAATATATTTTCTAAATACATATTTATTCATTTTTATTTATAAAAACCAACCTCCATTACTTGTATTTTTGTAACAAATTCTATGGCAAAGTTTATATTGAAAACCATAGTTAAATACACTTGTACATACTTGTTAGAAAATATTTTTCTAAGTGTTTATATTTTTTTAGAAAATTTTGCCATAGTTTCCCCTAAAAATGGAGGTGTCCATGCTATCAAAGCATATCATTTTCTTTTCAAAAATCTTCACAAACAATCAACAATCAATCCCTAAACAACTTACACTTACCAAGTGCAAAAACAATGTTATTTGCACTACAACATGAACTTGAACTTTTATTAAAAACTTGTAGGAACTTGGTAGTATGTTTAGTAGACTTAGTTACCCTTTAAAGTGTTTTTATTTCTTTAAAAATCTCATTCTTGAAAGATTTGAGTGTTTACAACTTGTTAGATGATTTTTCCAAAAATCATTCTTTTGAATTTTTTTCTCGTAAATAAAGTGTTCTTATACTTGTTTCAATACTAGAAACATGATTGGTTTTCTTTAAAACAATGTTTATACAATTCTTGTTATTTAACTTGGTTCCTTTGGAAATACTATTTTAGAAATCATCCATTCACAAGACTTTTATCTTGTTTAAATCATCATCTTATGAAAACAACTTTTATCATTCAAGTTCATTGTAACATAAAGCATGATGATCTTGGTCTTTCACAAGATCACCACTTTAACTTACTAGACCATGTGTTTAATCACAATCTAGTAGCTTACTTATGATGTCTAGCATTACTAACACTAATAATCAATCAACAAGAAGCAAATAATCACAAATTATCAAGATTTCATATGTTCATAAGCTTATGTTAGAGTTTCATGGTTATGTCTTTTAGTGTTCATCAAGTTTATAAAAGTGTACCATCTTTTAAGCAACAAAATATGAAGTAAATAAGGATCATGAGACTCTTACAACTAGCACAAGGCTAGGGAAGAACACAAGATGATGGTGATGACAATAGTGGAGGATAATAGCAGTTGATGGAGGTCCTTCAAGATCCACAAGCACCAAGCTTCTTTAATGACCTTCTTACACCTTGGAATGTGCTTGGAATGGATGAACTTGAAATGGAAGTAATGGTGGGGTGGGTGGTTGCTCACGGCCGAAGAGAGGGAGAGAGGAAGGAGAGTTGTGGTGTTGAGAAGTGTGGGTGAGAATGATGGTGATGGTTTCTCTTATAACCATCTATACCTATTGTCCATTGTATAATATGTTGGATAAGTACACAACAAATCTCCTACTAAATCAATAGAGATTATGCAAGATCTTAGTAAGATTGAGTGGATCAAGGTGGTGGGGACCACCTTGTAACCGTCCCAGGGGGGGGGGGGGTATCTAGTTGAGTTTTGATGTTAAGTTAAGTGTTTAGTTAGGATTCCAAGTGTAAAGGTTAGTGTTTATGTGTATGATGCATTATGTAGTGTGTTAGGGTGTTCGGGGATCATAAGTAGCTCAGAAACATTATAACAATGCCTCTAGTATAATTTTGGTGTTTCGGGCAGTGTCCGGTTGTTCGGTTAGATACCGGTTCGTTAAAGTGTCAAGCTATTTCGTTTAATGATTTTTAAGTACCCTTTTGTGACACTTTTAATTCCCGACACTTAGGAAAGCATTCAGGACCATTTTGTCATATTTTTGCATGTAACTAACTTGTTAAATTGCTGAATTTTGCTAAAATATGTAGAATTCTGCACTTTATGTGGGTTTTAGGCACTTTTCGGTACTTAAACTATCACCTAGTGAAGCAGTTTCGTGGTCCTTACTTCCCTACACACTATACTAGTGTAGAACTTGGTTTCTGGCTCATACTAGGTCTCAAAACACTGTCTGTCTATGTACTGAACCCCGTCAGCATATTCATGTTATATCCGTTAACTGTGCTAACTGTGTTTTGTGCATCGTTTATGTCACTAAGTGTTTGTATGTAGTAATGATGTGACAGTATGAAATGTGATGCATATGTAAGTATGATGCAGTAATCAGAAAGCAGTTTAAGTCATTAATTGTAATTCAGCACAGTCATTAAGCACTAATCAATATTAATTAATTGTACGGATACCTGCATTTTTTAATGTTGTCACATTCTCCCCCTGTTAAGGAAATTTCATCCTCAAAATTTGTACTACCTTATCTACTTAGGGTTTCATTATGCGTGTATGTATATGAATGATACTAGGTAACTACCAAACCGTGTCGAACCTCATTCACATCAGGTGAATTCCATGGATATATTTTAACAATAAGAGCCCTATGGTTACAAGGCACGTGTTCTAGCATTTGATGTTAAAGGACACATGTTGTAGAGGTGTCTAGTCTAGCGTAACTCTGTTAACAGGGGTTTCCACAAAGGGGAGTGTTGACCAATGGATTCTTCACATAATCGGTCACAATACGCAAATGAGTACTCATAAACCATAGCATCCGCTATATGAACTCAAAATCAACAACTTGAATATTAAAAAGATCTGTCAACTTTCGAATAAATAAATGGTAAGGATTAGTGTGTTGACATTCTTGAATTGCGAAAATACACCGAATGAAATACAAGCGAATCTGGTGTATCAATGTCTTGATTCGTAGTTGCATCAGGAATGTTTAAATAATAAGTCAAACAAAAGTATATGTAGTTTTGTGTGAAATGATTGACCATGATTAGCACAAGCTACAAATTTGTAATGACACCACAAGGTGTCATAATTGACATATTTCGATAATAGCGGTGACCGAACAAGTTCACCGTGTTTGTAAACAAATGAAAGTGTACTAAAACAACCTGAAGATTTGATTTACACATTGTCATGGAGTTTTCAATCGATTATGGAACATCAAAGAACTACTGTTTCTGATTGAAGATGGAAAACAATAAACACCGCAAGGCATTCAATTTATAACAAAAGAATCGTTAGGAGGTACATTGTGACATGAAATGAATCTAGGTACCATTGTCTTAACACACAACTGTGTTGAGACCACTTTAATTGTGATAAACAAAACGGATTTAGAACAAATAAATAGGCAGTTAAATCCGTGTGTGAGGTGCGAAACCAATTTAGCGCAAGCTTCAATTTTGTGAATGTATCACCGTGAGGTATCGAAATCAACAAACAATTTAGTGGAATCGTAGACCAAGCATGTCTACTACGGCTCGAAACAAAAGAACATTTGCAAAAATATTTGAATATGATGCTCCCAATACACCATATGACGTTTTAAATTGAATATGCGAAATGGATAAGATTGTCACACCCCCAAAATCCACACGCGGAGTATCACCGCTTGGTGGCGTGACTGACCAGGATCAAGCCATCAATCATATCAAACATAGTATTTAAGTGTAAAAGTAGGAAAATATAATTCATCTTGACATGACTGATGTTCATAACCAAACATTGTTTAAGTAGCGGAAGCATATTAAATGAAAACCCAAAGTAAGTTATAAGTTCAGATAACGTCTACGATCCGTATCCCACAACGACCTGCTCCTCCCTGTGCAAGCTCCAAATGTACCTAAGGTCCTGCAAGGCATGCAAGAGAGAGTCAACAACTAGTTGAGCGAGTTCACAGATAATAGTTCAGTAATAGTATAGCGTGAGTAGTAGTGTGTTCGTTCGTTACAATGTATCGTATTAGTTTCCATCGCGGCCAATGTCCTTGGCAGGTGTGCGAAGATGTTGGGGAAGGTCTTTCCCCAAGTTTTCTAGACTAGGTTTGTTCGTATCGCGGCCAATGTCCTTGGCAGGTGTGCGATGATGTTGTACGTTTAGTTCGCGGCCAATGTCCTTGGCAGGTGTGCGAAGGCAGTCATAATATCGCGGCCAATGTCCTTGGCAGGTGTGCGAAGATCGTTCAATAAGTGTTACTAGTCTAGCAGTAGGTTCCGTTATCTATGTACGAACAGTAATCATCAAATCCCCATTCCCCCCTGGGAACCCCATGCCTTGGCTTGTGTGAACTCACCTTGGTTTGCTCGGTATGCTAGGTATGTAAGTGCTCGCAAATAATCAATCACGTCCTAAGGTTTGCACGTATACATAATCAGTTTGAGTTTCAGTTGTTCAGGTATAAGCATGCAACACGTAATCACAACCATACAAGTCATGTTTAACATATAACAGCAGTTATTTAACCAGGTTAACACTTAACAGAATTACTCAAATCACAGCACAGCTCGGCGAATCACATATATGGCGAAACACATAAGTTGGCGAAACAAGTGAGTTGGCGAAACACACATAGCGGCGAAACACAAATTGACGAAACACATTTGTTTCGTCGAGGTGGCTATTGGCGAAACAGAACTTCTGATTCGTCGGTTACCCTTGGCGAAACACATTCTGTTTCGCCGAGGGTTCAGTTTCGTCGGACAGTTCAGTTGCATCAGTACAATTACATGCAGAAACCCTAATCATCACTAACAGCCGACATCAATATTATCAGTCATGCAGAAAATCATTCAACACAGAATCATTGTAACATCATCATAGCATAATCATCGGACCACTTAAACGTCTAGCATAAACCTTAGCTTACGTATACAACATATCGATTACAACATCACATCATCAAACCCTATCAAGATGCTAACTTGCAGTCAGAATCAAATCATAATAACAACATCCAAAACCGAGTATTTAATCATATTAAGTTTCGCATAAAACCGTTTATATCCGACTACAATATTCATATTGAAATCCATATCATCATCATCATAACAAGAACCCTAATATTTAACATGTATCAGTTACAATTATACATCAACATAGCAGAATCACAGGGCACAGAAACACATTCACGGATGAACGATCAATCAAGACACATAAATCTACTAACCGAGATGATGGTTTGATCGCACAAGGGTTTCCGGTGGGTTCTAGTTCGCCGTCACAGTGAGAGAGCTCTAGGGTTTCGGTTGTGTTGATAGAAAATGTAAAGTGATGTTGTTTTTACGTAAAAATACTCAAAATACGTTCTGGGCCCAAGCTGGGCTACTGGGCCGGCGAAACAGACTTCTGTTTCGTCGGGATGTATATGGCGAAACATCCTGTTTCGTCGGGTATGTTCATGGCGAAACACCCCTGTGTTTCGTCGAGCAGTCTCATGTGTTTAAATCAGTTCATGTGGTTTCTAAACTAATATGCTATAACAACAACACAAAATCAAGTAAACACAATGCATTTGTCATATCACAACTATATAGTCAAAGTCAACGTGCATTAATTGCGAATAAAGGACGTCGGAAATTCGAGTTGTCACATTATCCCTAACTTGAAAGAAATTTCGTCCCGAAATTTAGCATGCAGTTACTGAGGAAGCTAGTGTGACGTTGTTTACCTGTGTCGTATCGCGGCTCCCCTGAGCAGGTTTGCGAAGATTACTGGTTTTCCTGGGGTGTCACATTATCCCCCCGTTGATTTGGAATTTCGTCCCGAAATTCTGCATTGGTAGCTTCAGCCTCAGTAGTAGTTGCTTGGTTTCCGAATAACTGGGGATATTTGAGTTCCATTTGATCTTCACGCTCCCAGGTGAACTCTGGGCCGCGGCGGGAGTTCCAACGAACTCGTACAAGAGGGATTCTCGTGTTCTTGAGGACCTTAACATCCCGGTCCGTGATTTCAACAGGTTCTTCGACGAAGTTCAACCGTTCGTCAATAGTGAGTTCCTTCAAGGGAACTACGTGGGTCTCGTCTGACGTACATTTCTTCAGATTCGACACGTGAAAGACGTTGTGAACTGCACTGAGTTCATGTGGTAAGTTCAATCTGTAAGCCACTTTGCCTATTTTCTCAACAACTTCGAAAGGTCCAACATATCATGGATTTAGTTTGCCGCGTTTGCCAAAACGAACCACACCCTTCCAGGGTGAAACTTTAAGTAGCGCTCGATCCCCAACTTGGAATTCGAGTAGTTTCCTGTCTAAATCAGCGTATGCTTTCTGACGGTCGCGTGCTGCCGCCATGCGTTGTCGTATTTGTGCAATCTTTTCGGTAGTATCGACTACCATTTCTGGACCTGTGATTTGACTTTCCCCCACCTCTGCCCAACAGAGAGGTGACCGGCACTTACGCCCGTACAATGCCTCGAATGGTGCAGCTTTAATGCTTGTGTGGTAGCTGTTATTGTATGAAAATTCCACAAGTGGCAAATGTTTCTCCCAACCATTGCCAAAATCAATTACGCACGCCCGAAGCATGTCTTCTAGAGTTTGAATGGTGCGCTCAGACTGCCCATCTGTCTGAGGATGATACGCCGTGCTCATGTCTAAACGAGAGCCAAAAGATTTATGCATTGCTTGCCACAGTTCTGAAGTGAAACGTGCGTCACGATCAGAGATGATGGAGGTTGGCACTCCGTGCCTCGAGACCACTTCTTTCAAGTAAATGTATGCTAAGGTAGAGAACTTGTCTGTTTCTTTGATTGCCAAGAAGTGAGCAGACTTTGTGAGTCGATCCACGATCACCCAAATAGTATCATTTCCGCGCTGAGATTTAGGTAAGCCAGTAACAAAATCCATGGAAATTTGCTCCCATTTCCATTGTGGTATCTCAGGTTGTTGGAGTGGTCCTGACGGTTTCTGATATTCTGCCTTGACTCTCGCACAAGTCAAGCATTTACTAACGTATGTGGCTATGTGGGCCTTCATGCTAGGCCACCAGTATGTAGTCTTAATATCGTGGTACATTTTATCCGAACCAGGATGTACCGAGTAGCGAGACTTGTGAGCTTCATCCATTACTAGCTCGCGTAAGTTGCCGTACAGTGGAACCCAAATGCGTCCTGTGACGTAGTAAGCACCATCTTCCTTTTGTTCTAAACGTTGTCTTGAGCCGCGCAGGGCTTCAGCCCTGACATTATCTGGTTTCAATGCTTCTGTCTGAGCATCTCGTATCTGAGAAGGAAGGTTAGACTGTATGGTGAGTTGTAAAGCTCGCACGCGCTTAGGCGCAGTGTCTTTTCGACTGAGGGCGTCAGCCACAACATTGGCTTTGCCTGGATGGTACCTGATTGAGCATTCGTAGTCGTTTAGCAATTCAACCCATCGTCGCTGTCGCATATTCAGCTCTTTCTGTTTGAAGATATGTTCGAGGCTTCTGTGATCAGTGTAGATTGCACATTTGGTACCGTACAAGTAGTGTCGCCATATCTTAAGTGCAAAAACAACCGCTCCCAGCTCTAAATCATGCGTAGTGTAGTTTCGTTCGTGGATCTTAAGCTGGCGCGAAGCATAAGCTATAACTTTATCCCTCTGCATCAGTACACATCCAAGACCTTGGATAGATGCGTCGCAGTAGACTACGAAATCGTCAGTGCCTTCAGGCAGTGAGAGGATAGGTGCGCTACAAAGTCTATCCTTTAAGTGCTGAAACGCTGTTTCCTGTGCGTTACCCCAACGATAAACAACACCCTTTTGTGTCAGTAGTGTAAGCGGCTGAGCAATCTTTGAAAAGTCCTTGATGAAACGTCTGTAATAACCCGCCAAACCCAAGAATTGACGTATTTCCGTTGGTGTACGAGGCGCAGGCCAATTCTTGATCGAATCTACCTTGGATGGATCGACATGAATCCCATCCTTGTTTACCACGTGGCCTAAGAAGTGGACTTCACGGAGCCAGAAGTCACATTTAGAAAACTTGGCGTATAGCTGTTCCGTTCTTAGAAGTTCCAGTATAAGACGTAAGTGCTGCTCGTGTTCCTCCTGACTCTTCGAATAAATCAGGATGTCGTCGATGAAGACAATGACAAACTTTTCAAGATAGGGTTTGCACACCCTGTTCATAAGATCCATAAATACGGCAGGCGCGTTCGTTAGCCCGAATGGCATGACCATAAACTCGTAGTGGCCGTAGCGAGTTCTAAATGCTGTTTTGGAGACGTCCTCATCCCGGACTCTCAGCTGGTGGTATCCTGACCTTAAGTCTATCTTAGAATAGTAGCTCGACCCTTGCAGCTGGTCGAATAAATCATCTATGCGCGGAAGAGGATAACGATTCTTGATCGTCACCTTGTTGAGTTCACGGTAGTCTATACACATCCTGAACGTACCGTCTTTCTTCTTTACGAATAATACTGGAGCTCCCCAGGGCGAAGAGCTAGGACGTATGAAACCCTTTTCCAAGAGTTCTTGTAGCTGCTTTGACAATTCTTCCAATTCAGTTGGAGCTAAACGATAAGGTGCTCGAGCTATAGGTGCTGCTCCTGGAGCGAGCTCGATCTGAAATTCAACTTGACGATGAGGCGGCAACCCAGGTAATTCCTCAGGAAACACTTGAGGAAAGTCTCGTACTACAGGAATATCTTCAATCTTTTTCTCTTTCTTCGAGGTATCTGTAACGAGTGCTAGTATAGCAGTGTGCCCCTTGCGTAAACACTTCTGAGCCTTCAAAAAGGAGATGATGCCACTCACGACACCGCTCTTGTCGCCTTGAACTTCGAGAGGTTCCTTGCCCGAACGAGGAATACGAATAACCTTTTCTTTGCATAAAATCTCCGCTTGTTGTTGAGATAACCAATCCATACCAATGACGACGTCAAAGCTACCCAAGGGTATAGGAATGAGGTCGATGGAGAAAGTCTGATCAGCGAGGATAAGATTACACCCTTTAACTATGTGCGTGGCCTCTAGGCTTTTACCGTTAGCTAACTCTACGACATGTTTGGTGTTTAAGAGAGTTGGTGCACGTTTTAACATTTCACTAGCTTTTAGAGACATGTAACTTGTATCCGCACCAGAATCAAATAGTACAGTAACATAAAAGTCGTCAAGAAGAAACTTACCCATAACCACGTTGGGATCATTCCTGGCATCACCCTGACCGATCACAAACATACGGCCTCTAGCACCATTGTTGTTATTGTTCCCACCGTTGTTGTTGTTCCCGTTGCCCTGATTGTTGTTGTTGTTATTGTTCTGGTTCTGGTTTAACTGAGGGCAATCCCGCTTGTAATGACCTTCAGCCCCACACTGGTAGCATCCCCTGTTTCCCTGCTGCTGCTGCTGAGGCTGGTTTCGTGGAGCAGGTGGTTGTTGTTGATGGTTCTGATTTGCTGGCCGTACGCTTCTACAATCCTTAGCCTCATGACCCATCTTGAGGCATCTTTGACACTGTTCTCTGCGGCATCTTCCACTGTGGTGTTTGTTGCACCTTCTACACCATGGGTGAATTCCCCGATAGCCACTCTGCCCTTGACTACCTGATGATTGCTGATTCGGACTCTGGTAGTCATTTGTCTTGCGTTGCTGAGCTTGAGACTGAACAGTAGCTGAACCTTTGCTAGAATCCCCCTCCCATTTCCTCTTATTGTCGCTGGGAGTAGCAGGAGTAACCGAAGTGGTAGCAGTAGCAGTAGCGCTGATGCGTTTAGGCAACCTGTTTTGCTCCACCGCCTGATCAGTGAGACGGTGAGCCAGCTGAACAACCTGCTGGTAAGTAGCATGATTTGCTGAAGTCACATGACTTTGGATCTCTGGCACCAGACCCTTAAGATAAAGTTCAATACGCTTGTCCACCAGAGTAGGACACAGTAATGCAAGCTCATTCGACCTTTTGGTATACGCTTCGATCTCAGACTCCGTCATCTTCAGGTTGAAAAACTCGACTTCCAGCTTATGAATATCATCTCGACTGCAGTATTCTTCCTTGATCATCTCTTTGAAATTGTTCCATGGGGTGGCGTTAGCAGCAACCAACCCCAGTATTTGGACCTGAGCTTTCCACCATGTGAGGGCTAAACCCTCGAGGGTACCGGTAGCATATTTCACCCTGCGTGCCTCAGGGCATTCACACATCTCAAACACAGACTCTATCTTTTCAAACCAGTGCAGGAGACCTACGGCTCCTTCAGTGCCGCTGAAAGTGGATGGACGACAGTCCATGAAAGTCTTGAAAGTGTACACAGGTGCTTGACCTGTTGTGTAAAAGAATTAGGACAAGTTTAAACACGAGAGTTGATTTAGGAATGTAGGATCTAAGGATCCTAGTGTGAGTTGTAACTGCAGGGTATACCTCCTGCTTGTGCGGCTGCAACTGCCGCAGTAACTCGTTCGTTAATGAGGGCCGTCAACTGGTCCTGGGTCATGTTGATACGTGCAGACATGATCTTCATAGTAAAGATAACGTAAGTGAGATAGGTTCGCGAATAGTGCGATGACAGAAGAGAGTGAGCACACGAGTATTCTCAAGCAATAACACATAGCAAGTTCTGTGATCTAAGCATACCACGAGCAAAAGTCTATGTAGTTCTAGCATGTAGGTAAAGTAACAGGAATAGTAATACCTATGGTGTTGAGCCTTGCACGTGGAGCGAAGCGTCGTTGTGGATCGTTGAGAGCACTGTTCTGGTTATAGTCTGGTTTTAACAAAATCGTTTTCCCTTTATTAAAACCAAGTTCTCTATAACCAATGGCTCTGATACCAATCTGTCACACCCCCAAAATCCACACGCGGAGTATCACCGCTTGGTGGCGTGACTGACCAGGATCAAGCCATCAATCATATCAAACATAGTATTTAAGTGTAAAAGTAGGAAAATATAATTCATCTTGACATGACTGATGTTCATAACCAAACATTGTTTAAGTAGCGGAAGCATATTAAATGAAAACCCAAAGTAAGTTATAAGTTCAGATAACGTCTACGATCCGTATCCCACAACGACCTGCTCCTCCCTGTGCAAGCTCCAAATGTACCTAAGGTCCTGCAAGGCATGCAAGAGAGAGTCAACAACTAGTTGAGCGAGTTCACAGATAATAGTTCAGTAATAGTATAACGTGAGTAGTAGTGTGTTCGTTCGTTAAAATGTATCGTATTAGTTTCCATCGCGGCCAATGTCCTTGGCAGGTGTGCGAAGATGTTGGGGAAGGTCTTTCCCCAAGTTTTCTAGACTAGGTTTGTTCGTATCGCGGCCAATGTCCTTGGCAGGTGTGCGATGATGTTGTACGTTTAGTTCGCGGCCAATGTCCTTGGCAGGTGTTCGAAGGCAGTCATAATATCGCGGCCAATGTCCTTGGTAGGTGTGCGAAGATCGTTCAATAAGTGTTACTAGTCTAGCAGTAGGTTCCGTTATCTATGTACGAACAGTAATCATCAAATCCCCATTCCCCCCTGGGAACCCCATGCCTTGGCTTGTGTGAACTCACCTTGGTTTGCCCGGTATGCTAGGTATGTAAGTGCTTGCAAATAATCAATCACGTCCTAAGGTTTGCACGTATACATAATCAGTTTGAGTTTCAGTTGTTCAGGTATAAGCATGCAACACGTAATCACAACCATACAAGTCATGTTTAACATATAACATCAGTTATTTAACCAGGTTAACACTTAACAGAATTACTCAAATCACAGCACAGCTCGGCGAATCACATATATGGCGAAACACATAAGTTGGCGAAACAAGTGAGTTGGCGAAACACACATAGCGGCGAAACACAAATTGACGAAACACATTTGTTTCGTCGAGGTGGCTATTGGCGAAACAGAACTTCTGATTCGTCGGTTACCCTTGGCGAAACACATTCTGTTTCGCCGAGGGTTCAGTTTCGTCGGACAGTTCAGTTGCATCAGTACAATTACATGCAGAAACCCTAATCATCACTAACAGCCGACATCAATATTATCAGTCATGCAGAAAATCATTCAACACAGAATCATTGTAACATCATCATAGCATAATCATCGGACCACTTAAACGTCTAGCATAAACCTTAGCTTACGTATACAACATATCGATTACAACATCACATCATCAAACCCTATCAAGATGCTAACTTGCAGTCAGAATCAAATCATAATAACAACATCCAAAACCGAGTATTTAATCATATTAAGTTTCGCATAAAACCGTTTATATCCGACTACAATATTCATATTGAAATCCATATCATCATCATCATAACAAGAACCCTAATATTTAACATGTATCAGTTACAATTATACATCAACATAGCAGAATCACAGGGCACAGAAACACATTCACGGATGAACGATCAATCAAGACACATAAATCTACTAACCGAGATGATGGTTTGATCGCACAAGGGTTTCCGGTGGGTTCTAGTTCGCCGTCACAGTGAGAGAGCTCTAGGGTTTCGGTTGTGTTGATAGAAAATGTAAAGTGATGTTGTTTTTACGTAAAAATACTCAAAATACGTTCTGGGCCCAAGCTGGGCTACTGGGCCGGCGAAACAGACTTCTGTTTCGTCGGGATGTATATGGCGAAACATCCTGTTTCGTCGGGTATGTTCATGGCGAAACACCCCTGTGTTTCGTCGAGCAGTCTCATGTGTTTAAATCAGTTCATGTGGTTTCTAAACTAATATGCTATAACAACAACACAAAATCAAGTAAACACAATGCATTTGTCATATCACAACTATATAGTCAAAGTCAACGTGCATTAATTGCGAATAAAGGACGTCGGAAATTCGAGTTGTCACAAAGATCAAGCAATTGAACTTGGTTTCGGCGTAGCCTGACAATAAACGTATGTATCAACAATGGAATTTCAGCATGGTTACGAAGATGAACTATGATTGTAACTTGAAAGATAAGAAGTCTCGAGAAAGTGTGTTGACTTGATAACAAAAGAGCCAACAATTACAATAATGTAGGTCATTCGAATCACAAATCAGTAATTAGATTTAGCAAAATAATATTTGACGGTTGTCACAGAAACGGGATTTAATTGATATAAATATGTTTTGGGGAGAAACGGGATTTGATTTATATAAATATGTTTCGGGGAGAAACGGGGAAAATTACGGTGTTTTGGGTATAACGATCGTAAGGATTTAAAAACATTTTTAAATCTAAGTTGGGACAAATTTGCCAAATCTCAAGAGTGTAAGTAGCAGCATAGGCTTACATTGCGTGGGGGATGTCGGGAATCTGTTCAACACCAAATATTAAATTGCTTTCTAGTAGGTTATATATATTGATGCAATTGGGCAGGGTAGTAAGATGCATCCTTATTGTTTTTAATCATTAAGTGTTGAACACGTGGAATTGTTTATAAATCTATCGGGTTGACACCCCGTCGTGACCAGTAGCTCCGGTCAACATAGCGGTAAATTCATTCTATAATCATCTAGTATTGATTAGAACCTCAATCATAATATATAGCTGGTAACGTCTTGCAAACTTACGAAACTGAAAGAATGACAAATATTTAATATTGAAACCATGGGTATAAAATTTCATCGAAGACTTTTCAAATAAACAATTCGGATGAATCACCCTCAGATTTTATGAAAGAAATAAAATTAACTTTCTTAAATGTATATGGATGTTTTATCAATTAAAAATCTATAATAAGAAAGTTTTTCCTTAAAACAAATTACTACGAATGTGTATATGTAAACTCACCCTCCATTGTGTTTGTGAGTTCAGGATCGGATCGTAAACGATCTCTAGTTCTGGGATAGATTCGATTTAACGTGCGGAATCTATTAAATCGAAACGTAATTGTGCACGAAAACGTAAATAAACGTCGTTTTGTTACGTATCAACGACAACCGGACAGAGTTTCGACTCGATCTATACACTAGACACTCGAAATATAAGACATGATGAAATCAAGAGTGTTTTGTATGATGTTGATGAAGATTTCTTGAAGAACTGAAGTTATGTTTGGAACGGATGTACTCTCTCTGATGTTTATTACGAATGAGCATGTGATGTATTTATAGATGAAGTTGATCCTTACTAGCCATGCAGTCCATTCGTGCGGATCCAGTTTTCCACATTCGTACGAATCAAGTGATGCACAGATTATATACTATTTTACATTTAGTGCATGTTGACTGTTGAATTGATGATAAAATGCTAATGTTTATGACATGATGTCATCATGTAGAATGATGACATCATGTCTAATCATTTCCGCTCCTGACGCACTGTGTCGTACCGTACCGTACCGTATCGTATCCTAACCTAACATTACCTAACGACACCTAGTGAAATCTCTGTCTGGTATAATACAGACTCAAGACTCTAAACATTACAAATACAGACAAATTTCTAACTATGGATATACAAAATGCACTCACAGTGTTGACACTTGATTTATACGTGTTCTTCAGGTACATGAGTTCGACTTCAGAAATTTTGGCTTGTGTTGTCATGTGGTTGTTTGATGCGACTGTTAAATAAATAAATGATGTTTGGACAATTTTTAAACTACTTTTGGGACTGTGTCTAATAAGACCTCTAAGGTTCAAACAACTATGATGTGGTTGTGACGTATGTTTGAAACTTCAAAAACTTTATGTTTAAAAAAATCTAAATGTCCAAAATAAACATTGCATCGACCACTAAGACATTTATGGGTACCAACCTCCGTCACCGCCACGTTTGTATTTCCGCTGCGACGTTTTTGGGGTATGACACATGGGATCAGCTGCAGGGTATGGGCTAAGCATGTGGGCAATTTGGCACCAAAAGTAAAACAAAGGCGCACAGTTGTGCACTATAAGTGCACACCCATGCGTGTCCGAGAAAACACTTGCACGCTTGATCGCGCGATCTGTGTAACAACCCGTACTTTCATGCGTTGTTACTACTCATTATACTCGTTACGCCTAGCACCAGAGATTCGGATCATAAGATACCTATGTCGCATACATCGCTATATCGCAATATTTTCGCATACTATCGCATATTTTATCACTATCACATCACATTTCACTTGCTGACAACCACGAAGATGTCAAGTGAGGACCAATTCTACCCTCCTTGATAGCCGTGATGACATTGAGAGAGGACCTATTCTACCCTCCTCATTAACACACAATAACGTTCACGATGACATCGAGAAAAGACCTATCCTACCCTCCTCGATGACCGTGAAGCGTCGCAAGTAATCGCATATTCGAAACGAAACCAAGTTATTGTATCGCAACTTTGATATATGGATATGTATATACGACCCAATGTGACTAATTATGATAGATATATGAAAATATGGATAAAAAGGTCTGACCCAAAACTATCGCAACGCTTAACAATCGAAACGAAACACCTAAACGCAGCTCGCTGAAGGACATCCGAACGGGTCAGTCATCCGGACGGATGGGCCAGCCGAACGGCTAGGCCAGCCAATCGGATGGGCCAGCCGATCGGATGGGCCAGCCGATCGGATGGGCCAGCCGAACGGACGGCCCCCACTCACCATCCTCTCCTCCTCTTGCCTATAAATACCCCTCAGTCACACCAAGAACACTTGACGTGACTGCTACTGTTCGACCAGACGCTCCAACCCCTTCATCTCTCGATTTCTCGCGATTCTTGTAAGTTCTCGATCTAAACCTTGTACTTCTATGATCTACACTTAATTCTACACCGTTCTCCCTTTTAAAAATCAACTTTTAACCGTGAAATCTACTGATTTGAGGTGTTCAAAGATGATGTCATCAAGGGTTCATATGAACTTCAAAGCATGACCTCATTTTACCATGAACAACTCAGATCTGAGTGATTTCCACATGTTTTTATAACAATCTCACCTAGAATATTATGTATCTGATCAAAGTACTGTGTGATTCCGGGTTAGACATGAAAAAACCGTCAAAAGCGGTCAGATCTGATGGGACGGGGTGGTTCCCGGCCGTTAGAACGGGGCGAACTCGATGGAATTTCAGTAGTTGAACACGATAACACATCATCTCAGACAATTCACCGGTATCCTTCCCAAAAACAATTGAGTGTGACATAATCAGAAAATTTGAAAGAATTGCCGTCCGATCGGACTGTTGTCCGATCGAACGGCAAATCAACTCCAAACCAACCGATCGGACAACATGTCATCCAATCGGACAACATGTCAGCCGTTCGGACAACATGTCAGCCGATCGGACAACATGTCCACTGATCGGACAACATGTCATCTGATCGGACAATATGTCAGCCGATCGGACAACATGTCAGCCGATCGGACAACATGTCATCCGATCGGACAACATGTCAGCCGATCAGACAACATGTCAGCCGATCGGGCAACATGTCAACAGACCGGATAGCATGTCAACCGATCGGATAACATGCCATCCGACCGGACAACTTGACACCCGATTGGATTACCACTGGCCCTATTATTCAACTTTCCAGCGTTTAGTTACACCGCGCCTCGCTTACGCTACTATTCCATGTTTATGCTAACTTAGGCGCACTCTATATTAATACAATCAAATTGTGTTCTCGCTGAATACGCACTGTGAGTATACTCGAACCCCTTTTTAATCGCATTTTTGGGTGTAACATACGTTCGTAATAAATCGAACTTTTTAAACGAATTACTCAATCAAACTATTTATCACTTGCGAATGACTGTTATGCATATTTATACGTGATGCTAGTTACATACGCGTTAGGACTCATACTCGCGAGGTCCCGCCTTAACTAGTATAGTACTATAGCACCCAACGGGGTCTAGTTAGGATGAATAGCAATCGTGGTCGAAGCTCGAGTGACTTAGCTGTAGTATCTGTCTTTATGCATGTATGTTGAGGTATCACGTTTATGTATTTGGTAATTCGCAGCACTTTTACTATTTTTACGATACTCTATCAAAACTTGTATACTCGCCAATACTTTTTGTTTTGACGTTGTTTTAACGTATGTTGCAGGTTAGATTGCTATCTACATCAAATCAAGCTAGGAAGTCTAGAAACTCGCCTAAAATCTAGGTCGTCAGATTTATATTGTTCGAGAGGACAAGAAATCTGTGATGACTTATGTGATTGTATTATTTGTTAGTATGGGATAACGAATGTAATAAATATTATCGCAATATAGTTGTTATGGATTCTCTTGAGCAATCTGATTCGCCTAGTTCCGCGCCCCGATGATTCCGCCATCGGTTGGGGTCTGACAATCTGTGCTTCTGAGTAATAGAGAGCGCATGGTTGTGCGGCTGTAACACATGCTCATGTGTGATTGAGAAACAAATTTCACTCCTCACCACATTGTTGGTGCTTCCGAGTAATGGGCCCTCCACGTTCCTGCACTTGCAATGCATGGCCGTATAGTATCTGCATTCAGCTGTCAAATTCTACAGTTTCATCCAAAATGCCCAAAAACTCCTAGTTTTCTCCAATTTTGTCTTTGACACGTCGTTTAAGACCTGAAAACCCAAAAGTACATGATTAAGCACCTACACATTGAATTTGTAGTAAAAATGCGTAAATCAAGAGTAAAATGGGGGACTAAAACATTTATAATTTAGTGTATATCATGATGCTCTAGATGCTCGTTAGTCGAAGTGCATAATCATTCCGGAGTGTGTGTTGGTGGTCACAGGTATGAGTGACGTTCGGCTGATCCTTATCATCAATCCGGAATATACACGCAAAGATGAAGGTATGTATTTTATTGAAGAGTTTTACTATTCACGTTGGCATATTAATAATTGGCCATTTTTTCAGAACCATGGTCATATTTTAATATTATAGAACCCACCGAGTTTGCCCAAATGGACGCATATGATCGTCCGTGAAAGAAGGAGAACTTGGTGTTCTGGATCTATCCGTTGGAAAAGAACACCCATTAGAAATAACTTTCTAGCCGTTCTAGAAAGGGTAAGGAGTCTTTGGAAGGAACAACGTTAGGTACAGGTGAAACAGGTTATGAATCGTCGAACGCAAGTGACCCCCATGGGTGGTCTATCTGCCTTCCTGAAAAATTATGGTGATAAGCCCATGTCCCCCATGGGTGGTGCAGTTCATCTTATGAATTAGCAGTTTTTGATCCTTCTGGCCCTGTTCTTGATCCAATGTGTAGACAAGGTGTGTTTGTTGTACCCTTCATGACTCGTTTAGGAATAACAAAAGAGGGTTTTCCTGTTCGTTCAACACAAAAAATGTAAATAAAAGTAAAAGAGGTGGAAATTGAAGGGGAAAGAAAATGGATAGAAAATAAGTTTGGTCAAAATAATAATTTGGGTCTTCCTTTGGAAGAAACTGTATTCCCAACAATGGCACCAAAAGGCTTGATGTCGTATGAATTGAACATATTAATTTAATAATATTGAGCACACTTAAATGTGTTAAATTAATAACTTAGGAACACGATTATCTAGCTTTAAGTTTATAAAAATGATTTTTATTAAAACTAAATACACACAACGGGCAGAGAACCCATCGCGTATAGAATTCCTTTTGATAAGAACCAAGTATCATTCAAGGAATACACTTCCCTTACTCAACCGTTTATTATTATTTTGACAATCCTTATTTATAATTAGTTTAGTAGACTAAAATAGTAATATAGGACACTTGGAGAATTCTTTCTTAATTAATATAGTTTGTTATGAGGAAAATGTTTAAGCCTTTGATTTTATCTTTTCATTAGATTCGAAGTGGCTTCGTTGGTTCGGTTGCCAACATTCCTCAATCTGTTACAACCTATCGATAGACCGGTCTGGAAATTTGTCCATAATGAACCTCCCCTAGCCTTTCGACTAGTAAACGATATGCCACAATAATATTGGCTTAAGGCCATCTTGGTTTTATTTTCTTTTTATAACTTAATTAATAGGTGCTTGCATTTCAAGCTTAACAAATAGGATCACATTCAGGGATCTTTTAAATTATCGAAGCGATTTAGACATTAAATTAATTAAGTTACTGAATAAGCAAAATAAGTCCCATTTCACCACTTATCTACTATTCCACCGGATTGCCTTATTCCCCTATTAATTTATTGTCTTAACTTTTACCCCCCCCCCCACCCCAGTAGGATCTTGGTGCATTACCAGAAGCCTTCCCAAAGGATCTAGATGTAATATCAGAACTCTTTTATTGCCCCAAGATCTAGTTCGAGTTCAGAAGCTTGTCACCCGAATCTGGTTCAATACTAGAAGTCTACATAATAGTAGTCATAATAAACCTAGTTCGGATTTCCCTTATTAGTATGTGGGTTGTTAGACGCCATGAGTGTACTAATAAGCTTCACCTCCCATGGTTTATTAAGCACACCGGATTTGATTAAGGGTACTAGAAGCCGTTCGGACACCTTAGTCAAGTTAAGTTAGGTGAAATTAATAGGGTTATTGCATTTTAATAATCCTAAGTTTCACCTGTTGGCCGATAATAATCCAAACTTTAAAAATTCCCTCCAACGATCCCAACTTGTAAGAATTTCGCCCCCATTGATCCTTTTATAAATATGTATAATTGATGGAATATCAGTTTTTGTATGTATATGTCGCAGCCCCGACCCCTCCCGCGAGCCTGACTGGTGGTATCGGTGTTTATTAAATTTGCAGCGGAATTAAATCATCAGGATCGTAGTTAGGAAATAATTTCAGAGTTTGTAAAATACCAAAATTTTTCTATATTAAACAAATGGTCTAAAACCCATATTCCATTTATAATGTATTTATAAGGATAAACCCTAATTACTGAAAACATAATTTTCTTCTTTTACTCGGGTAACTATAGCCACTTTATTTAAGTTTTCAGTGCTCCATAGCTGGCTTCTAATAGCTTCACATCAAGTTACTTGAAACGCCTTTTAAAAACATTATATCAACAAAAATACTGGCGAGTTCATTCTATTTTTTTCTATAAAATTTTACATGGTTATAACTTTACACTATTAAGGGTAATTACAATGTTTTTATCAAACAAAAACTCCAAAGTATTTGTCACTCGACGGATCTGTGACTATGGTCATATCACACATTGGCTAACTCATTGTCCAATTGTGAAGATTATCAAGTACTATATACAAACCCCATAATACTGGTTGTAATTGTAGAATACAAAGACTTAATTCTTGTAAGTATAACTAAAAACATTTAGGCTTTTGTAAAGAAATTAGATAAAAAGAAAGAATGATTCACTTTGTAAGCTTAGGTTTTACTATAAGCTTCCTGACAATATTTTCTGATGATTTTCCTGAGTTCCTAACAAAATATACAATGCACGCGTGTTAGTATAATAACCCAATTCAACTTTATCAATACATCACAAGATCAGAACCCCCACGTAGTTTACAAAGCATAGCCTTTATCAGGCAGCGCCTTGACATCCGTTGTTGGGTTCAAGATCAATCGGACAGAGTATCGAATCAGTGATCAAGGGTTAAAACTCTTACAACGGGGCAGACTTTGTGAATTTAGGGGTATTGGGGTATATATGTTTGTTCAGAATGTTGAGAGAAAGAAAGGAATTGAACGGCTTGAAACTGCAGACTGAAAGCTCTATTTATACGAATTTTAAGACCCCGTCGCGGCCTGCGAAACCCCAAGCTAATCCTCTCACAGCCCGCGAGACCCTCTAGCTAGGGCTTAGGTTTGACTAGTCACCGGTGTAGGTCAGCCACATGGATGACACATGTCATCAGACGTGACCAGAAAGTTATAGCCTTTCGCGACCCGTGAAAGGTTTCCTTTAGTCTGTCGCGGCCCGTGACAGACCTATAATTTTTATTTTTTCATTTTCAAACTAAATAACGTTACGCGAGTTTGGTTTTTTTATTACGGAGTGTTTTTAGGGCATTTTTTACGGTTGCTATAACCTCCCTACCTTGCTTTAAATCTCATCCTCGAGATTCACTAGAATAAGTAAGGATACTTCCTTTTCATTTCAGATTCTAGTTCCTATGTGTAGTCTGGCCCTCTCTTTGAGTCCCACTTTACTTTACCCAGAACTAATCTTTTTATCTTCAATTTGTATTGGTTTTTCTACAAATTTAAGCTTTTCGTTTACCTCTATATCTTGAAGAGGTATTATCAATGATTCATCTGCTAAGCATTTCTTTAGGTTACATACATGAAATATATCATGTATTCATGTCATCTCTTCTAGTAATTGTAGTTAGTAAGCTACTAGCCCTATTCGTTTGATAATTTCAAAAGATCCAACATACCTTGGGCTTAGCTTTCCTCTTTTACCAAATCTGACAACTCTTTTCCATGGTGAGACTTTTAATAGTACTTTGTCTCCAACTTGAAACTCTAGTGGTTTACGTCTGTTATCTGCATAACTCTTTTGACGGTCTCATGTTGTTTTCAGTCTTTCCTTGACTTGAATTATTTTGTCAGTTGTTTCTTGAACAATTTCAGGACGTGACAATTGCTTTTCTCCAATTTCTGTTCAACATACTGGTGTTCGACATTTCCGTCCATAGAGTGCTTCAAATGGTGCAGGATTAATGCTTGTATGATAGCTATTATTGTAAGAAAATTTTATTAAAGGTAAGTGTTCGTCCCAACTTCCTTCGAAATCTATCACACAGGCTCTAAGCATATTTTCCATAGTTTGAATTGTCCTTTCACTTTGTCCATCTGTTTGAGGATGATAAGTTGTACTTAAATTTATCTGGTTCCCATTGCCTTTTGGAAACTTATCCAGAAATGAGAAGTAAAACGACTATCTCTGCTAGACACAATAGATAAAGGGATTCCATGTAGTGAAACTATTTCATTCACATACAGCTTAGATAATTGTTCCATACTGAAAGTTTCTTTCACTGGTAAAAAATGTGTAGATTTAGTCAATCTGTCCACAATCACCCAGATTGTGTCATTACCTTTTCGTGTTGTTGGTGCACTGAATGTTTGTTGACTACGTCTTAAGCAAGTCTTTTGTCTAGATAGAATGAATGAGCACACAATAGATTAGAAATTAGGGTTTTACATGTTTATCTAGGGTGTTTCGCTTGAAGGGGTTTCAAGGCAAGTTCAAGCGAAACCTAATGATCAGAGTTCGCTTGAACTGATGTTGTGCATGTTCAAGTGAAACCTAATAGTTTGTCATGTTCAAACGAAACCCAGGGCCTATATATAGGTGTGTGTGTCATTTGAAGCGAAACATGTATGGTGTTTGTGTGTGAGTCGAGGTGCTGCTGAAATTTTGTTAGAAATTGATTGTAAAGACTCAGATTTGATTAATAGAGGAAGAATTGAAAGGAACAAAGCTGTTATGACTTAGTTTACTCTGTTTTCCGCCTTTGTAAACCAAGATGAACTGCTTTAACTGACTTTTAGGGTCACGAACACGATCCAACAAGTGGTATCAGAGCTCAGGACGAGGAGTTCATACCATAGCAGCTTGATTCTACCAGATTTTCTCATTTCTACTCACTTCTTCTCATATTTTTCTGATTTGAACAAGTTCTAACGGTTGAAATGGCCTGATTTTCACATATGTTGTGTAAAACACAGTTTTAACAAATCCTACAAAGAACCAGATCTAAATACGAATTAAAACTGATAAAAAATGGCATAAACTGTGTTTCGCTTGAAGTTGTTCTTCGAACTTTCGCTTGAAAATGCTGTTTACTTGAAGCGAAACCACATTATTGGCTTTCGCTTGAACTATTCAAACTTGGATTATTGGCTTTCGCTTGAACTGTTCAAACTTTGATTATTGGCTTTCGTTTGAACTTTTCAAACTTGTCTTGGCTTTCGCTTGAACTGGTTGTAGCTTTCGCTTGAAACCATTTTGTTTCAAGTGGTTTCGCTTGAATTTGAGTTTTTCAAAATCAAGAAAATTTTCTAAGTGATTGCTGATTTCGTTTCAGGTACAAGATGGATGATTTCAATCCGTTTTATGATGTATTTGTGTTTGCTGGAGATGGTGGAAATGATACATCTTCGAGTAACACCAATGAGAACACGCCAAATACAAAGAAAAAGTTATCGGATGCATTGGAGGTTGAAAGTGCTTTCGGAACCTACAACAAACCCCCAAAGTTGATGGCTATCGAAGAATACAGTCGGTGGGCCAAGAAGTTTGAAGATTGGTTGATGGCCTTTGCTTTTCCTAGTTGGAAGAGTCTAAAAAATGGATACCATAATGTAAACAAAAAAGGCGAAACCTTAACAACAAATGAGGAGATAGATTTGTTTGTTGCTGAGCAAAAATGTATTGCGTTGCTGTTTCAGTCCGTCAGAGAAGATATAATATCTTTGATCGAATACTCTAGTGCTACAGATCTCTGGAACAAATTGAAAAACAAATGTATAGGAAGCACAAAAATTGTGAAAAACAAAAAGAAACTACTTAGAAAAGAGTTTGATTTGTTTGGGTGTTTAAAGAATGAATCAGTTTGTAAAATGATTGAGAGGTTTGGGCATCTGAAGCTGGAACTGGCGAGACATGAAATTTTCTATTCTCGAGAAGAGCTAGTCGAAAAATTGTTTGATGCATTACCAGATGAGATGGATTGGCAATATTATGCGTTGATGCTAAAGAATACTATCAAGCCACCAGAAGAGTTGACAGTAGACTTGCTGATTGAGAGACTAGAGAGTCACGAGTTGGAATTGAAGAAGACGCACAAAGTCAATCACTCGTCATACCAGCAGAACTTGGATTTGTATTATCCAAAGAGCATGATGCCAAAGAGTACATCTCCCAAGACTGCATTTTCTGCTGAGAATGTATCCACAACGAGCAAAGAAAGTCAAAGCAGTGGATATCACAGTGGGTCTTCATCAAATTCAAACCAGTCTGATGCAAATAATTTATTTCAATGCAACATTGCTGTAGACTTAAAGAATGCTCAGAACTTCAGCGAGGAGTCTGCTAAACAACAAATGATTTTCTTAGCATCTGTGCTAGAATCTTATGAAAGTCTTGTAGCAGGGAAGATAGGCAACACCAACCTGACGAAAGAAGATTATGATCAGATAGATCCTGAGGAGATGGAACTAATAGACATAAGGTGGTGTATGGCCAGTGCAGTTCGTCGAGCACAGCGTTTCATGGAGATAACTGGGAGAAAGTCAATTGGTGGACCATCTACCAAGTTGGGCTTTGATAAGTCTAAGGTGACATGCTTCAAGTGCAAACAGAAAGGTCACTTTAAGCGTGAATGCAGAAATGCATATGCTGATGAATCTGAAAACCCGTTCAGAGAAGATTACTACAAGAAAGCGATTTATCATCAGAATAAATCGGAGCCGCCAAGAATGAAACAGCTTGAGGATAACAAAGAAAAATCTAGAGCTCTTGCGGTGATTCACGATGATGGAAACATTGCTATTGATCATAACACTCTTGATATGGAAACCATAATCCAAGAGTATAAGGTTGAAGATGATTATTGGCAGAAGAAATGGTGGGGAAGCGGAGAAGATGAAGAGAAAGAGAAGAAGGAGAAAGAAGAGAAAGAAAAGTCAAAGAAGATTGACACTGGGATCATTGACACGACACAGGAGTTGAATGCTGAAAACATGGGAAAGATGGCTGACAAGGTGCTGGCTGCTAATGCACTTGAGGTAGATTCTAAATCCGTTTCTGAGTCTAAAAGCCAAGTCAGTTCAAATGCGTCAACGACTGAGTCAGGTAAGAAGGTTATTGGTGATGTTGACTGCAAAAATTGCATCAAAGAATGCAAGGTTTGTAGTACAAACACTTATCTCAAAAGTAAGAAGATTGAGGATCTGACTGCTAAAGTCAGAAGTGTTGAGGATCAAATCCTTGATCGTGACAAAATGGTGAAAGCTTCAACTGAACGGTTAAAAGAATTAACTAACAAAATTGAAACTGATAAAATTGATCAGGAGAAGGTTAGGAAAGAAAATGAAAGGTTAGTTTTTGAAAATCGTCAGATCACTGAAAAATTTGAGAAACTTAAAAGCACAATTAAAGATAATGATGATAGAAACGGTAAAACTTACAAAGAAAATTGTCAATTGCATTGTGTTTTGAGAATCAAAGAAGAATTAATCAACAAACAATTGGATGAGATTGCTAAATTGAAACTTCAATTTGAAGAAGCCAAGATTGAGAATGAGCGTATCAATCTGAAATTGAACAGTTACAGCTCTGCAAGCTTTGTTTTGCAACACATTATTCCCAAACCCATCGGGAAAGACAAAGCAGGCGAAGATGTATACTGTGATGGAACTGGGGTTGGGTTTCATCAAGTTCCACCACCAGTTCTAGAAAATTATTCGAAAAAGCAATCTGGGTTGGTTAATCTTGAGGAAGAAAATGATGTGAAACTTCCTGAGTCAATTGATGTGACATTTTCTTCATCATCATCTGATGATAGTGTTCAAACTGAGATTGTTAAAGGCATGGCTGAAAGTGTTTTGGATAGTGATTCAGCTGAGGATGAAAAATGTTTTCTGGACAAGTACATTCAGAAACCAAAATCCAAAAACAACTTAGGTGATGAACCGGGTCTTGTGATGTACAAGATGGCTGGATCGGATAAGTTGTATTTGGATTCTGAGCTTCCTCTGGAGAATGTAAATGTTTCAAAATTGACAAATGTGTTCAAAATGGTTGAAATCGATTTGTCGGAAGTAAAGAGTTTAAAACAAACAAAAAGGCAAATGAATTTTGAGAAAGATAAAGCTTACTACAAGAAACCTGTAGTTCCACCACATTTTTATAACAACAATCGAAACAATTGGTCGGGTGGATAACAGGGTGGTAAGAGTTATCAAAAAAGGAGTTTTCAAAACAAAAGGTTTGCTGAAAAGAAAGTGTTTGTGAACGGTTCAAGTTCACTTTCTGATGAGGAAAATGAATTTTTTTTAAATCAAATGAAGAATTTTTTTAGAAGAGGGCCTCACAACCTCAGTCTGAAGGCACAAGTCGGGTAGTTGATACTCGTACGTGTTTTAGATGCAACAAAGTTGGTCACATTGCAAGAGATTGCACCAACTCCAAGTCTAAGACTGAAGTTGTTGAAAATCAAAAGAAGAAGGTTGATTCAAAAGGAAAAGCTCCAATGGTTGTTGAGAAAATTTTGAAAAATGAGAAAACAAAAGTCAAAATTGAACCTGTTAAGAATGTGGTAACTAAAAATGACAAATTTTATAAACGGGTTGCATCATCTCAACAAACATGGAAGCCAAATGTTGTTGATAAACCAAAGGTATTAGTGTCAGAAAAACAATCGTCTTCTACCACATCGGTAAAGATGGATGTTCCTTTGGATTATTATGAAAAATTGGAGAAACAATCTTCTACTCCATCTGAGAAGAAGAATGTTCAAAATAAAAATCAACCAACCGGTCAACTTAAGATAGATGAATTTTTCTTATACAAAAAGGTTGAGGTTGGATCTGATGAAAGTTTAAAAATGAATGATAAAAATTTTCCACCACTTTACACTGCTAAAACTCACATTAAAGTCAAGTTACCCGAGTCAAAAGAGGCTTGGGTAGCATCAAAATCTCACTAAAGATTTTGGACCTGCCGGAGCTTCCTAGTTGGTAATCGTGAAGCATGAATCGGCATCTTTATTGAATTATTTGTGATATATGCAGGAACTTCCGAGAGCTATTTCACGATGGATTATGGATAGTGGAGCGACTCGACATATGACAGGGAAGACTGCATTGTTGTACGATGTTAGAAATTTCAATGGAGGTTACGTGGGATTTGCAGGAAACCAAGGTGGTAGAATTGTCGGTGAAGGAACGTTATCCAATGGGATTGTTACGTTTGAAAGAGTTAACTACATTGCTGAGCTGGAGAATAATCTGCTAAGCATTTCGCAGATTTGTGACAGGATGTATACTACTCACTTTACTGATAAAGAATGTTTGATCTTGAAGCCAGGATTTGTTATCCCTGAAGAATGGATTATCATGCGGGCACCAAGTGTCAATGATCTGTACGTGTTGGACATGAGTGTAGCTACTACAACCACGGGTCAGGCTCATTGTTTTGTGTCTAGAGCAACGGAGAAAGAATCGAAGTTGTGGCACCGGAAGATGGGGCATATACATCTTAGAAAAATGAATCACTTGGTGCACAATGATTTGGTTCTTGGAGTTAATATCAAAGGTTTTCATCTGGAGGGGGAGTGCATTAGTTGCATTAAAGGCAAGCAGAAGAAAAAGTCACACCCTAAAAAGCAAGTCAATTCAGTTTCCAGACCGTTAGAAAGACTACATATGGATCTGTTTGGTCCAGTAAACGTCAAAAGTATTACAGGGGATCTCTACTGTCTTGTGGTTACTGATGATTATTCCAGATTTTCGTGGGTATCATTTTTAAAGTCGAAAGATGAAACGTTTGATAGTTTGATGGCGTTGTTCAGGAAGATTGAAAATCTGTACCAAAGGCGTATCAGAAGAATTAGAAGTGATAATGGTACTGAGTTCAAGAACAATAAGATGGAAGAATATTGCGATGAAAGAGGTATATTGCATGAGTTTAGTGCTCCGTACACTCCGCAGCAGAATGGAGTCGCAGAACGTAAAAACAGGACGCTAATCGAAACGGCCAGGACGATGCTTGCTGATTCAAAGTTACCGATAAATTTTTGGGCAGAAGCAGTTTCCGCCGCATGCTATACACTCAACCGGGTTCTCACTGTAAAGAAATTCAACAAGACATGCTTTGAGTTGATCAATAACCGTAAACCGAATCTGAAGTTTTTAGAACCGTTTGGGTCTCCTTGTACAGTTCTAGAACCTTTTGGTAAGTTTGGTCCAAAGAGTATCGAAGGAATATTTGTTGGTTATTCAAGTCCACAAAGACGAGTCTTTGTTCCAAGCATGAAGCAGATTATCAAAGCACATCATGTTGAGTGTCAGGGGTATACTATGCCGCCTCAAAATCCCGGTGACTCATGGCATTTTAATTACGATAAATTGTGGGATTCGTTTGATATGGAAGAAGAACAGGAAGAAGAAGAGGATTTCTTTGATGAGTTGGATATTCTAAGAGAGTATGAATTATCGCAGGAAAGGTTCCCAGCTGAGTATTCAAGAAGACCGCAACGAGCTTCAAATGATGATGAAGCAGGTCCAAGCAAAGCTGGTGAACATGATGATGTCCAACAAAATGAAGTTGCTCAAGATAATCAGTCGGCGCAGAATGATAATCAAGAATCTGAGAACATGCCAGTATTTGATCGTGGTGATTCAGATTCTGAGGGGGAGCAAATTCAGATCTCAAGTCAAACAAACCCAGTCAGTGAACAAGATGCAAATCAGAATGTTACTAATCTGGAAGGTGATGTAGATGTTCCAGGCGAAGTAATGCCACGAACTCTTTCATATCATCCAGAGGAATTGATCATTGGAGAAGTGCAGACAGGCGTCCGTACTCGAAGACAAATTGATAAAGGGCTTACATGTTTTTATACAAAAGTTGCTCCTTTGCAAACTGAATTCTCAATGAGTTGTTTTATCTCGCAGGTTGAACCAAGGACTTACAAAGAGGCGCTTACTGAAGATTCTTGGGTCAATGCAATGCAGGAGGAACTTAGTCAATTTGAAAAGTTTGGAGTGTGGAAGTTAGTGGATTTACCAGATGGTCAGAGGAAGATAAACACCAAGTGGGTGTTCAAGTGTAAGAGAGACGATAGAGGAGTTGTGGTTCGAAACAAAGCTCGACTCGTAGTCCAGGGTTTCAGTCAACAGGAGGGTATAGATTTTACTGAAGTATATGCTCCTGTAGCTCGACTAGAAGCTATCAGAATCTTTCTAGCATTTGCATCATGGAAAAACTTTAAAGTTTATCAGCTAGATGTAAAATCGGCGTTTCTTTACGGGAAGGTTAAAGAGGAGGTATATGTCGGTCAGCCACCGGGCTTCACCGATCCACTTCACAAAGACAAGGTCTACTTACTAGACAAAGCGCTGTATGGTTTACACCAGGCCCCGAGAGCTTGGTACGAGACATTGTCTCAACACCTACTAGCCAACAGTTTCATTCATGGAAAAGTGGATGCCACTCTCTTCACCAAAGAGGTCGACGGTCATCTTCTGATTGTTCAAATTTATGTGGACGACATCATATTTGGGTCAACAAATGAAGATCTATGCAAAGATTTTGAACGAGTTATGAAGCAGAAATTCGAAATGTCATCGATGGGTGAGATGAAATTCTTTTTGGGACTGCAGGTTGATCAACTACCCAAAGGAATTTTCATACATCAAACGAAGTACGCTCGTGATATCTTGGAGAAATTCGGGATGTCAGGTTCTACTCCAGCTTCCACCCCATTAGCAACGAATCATGGGATAAGCCCTGATCTCACCGGAGAAAAGGTAGATGAAACGATGTATCGTTCCATGATCGGATCGCTGATGTATTTGACAGCTTCAAGACCCAATATCATGTACCCAACCTGCCTCACAGCAAGATTTCAATCTAACCCGAGAGCTTCGCATATGGTTATTGTGAAAAGGATATTGCGCTACCTGAAAGGAACTCCATCATTGGGGTTGTGGTATCCAAGAGAAGGCGATTGCACGCTCGAAGGGTAATCCGATTCGGATTTCGGATGCTGCAAAGTTAATGCTAAATCAACAACAGCAGGGTGCCAGTTTTTCGGATCACGATTGGTTACTTGGCAATGCAAAAAGCAAACCCCTGTGGCTTTATCCACATGTGAAGCGGAGTATGTATCTGCTAGCAGTTGCTGCTCACAGATCTTGTGGATCCAGCAATAGATGCGCGACTATGGTTTGCAATTTCTAAACACCCCTATTTTTGTTGATAATGAGGCAGCAATTAACATTACTAAAAATCCAGTTCATCACGCTAAAACCAAACATATTGAGATTCGTCATCACTTCATTCGAGATTGTTTTGAGAAGAAGTTGATACGAATTGAGAAAATCCACACTGATGATCAAAAAGCTGATTTACATACCAAAGCTTTTTATAAAGCACATTTTCAATATTTGCTAAAACTGAATGGTATGAAGCTTTTATCGGTGTTGGAGGAGATCATTGGCGTTGATGAAGGAGACATTGTAGATGATGTTGAGAAGCAATCTGCAATGGTTTGTCGATTTTTTACATGTTTTGGTATTTAGGGGGAGGTATAGGGTAATATTTCAGAAAATACAAAAACAATAAAAAATGACAAAAATACAAAAATATGATATATTTTAAAAATCCAAAAACAATAGAAAACCAGAAAAAGAGCTTGTGTAAAAAGGGAAAATGATAGTACATCGGCTTGACAGTCACGGTTTGCTAAAGAAATGGAATGTTTTAAAAGATTAAACAGTCTCGCTGATAATATGCCGATAGGTTTTTGCACATTTAGTAGGTTTGTTCGGGATATAAACTTAAATCTTACTTGCTTATTTCGTGGGGAACACTACTTGGATATATAGGTAACCCCTGAAATCTCGTTTGAAAGATTCCTTTTTCTGATATACTAGGTTTTTATACTCAGTGATGTCTGGGGTATTATTCCAGGACTTCTGCTGAATGGAAGTTCAGACCTAGTCCTCGAATAATACTTTCCGCAATGCTTGAAACACAGCATCACCCTCAGCATATATGATAAGACAATAAAATTGCTTAGCAATGTTGTTGTAAAAAAGATCCTCTAAAGGGGACACACCCAAAAGTTGAGTCATGATCTCTCTGCTGAACGGTAGTTCTGACCTGAGCTCTCATGATTCTTCATAATTTATTTACCCCTTACAGATATCATTTGTGTTATAATTACCTGTAAGACTGAATATTGGGATCTGGATACGGGAGTATATTCAAGATGTGGGACACACGTATAAGTTTAAGTCTCTAAAACACTAAATTCATATCCTGGACAGATTGAAATGTGTGTGAAAATTTAAGTGGATCAGTATATCGACAATCTAAGCGAATTGTTTAATTCTGAGTATGTAATTGAAGCTTAACGGTACTTGTGATTTGTCAGATAGCTGATATGATTCCCTAACACGCTCATCAAAAATATGTTTGTAAATAAGTTTACTTTCATTGCATTTTAGTTCTGTATTTCATTCCTAGTTTAGAAGCTTTATTAAAAATCCAAAAAGATTTTTCACTTCTGCTTTATTTTTGACAAACCAAAGTGGAGAGTTGATCTTCAGATTCAAAAGTGGAAAGCAGATGCAGGAGATTTCTGGACTGGATAATGAGTCGTGAGCTAAACATGATAAGTTTGAGAAGTTGAAAAGTTTAAGCAAGTTCATTAATTTGAAACTTGTAAATTTTCAGAACAAATTGACCAAAAGTCAGTGTGAATTGTCTCAGATCAACCAAGGTCATTAAGTTGGACTTGGTAGATTAATTGAGTAATCAGGGTCATTAACTTGGACCTAAATACTTAAGTGGATTTCTAAACATTGGTTAGACTATCAATTGTGGTTGAATGGTAAGTTTGGATTGAAACTGTTATTATCCTATATCTTAGATTATACAGGTTGTAGATTTCATAATCCCCATGGCAACAAATTGTCAAAGTTTGAACCAGAATTTCAAGTCCCAACATTTCGAGAGGGGGAGTCTGTGAAAGGGGGAGTCAGAATTCTGGGTCAACAGTCAAAGGGGAGATTGAAGATGGAGCTAGTTTGAATTTCTGAACCTGTGAAGAGAGAGTTTTTACAATGAGAAGACAAAGATTGGAAAAAGACAAAGACTAAAGACTTGAAGCCAAAGACTTCATCAACATCCAAGGGGGAGTCTGTTGGTGCACTGAATGTCTGCTGACTATGTCTTAAACAAGTCTTTTGTCTAGATAGAATGAATGAGCACACAATAGATTAGAAATTAGGGTTTTACATGTTTATCTAGGGTGTTTCGCTTGAAGGGGTTTCAAGGAAAGTTCAAGCGAAACCTAATGATCAGAGTTCGCTTGAACTGATGTTGTGCATGTTTAAGTGAAACCAAATAGTTTGTCATGTTCAAACGAAACCCAGGGCCTATATATAGGTGTGTGTGTCATTTGAAGCGAAACATGTATGGTGTTTGTGTGTGAGTCGAGGTGCTGCTGAAATTTTGTTAGAAATTGATTGTAAAGACTCAGATTTGATTAATAGAGGAAGAATTGAAAGGAACAAAGCTGTTATGACTTAGTTTACTCTGTTTCTGCCTTTGTAAACCAAGATGAACTGCTTTAACTGACTTTTAGGGTCACGAACACGATCCAACACGTGTCTTGGGTAATTTGGTAACAAAGTCCAATGTTATTAATTCCCATTTCCAAATTGGCATTTCCAATTGCTGAAGTAATCCTGAAGGTTTCTGATGTTCAGCTTTAACCTGTGAGCAAGTTAAACATTTAGCAACATAATTTGCTATATCATTTTTCAATCCTATCCACCAAAAGTTTCCTTAAGTCTTGATACATCTTGTCACTTCCAGGATGCATCGTATACTTGGATTTATGAGCTTCTTCTAGAATTTGATTTCGTAAGTTTCCTTGGATAGTTACCCAAATTCTTTTCTTATGGAATCTCCAAATTCCATCTGCACATTTTTCTAATTCTTTAATCATTCCTTTTAATCCTTCAGCATCCTCCTTGATTGTTGTTTCATGTATCCTTTTCAATTGTTCATTTAAATCTACTTGAAGGTTTAATCTGAGAGCACGTCCCCTTTTTGGCTTCTCACGGTACTTTTGACTTAAAGCAGCAGCTACTACGTTAGCTTTTCCTGCATGGTATTGGATATCACAATCATAATCGCTAAGGATTTCCATCCAACATCTTTGCCTCATGTTTAATTCCTTTTGCCCGAAAACATACCTTAAACTCTTATGATCTGTGAAGACAATGAACTTACTACCGTAAAGATAGTGTCTCCAAATCTTAAGGGAAAAAATTATTGCTCCTAACTCTAGATCATGTGTTGTATAATTTTCTTCATGCTTCTTTAGTTGTCTAGAGGCATAAGCAATTACCTTTTGATGTTGCATTAACACACATCCAAATCCTAGTTTAGATGCATCACAATAAACTACAAAGTCTTCATTTCCATCTGGTAAAGCAAGTATTGGTGCGTTAGTTAATCTTTGCTTCAAAATCTTGAATGCTTCCTCCTGTTTCGGTCCCTATTCAAACTTAACTAACTTGCAGGTTAGTTTGGTTAATGGAATCGCTATTCTAGAAAAATCTTGAATGAAACGTCTATAATATCTTGCCAATTCAAGAAAACTTCTTACTTCTGTTGGTGATTCAGTGACTTTCCATTTGGTAATAGCTTCAATCTTTGTAGGATCCACATGAATTCCTTCATGATTATCTAAGTGTCCAAGAAATTGCACTTCTTGCAACCAGAATTCACATTTTGAGAATTTAGCATAAAGCTTTTCCTTTCTCAATAGTGTTAGAAGTACGTGTAAATGCTCCACATGCTCCTCCTTACTCTTGGAATAAATTAGTATATCATCTATAAAAACATTTATGAATTTATCCAGATATGGTTTACATATCATGTTCATCATGTCCATAAATGCGGCTGGGGCCTAGGTTAAACCAAATGGCACGACTGTAAATTCATAATGGCCATACTTTGTTCTGAAAGCAGTTTTAGGAATGTCCTCTTCCTGTACCTTCAGTTGACGGTATCCTGACTTAAGTCAATCTTGGAAAAGAATCGGGCTCCTTGAAGTTGATCGAATAGATCGTCGATTCTCAGTAGGGGGTACCAATTTTTAATCGTAAACTTATTCAATTCCCTGTAATCAATATACATACGCATTGACCCATCTTTCTTTTTGACAAATAGCACATGTGCTCCCCAAGGTGATGAACTAGGTTGTATAAAATCTTTTTCTAATAATTCATCTAATTGTTTCTTCAATTCTTACATATCCGTCAGTGCTAAACGATAGGGTGCTTTGGCAATCGGTGTAGTTCCTGGTATTAGGTGAATTCTAAATTCAACCTCACGATCTGGCAGTTATCCAGGTAACTCTTCTGCGAAAACAACTGAGAAATTAGATACTACTGGAATATCTTTTAACTCTTTTCCTTTAGTACTAATGTTTTCCGAAATCATATACACCATTCCTCCTTTTCGTGCGTAGCTTGCAACTTTTATTACAAAGATGAACTTCATGGATCTTGTCGGCTTGTCTCCCTTAATTGTGATCTTTTCACCAGTTGGCGTATAAATTTCGACTGAACTTTGATCACACAAAATTTGCACATGATTGGCTATCAACCAATCCATTCCCAATACGATATCGAATCCGGCTAGATTCATTGGTAACATGTTAGCGGTAAACTTATGACCTAAAATTTCTATCTTTCCTTCCTGAAGGATTTCGCTTATTTTGATAGAATTTCCATTTGTCGTCTCCACCATATAGTCTTGGTAGAGTTTAGTTAATGGTTGATTGAGAGATTTGAAGAAAAAAGTATTTATTAAACTTTGGTTTGTATTAGAGTCAAATAATACTTTAGCATAAACATCATTAACTAAAATCGTACCCGCAATTACATCAGGGATCATCTTAGCCTCTTCTGTATTTATAAGGATAAACCCTAATTGCTGAAAACATAATTTTCTTCTTTTATTCGGGTAACTATAGCCACTTTATTTAAGTTTTCAGTGCTCCATAGCTGGCTTCTAATAGCTTCACATCAAGTTACTTGAAACGCCTTTTAAAAACATTATATCAACAAAAATACTGGCGAGTTCATTCTATTTTTTTTATAAAATTTTACATGGTTATAACTTTACACTATTAAGGGTAATTACAATGCTTTTATATAACAAAAACTCCAAAGTATTTGTCACTCGACGGATCTGTGACTATGGTCATATCACACATTGGCTAACTCATTGTCCAATTGTGAAGATTATCAAGTACTATATACAAACCCCATAATACTGGTAGTAATTGTAGAATACAAAGACTTAATTCTTGTAAGTATAACTAAAAACATTTAGGCTTTTGTAAAGAAATTAGATAAAAAGAAAGAATGACTCACTTTGTAAGCTTAGGTTTTACTATAAGCTTCCTGACAATATTTTCTGATGATTTTCCTGAGTTCCTAACAAAATATACAATGCACGCGTGTTAGTATAATAACCCAATTCCACTTTATCAATACATCTCAAGATCAGAACCCCCACGTAGTTTACAAAGCATAGCCTTTATCAGGCAGCGCCTTGACATCCGTTGTTGGGTTCAAGATCAATCGGACAGAGTATCGAATAAGTGATCAAGGGTTAAAACTCTTACAACGGGGCAGACTTTGTGAATTTAGGGGTATTGGGGTATATATTTTCGTTCAGAATGTTGAGAGAAGAAAGGAATTGAACGGCTTGAAACTGCAGACTGAAAGCTCTATTTAAACGAATTTTAAGACCCCGTCGCGGCCCGCGAAACCCCAAGCTAATCCTCTCGCAGCCCGTGAGACCCTCTAGCTAGGGCTTAGGTTTGACTAGTCACCGGTGTAGGTCAACCACATGGATGACACATGTCATCAGAGGTGACCAGAAAGTTATAGCCTTTCGCGACCCGTGAAAGGTTTCCTTTAGTCTGTCGCGGCCCGTGACAGACCTATAATTTTTATTTTTTTCATTTTCAAACTAAATAACATTACGCGAGTTTGGTTTTTTTATTACGGAGTGTTTTTAGGGCATTTTTTACGGTTGCTATATCCTCCCTACCTTGTTTTAAATCTCATCCTCGAGATTCACTAGAATAAGTAAGGATAATTCCTTTTCATTTCAGGTTCTAGTTCCTATGTGTAGTCTGGCCCTCTCTTTGAGTCCCACTTTACTTTACCCAGAACTAATCTTTTTATCTTCAATTTGTATTGGTTTTTCTACAAATTTAAGCTTTTCATTTACCTCTATATCTTGAAGAGGTATTATCAATGATTCATCTGCTAAGCATTTCTTTAGGTTACATACATGAAATAAATCATGTATTCATGTCATCTCTTCTGGTAATTGTAGTTGGTAAGCTACTAGCCCTATTCGTTTGATAATTTCAAAAGGTCCAACATACCTTGGGCTTAGCTTTCCTCTTTTACCAAATCTGACAACTCTTTTCCATGGTGAGACTTTTAATAGTACTTTGTCTCCAACTTGAAACTCTAGTGGTTTACGTCTGTTATCTGCATAACTCTTTTGACGGTCTCATGTTGTTTTCAGTCTTTCCTTGACTTGAATTATTTTGTCAGTTGTTTCTTGAACAATTTCAGGACGTGACAATTGCTTTTCTCCAATTTCAGTTCAACGTACTAGTGTTCGACATTTCCGTCCATAGAGTGCTTCAAATGGTGCAGGATTAATGCTTGTATGATAGCTATTATTGTAAGAAAATTTTATTAAAGGTAAGTATTCGTCCCAACTTCCTTCGAAATCTATCACATGGGCTCTAAGCATATTTTCCATAGTTTGAATTGTCCTTTCACTTTGTCCATCTGTTTGAGGATGATAAGCTGTACTTAAATTTATCTGGTTCCCATTGCCTTTTGGAAACTTGTCCAGAAATGAGAAGTAAAACGACTATCTCTGCTAGACACAATAGATAAAGGGATTCCATGTAGTGAAACTATTTCATTCACATACAGCTTAGCTAATTATTCCATACTGAAAGTTTCTTTCACTGGTAAAAAATGTGTAGATTTAGTCAATCTGTCCACAATCACCCAGATTGTGTCATTACCTTTTCGTGTCTTGGGTAATTTAGTAACAAAGTCCATTGTTATTAATTCCTATTTCCAAATTGGCATTTCCAATTGCTGAAGTAATCCTGAAGGTTTCTGATATTCAGCTTTAACCTGTGAGCAGGTTAAACATTTAGCAACATAATTTGCTATATCCTTTTTCAATCCTATCCACCAAAAGTTTTCTTAAGTCTTGATACATCTTGTCACTTCCAGGATGCATCATATACTTGGATTTGTGAGCTTCTTCTAGAATTTGATTTCGTAAGTTTCCTTGGATAGTTACCCAAATTCTTTTCTTATGGGATCTCCAAATTCCATCTGCTCTTTTTTCTAATTCTTTAATCATTCCTTTTAATCCTTCAGCATCCTCCTTGATTGTTGTTTCCTGTATCTTTTTCAATTGTTCATTTAAATCTACTTGAAGGTTTAATCTGAGAGCACGTCCCCTTTTTGGCTTCTCACGGTACTTTTGACTTAAAGCAGCAGCTACTACGTTAGCTTTTCCTGCATGGTATTGGATATCACAATCATAATCGCTAAGGATTTCCATCCAACATCTTTGCCTCATGTTTAATTCCTTTTGCCCGAAAACATACCTTAAACTCTTATGATCTGTGAAGACAATGAACTTACTACCGTAAAGATAGTGTCTCCAAATCTTAAGGGCAAAAATTATTGCTCCTAACTCTAGATCATGTGTTGTATAATTTTCTCCATGCTTCTTTAGTTGTCTAGAGGCATAAGCAATTACCTTTTGACGTTGCATTAACACACATCCAAATCCTAGTTTAGATGCATCACAATAAACTACAAAGTCTTCATTTCCTTCTGGTAAAGCAAGTATTGGTGTGTTAGTTAATCTTTGCTTCAAAATCTTGAATGCTTCCTCCTGTTTCGGTCCCTATTCAAACTCAACTAACCTGCAGGTTAGTTTGGTTAATGGAATCGCTATTCTAGAAAAATCTTGAATGAAACGTCTATAATATCTTGCCAATCCAAGACAACTTCTTACTTCTGTTGGTGATTCAGTGAGTTTCCATTTGTTAATAGCTTCAATCTTTGTAGGATCCACATGAATTCCTTCATGATTAACTAAGTGTCCAAGAAATTGCACTTCTTGCAACCAGAATTCACATTTTGAGAATTTAGCATAAAGCTTTTCTTTTCTCAATAGTGTTAGAAGTACGTGTAAATGCTCCGCATGCTCCTCCTTACTCTTGGAATAAATTAGTATATCATCTATAAAAACATTTCTGAATTTATCCAGATATGGTTTACATATCATGTTCATCATGTCCATAAATGCGGCTGGGGCCTAGGTTAAACCAAATGGCACGACTGTAAATTCATAATGGCCATACCTTGTTCTGAAAGCAGTTTTAGGAATGTCCACTTCCTGTACCTTCAGTTGACGGTATCCTGAACTTAAGTCGATCTTGGAAAAGAATCTGGCTCCTTGAAGTTGATCGAATAGATCGTCGATTCTCAGTAGGGGGTACCAATTTTTAATCGTAAACTTATTCAATTCCCTGTAATCAATATACATACGCATTGACCCATCTTTCTTTTTGACAAATAGCACATGTGCTCCCCAAGGTGATGAACTAGGTTGTATAAAACCTTTTTCTAATAATTCATCTAATTGTTTCTTCAATTCTTACATATCCGTCAGTGCTAAACGATAGGGTGCTTTGGCAATCGGTGTTGTTCCTGGTATTAGGTGAATTCTAAATTCAACCTCGCGATCTGGCGGTAATCCAGGTAACTCTTCTGGGAAAACATCTGAGAAATTAGATACTACTGGAATATCTTTTAACTCTTTTCCTTTAGTACTAATGTTTGCCGAAATCATATACACCATTCCTCCTTTTCGTGCGTAGCTTGCAACTTTTATTATAGAGATGAACTTCATGGATCTTGTCGGCTTGTCTCCCTTAATTGTGATCTTTTCACCAGTTGGCGTATAAATTTCTACAGAACTTTGATCACACAAAATTTGCACATGATTGGCTATCAACCAATCCATTCCCAATACGATATCGAATCCGGCTAGATTCATTGGTAACATGTTAGCGGTAAACTTATGACCTAAAATTTCTATCTTTCCTTCCTGAAGGATTTCGCTTATTTTGATAGAATTTCCATTTGTCGTCTCCACCATATAGTCTTAGTAGAGTTTAGTTAATGGTTGATTGAGAGATTTGAAGAAAAAAGTATTTATTAAACTTTGGTTTGTACTAGAGTCAAATAATACTTTAGCATAAACATCATTAACTAAAATCGTACCGGCAATTACATCAGGGATCATCTTAGCCTCTTCTGTTGTTAGTACGAATGATCTGGCATTATTCTTGGGTCTTTCTGTTGCTTTTGATTTGTTGTCGATTGTTGTGGCTAGTTTTGGGCAGTTTGGTCGAATATGACCTGCCTCTCCGCAGTTGTAGCATATTCTAGTACTAGTTTTCTTCCTATAGTTTTCTTCCTTATGTCCTGGCATCTTGCAGAAGTTGCAGGACACAACACATTTTCCTGAGTGCTTCCTTTTACAAAACTTACAGTAAGGTGAAGAAGATGGACCTGCTTCTTTCCCACGATAGGAATTACCAGAATGTAGTTCCTGGGTAATCCTTTGAGCTAGATTCTTTTTCTGGTTCTCTTCTTGTGTACTTATCAGCCCATCTGTCAGAGTGTTAGCAAGCTCCACATTTTCTTCAATGGTTTGTGGTGTAGCTGCTTTGACCATATCTTTGATTTCACTGATTAATCCCAAGATATAATTGGAGATTAATACTGGTTCTAGCGAGGCCAACATTGGTACTATGCTAGCATACTTAAAGAATTTGGTAGTAAATTCTCTACAATTTACCCCAATCATTCTTTGGTTCAGGAATTTATTAGCAATTTGTTCCTTTTTATAAGGAGGACATAATTTTCTTTCAACTATTTCTTTAAAGTTGTCCCATTCCATGTTATAGACAATGTCACTTCCTCTTGATTGTAGAATGGTATTCCACCACTCTAATGCTTCATCTATGAAAAGATTTGAAGCATACATGATCTTATCCTCATCTACACACTTACTAATTTTTAAGACTACTTCAGTCTTTTCTATCCAACGTAAGGTTGAAATAGCTCCTTTGTTGCCTAAGAATTCTATTGGTTTACATGATAAGAATTCTTTGTAAGAACAACCATAAGAGATGGTTTTATTTCATTTTGGAATTGGAGCCTTGATAAGAATACCGTTATCTCCATTCACACTGTGACTTAGCTCGGTGTGCATACATTTACTGCCTATTACATTATTGTCGTTTACTGGCTTTTTATTTTTTATTTATTTTTAAAGACAACTTTTTATTTCATTCCAATCATCAGGGCAAATTACATAAGGATAGCGGGTAGACGAGCAACAAACTGCGCCGCCATCCCTTTCTGAATAGAAAACCCTAATCTACTAAAAACAAAGCCTCGCCCCTGAGGGGTCGAAAAGTTGTTGTGGACCACACGCTGAACTCTAGACAAGAACCGAACTGCCTCCGGCGCCAAGGAGCCGAACGTGGCGAACGCCAGGGGGACAAAGGCATGCTGACTATCCTGACAAGCTTTCGCGTGCTTTTCCACCTTCTTTGACTCTGCTTTCACTACCGCTTGCCCCGCCACAAACCCTTTTTCCCGGAACCCGGCTAGTGGGGATACACCTGTGAGATCGACACATGCATGTTTCCCACCCTCCCAACCAAAAACTAGCACGTCAGCTGGGCGTAGGGTGGATCTCCCCTCTGACGGGTCTGTAAGAAAATTAACCAGTGCCTCTTTCTTTGCAGAGATCCCTGCTCGTCTGAGAATATCCATTAACGCGTCTCGCACAAAGTCATGGAGATACTTAAACCCCGACAACTCTCTATAGTGTAACGCATGCTCCCCGTATTTATCCAGGCGTGCTTTATGGCAGACTCGGCAAGTTTCATCATTCGGGAACATGGGGATCATCAAACGGTACTTAAGGATTGACCGGTACTCCACCGCTGACATACGTTGACCCAAACCTTCAATAGGAATAACAGTTAAGAAATCCTGAGCGTGAGGCCTCTGTAGGCATTCAATGATGGCTTTCTGGCGGGGTGACAAATGGAAATCTTCTCCCAAACTTTGTGCGATTCGACAACAAAGGGCTTTCACCAAAGTTTTCTGTGGCTTTTTAGGGGCGGTGTCCTTGTTAGAGAAACCGCCGAGATCAAAGTCAGGTAGAGATTCATGCAAGCGTTCCAAGGAGTTGGCATAATCCGGATCAGTGTTAGCAACCCCACTGTTACGTAAGATGTGGTCCTGCAACTCCCAAGATTGAGACCTGGAAGCCACAAAGGCATAGGCAGCCACATACCGGGCCGAGAGAAGGACCCCAAAAAAAGGACCCCCACATACGACAATGTCTTCTATTGCCTCCCGAAGACCTTTATCAAAACATGAAACAGCACCATCCACAAAGGGGGGCTGGCAAGTTCGCAAACCAAATAGCAACTTTGCAACCCCCATACAAGATCTAAGCAAGAGGAGTTCGCTTTGAGGATCCCGCAACAAGGGAAGGTGTCCCATAATGTCAACAACACGCGTTGCCCTCTTAGCCGCTAGACCACTAATAAAACTGGCATCACGGCTGACTGCCCCTCCTAGCAGTTTGACACATTTCTCCGGCCTCCCAATCTCACTGGGGAAAAGCCCTGACCAGACCTTCACCCTGTTGCATGTCGGCCAAAATACTTTAGTTTTTCTAATATTAAGTCGTAGCCCCAATGCTGGACCCTCCGAACCGATGATGTCGAGAGCTTTAGCAACGTGAACAGCGTCCCCGATAATTGTCCCGTCATCCAAGTACCAAGCATGGAAGGGGAGTTTACAGTTTTCCTGCACCTGAAGCACTAAGGGGTGTAAGGCTAGGGCAAAAAGCAAAGGTCCCAAGGGCATTCCTGAGACATTGCTTGATGTTGGGGCTAACCTCCTCAGATATCTCTCGTTGTGCCTCCCCCCCCACGCACGACCCCTTCTCCAGTATCGGCAAGGAGGGAATTGACCAAAACCTCAAAACCAGAGCCCTCCTTCCACATAGCCAAGGCCCACAAAATATTATCACATTGCAAGGATTTTCAATTACCCGACCTTCGCTCTTGCCTGGAAGACGGCTTAACCACCTTAAGGGTACAACGGGGTAAGAGCAAGAGTTTGACCCAACTTTCAACAGTCCCAGGGGAAGCTACTACTTTATGGATGGCACCTGTCAAAGCTTGTGCAAATGCCAAACGACAGCTTGGGGGGATGCTCTTAACAGTTCGAACCGAAAGGGAGAAAACACGTTCAAGGAGATCGACATCTCCCATAACTCCCTACGGGGTCCTAAGTTCAACAACCATCACAGGATCTTGGGGCCTTGGGATCCCCACGACAAAATCCTCATCAGACCCGGATTTTCTAGAGAATGTGAAAACACCATCAGGATTATGACACCCCCTACTAAGTGCGTGTGTCTTCATGCACCTCCCACACAACCAATATCCAAAAACTCGCAGGGTTTCCCCAACATTCGAAAACAATTCTAAATCCTTAGAAAGCGCATCTTGAAGGGATTCTTTACGATCATCTTTAAAATGGAATTGCTGAAAATGCGCGATCAATCTGTTATACCTAGAAGACCCAGGCTTGCCGTCTTTACACTTGTGGAAGTTCCTGAAGGGGCATAGCCACACTCCATTGGACGAGGTGGAACCAACATCCCCTTTAGAGGCACTGGATACCATGCTCCTACCCTTGGCAGAGCCCATTGAAAACAATCAAAACCGAGAAGTGATAACGAGTCCTCCTTCTCGAGGTGAGGAGGAGGCCAGGTATCAACCCAACCAAGAAACGAAGGAGAGGAAAGCAACCTACAGTTGCTCACCCTCCCAGACACCCCGCCAAGAAAGAGCTACGTCATGAGTGCGCGACTTGCGGCAAATCCCAATTTTAACTTGAACAAGAATTAATCACCCAAGAGCCCTAAAATGTCCCCCTTTTGCTCCAACCAATTGCAAAGATACCAATAAAACAAACAAACGAAGAGTTATAGATGCCTCGGTTGACTTGTTTGGATTGGAGTTAGAAGCTATGCCAAATGTAGACACTGAAGATGAAATTGAAGTGTTGTGAAAGGAACTGAATGTGAAGATGCTTGAAGAAAAAAACCAAATTCAAAACTAATCCTGGAAGTGAACTGAGACATTTTCTGGGACCTTTGTTCTCAGAGGCATTTGATCGAACACATTGTGGGCACAAAAAAAAAGAGTATGTCTTCACATTTGGATGAACTTAATTAAGAAAACTGGAAACTATAATTGAAATTTAGGAACTGTATGTAAATTCAGACCTAATAAAAGTGGACATAAAATAGAAATGAAAGACAAAATGTGGTTTTTGTAGATACATAAATTAATGGCGAAGTTGAGTTAAGGAAACAGAAGACAGATGATGTGAATTTAGCAAATAAGGAAATTCAAGACAAAGCTAGGGATTCGCTAGCTTCAGGCGCAAACTTGGAAGATTCGATTGCATTAGATGTTTGATCTTCTTTTTTGACTTACAAAGTGTAACATCCCGATTTCAATTACATAAATCTGACTACTTAATTTCAATACCAAATGAACGGCATCGATTATTAATAGCATCGATAATAAACGGCATAGCATCTATTATTCCTTGGGCTACTATGTGTTCTATAGCACTTTTGTCCACTTGGTTTCCGTTATTGTTATTATTAGGGGTGTGCATGGGTCGTTTGGGTCGGTTTTGACCAAAAACCATAACCATAACCATAACCGCGATGTCGGTTATTTGATAACCATAACCATAACAGATCGGTTATGGTGGTTATGGTTATTTGGTTTTGATGGTTATAGCGAGTCTATTATGGGTGGTTAACCATGTATTTAGCTTAGCTAAAAATAGCTTATTTTTTTAACATGGAATAAATTGTTATTGCATATTTGTATATATTAGTATATTACATAGTATTAAAGAATACATATAATCTATAATATTAATACCAATTATTATCGAATATTCAAATAAAGTGATATGATATGATATGATACATTCCATAAATTCAAATAAACATTCAACCAAAACCACAAAATGATATGAAAAAACCCATAAATACTAAAAATCTTCAGTCAAAAACATCAAATATTAAAAATATGGTGAAAAGTCCTAAATCCTACAAAGATTTATTACATGTCGGTTCGGTTATGGTGGGTATTGAAAAAATGATAACCATAACCGACCCGCTACTTTTGGTTTTCAAAAAAATTATTAACCGACCCACCGGTTTTTTATTTGGTTCGGGTTTATCGGTTAATTCGGTTTTTTGCACACCCCTAGTTATTATTCTGAACTTCCTGATTTACTTCGTTTGACATCTGAATTGTAAACATTATCAGGTGTTAATATCACAGAATAACTTAAACAACAGATATTCAAGCATATTGAACCAAAATCGTCGAACATTGCGACGTTCTAATCTTTTTTTCATATATATTATGCATCAATACAAACTACAACTGAAATTCTAAATGTTGGTAATTCTATGCGTCGATACACACACACACACACACACACACATATATATATATAATCAAATTAAAATAAAAGTATATATATATATAGTATAGTATATTAGGTTGTGGTTTTTCAGTACTGCATTTCTCTCTCGTCGTATTTCCAGACGAGATTTTCTCCTATGTGGCGTTTCCTATTTCCTTCCTCAATCAGATTTTCACCATAGTGGTGAAGTTCAGCTACGTTTTCCTGACTCATGGGTGGTAATATGGCTGGTATGGGTTCGTTGTAAGCTGGTATGGGTTCTCCGTATTGCATGTAGGGATATGGGTCGTTCATCAAGTCTTGAAATGCCCAGTCATTAGTCCACCATTGTTCTAGTGGGTTTGGTGCTGGTAACCTAGGTATTTCATTAGGGTTAAAAGCTGGTATTGGTAATGGATTTTCTTGATTTGGTTCTGGGTACATTGGTATTGGTGCTATGGGTTGTTCTGGGTATAAAGGTAATAATTGAGGTTCTGGTTATGCTACACAATTAAGGTCGAGCTCATTTTCTGCGGTTCAGAACATATCAAGACTAGCTAATCTCCTATCCAGTTCCCCCCCACATAGGTCTTGACACAGGTATCTGTGCAGTCCCTTCTACCAAAGTTATTGTTGCTTCCTTATTTTTCCTTTTTCTCCTTTTTTTCCTTATTGAACCATCTCTTTTTATTAGGTGTTAAGGCTTCCTCAGATTTTGCTCTAAAAACAAAAGGTTCTTCGGTATCAGCCATGTATCCGGGTGCTGTCTCAGATAATCCTTCATCCATTGGAGAATTGTATATGCGACGATAGGCGTCAGATGTATTTTGATCACTCATAATGTGAACTCAAAAATCGTCAAAATAACATACAATCATAATATAAATATTAATTATTTACACTGAATAAAAAATAAGTTATTTACACAAATTTCCTAACATAATTGTTTAAAATTTAGGTATGAAAGAACACCTAAATGACTTAAACCAGTGGCTCTGATACCACCTTCTGTCGCAGCCGTCGACCCCATCCTGGGAGCAGGTGCCGCGAGCCTGACTGGTGGTATCGGTGTTTGTTAAATTTGAAGCGGAATTAAATCATCAGGATCTTAGTTAGGAAATAATTTCAGAGTTTGTAAAACACCAAAATTTTTCTATATTAAACAAATGGGATAAAACCCATATTCCATTTATATTGTATTTATAGGGATAAACCCTTATTGTTGAAAACACAATTTTCTTCTTTTATTCAGGTAACTATAGCCACTTTATTTAGGCCTTCAGTGCTGCATAACTGGCTTCTAATAGCTTCACATCAAGTTACCTGAAACGCGTTTTAAAAACATTTTATCAGCAAAAATACTGGCGAGTTCATTCTATTTTTATTTATAAAAATTTACATGGTTATAACTTTACAATATTAAGGGTAATTACAATGTTATATCTAACAAAAACTCCAAAGTATTTGTCACTCGACGGATCTGTGACTATGGTCATATCACACATTGGCTAACTCATTGTCCAATTGTGAAGATTATCAAGTACTGTATACAAACCCCATAATACTGGCAGTAATTGTAGAATACAAAGACTTAATCTCTGTAAGTATAACTAAAAACATTTAGGGTTTTGTAAAGCAATTGTATAAAAAGAAGAATGATTCACTTTGTAAACTTAGGTTTTACTATAAGCTTCCTAACAATATTTTCTGATGATTTTCCTGAGTTCCTAATAAAATATACAATGCACGCGTGTTAGTATAATAACCCAATTCAACTTTATCAATACATCACGAGATCAGAACCCTAACGTAGTTTACAAAGCATAGCCTTTATCAGGCAACACCTTGACATCCGTTGTTGGTTTCAAGATCAATCGGACAGGGTATCGAATCAGTGATCAGGGGTTAAAACACTTACAACAGGGCAGAACTTTGTGAATTTAGGGGTATTGGGGTATATATTTTCGTTCAGAATGTTGAGAGAAAGAAGAGAATTGAACGGCTTGAAACTGCAGACTGAAAGCTATTTATACGAATTTTAAGACCCCGTCGCGGCTCGCGAAACCCCAAGCTAATCCTCTCGCGGCCCGTGAGACCCTCTAGCTAGGGCTTAGGTTTAACTAGTCACCGGTGTAGGCCCGCCACGTGGATGACACGTGTCATCAGACGTGACCAAAAAGTTATAGCCTTTCGCGACCCGCGGAAGGTTTCCTTTAGTCTGTCGCGGCCCGCGACAGGCCTAAATTTTTTTTCCTTTTTCGAACTAAATAACGTTACGTGAGTTCGGTTTTACGATTACAAAGTGTTTTTAGGGCATTTTTGAGGGTTGTTATAGTATATATGTATGTATGTATCTATGCATGTATGTGTCTATATATGTGTATGTGTGTATATGCGTATTTTTTAATAATTTGTTTATACTATTAATATGTTGCTTTTTAAATTATTATATTTATTACATCATTGCCCCCAAGTGTTTAGAAAAATTGATCATTTTCCTTTCTTTGTTTATTTTTTATAACTTGCTAAATAATTATATTATAATTATAATATAAGGGTTAGGTTAACGTACAATAGCTCTTATCGTACAATATGTACGCGATCATCTCAGCCGTCCGATCTGGTGCGAATTCACTTTTGAACATGCGATTTGTGCTGAAAAACCAACATGCAAAATTGCTTTTTATACCAACATGCGATTTCATCATATTTACCAATATGCGAAATTGCTACAAAAAACCAACATGCGATTTCATAAAAAATACCAACATGCGATTTCCAACATGCTTTTTATAACATGCGATTTTATCATATCGTACGTATTGTACGTTAAGGGATATTGTGTTTTACACTTTCACATAATATAATATATATTATTCTATTTTTACGTGCGTAATCTATTATTGTTTCGGCTTAGTTATTTTTTCCAAGTATATTGTTTTACATTTCGGTTTTGTTATTATTTTCGATTTAGTTAACATATTACTAATTTAATTAATCCATAAAAAATACAAGGTAACTAGAGATTAAAATAAAAAAGACGAACATATAGATAGAAATACATGTAGAATAACTGAACATACTATTTGTAAACTGAGGCAATCTCTCAAAATTTACCGAGCCTCCATAAACTTAAACGCTTCACCCATGGCCAGAGCCGGCTGAAGGGGGATCCAACTCAAGCTAGGGCTTTGGCCCCACTTGAGAAGGGCCCCCAATTTCTAGAATATACTTTGTATAGGATAATTAGGGCTTAGAAAATGGAACAGTTTTGAGTAGACAGTGGGTTTTAATGGTGACATTCATGAATCTGGGTGTGAGACATATGTATAGTTTGCAGGTTCCCAAAGAAACTGTATTTATTATCATTTCAACTCCTTTTTGCAGTATGCTACTTCAGAGATTCATCTTAACAGTCTCTAAATACTTCCTCATGCTTTTGTGTATACTTGAATTTGTGGTAGTTAAAGGGTAATCGTAACGAACCAACCGGTACTTAAGAACAAAATTTGAAGGCTTAGTTCTACAACTAAGCCAAAAGCAAATAAAATTGAAGAAGCTGAGGTATATACTATTTTATTGTTTGCATTAACCCGACTGTTATTTAATCGTTCATAGGTTCTAAAATTGTGAAGGTAAGTTTTCTCCCTACTTATTAATCACTTAGTTTAATTTTTCTTGCCTATTGTGTTAATCTGTTTATTGCTATATATGTTAATTTGTCTAAACTGTTGATCACTTGCCAAGTGTTAACTTGCCTACAAAGTTTATTAATTTTTAGTTTACCGAGAAAGCATGTAGTAATAGATTTTTTTTACATAATTTTTTAAGATGGTTTTACAACCCTGCCTAACTTGTTCTTGGAGACTCTGGTTGTACAAACCAGATATATGAGGTGCGGTATTTGGTATCCACTTTTCCTCAATTTTGGTATGGGTATAGTATTGGTATGATACTGATCTTATCCCTACTGTTGTAAAGATGAAATTAGCAAAACAAAAAAAAATTTACACAACGTAGAGGTGGCCAAATGCATCAAATATGACGATCAAAGCTGTAAATATGTACACTAACCCATTTCTCCAGTTGTTTTCTTAATTATGTTAATAACAATGACATTCAGAAAAGGGACCCGATATATCATTTCGCTTTAGGCCTCCATAAAGGTTGAGCCGGCCCTGCTCATGGCGTCGATGTATTTTTCACACATTTCTTGGTAAATACATCTGGCGATCCTGTTCGGGGTGGTTTGTGAATGTTAGTGTAATTTCTTCCCACTTAAGCATTATATATACTTGCCGAAATTTGTGAAGCGTTGCATCCCTTTGTGTTTGTTAGGTGCTTATGATCAAGGGCAAAGCGAATAGAGATTGATGAACACAATTGTAACACCGATGAACACATTCTCTGATGTAGAGAATTTCGTTTGATTATTTGTGTTTGATCATGGAGACTTGTTATCAATTCTAAACAAGAGCAAAGGTCTGGACATTGTAGAAGTTATTCGAGATACATACGACAGACAGACAGACAGCGTATGGAATGTCCCAAACATGCCTACGCCATCTGGATTAATCAAAAGAATGTAGATGAAATATTTTTACTTAATTAATACAGGGAGTCTTAAACAGAGAAGAAAATAAAGTGATCATTGCTTTTAATTAATATGAGATGCAAGTGCAAATTTAATCTTGAAACCGTGCCTGTCTGCTTTTTAATCCAGTCTTAAATAATGTCATTTGTAGTAACAATAACAAAGTGCGTTGTAGAGAAAAGGCAATTAAGATTGCTGCTGATATAAATAATAACAATAAAAAAAGTGCATTGCAGAAAACAATTGTTGTAGTAGGGCAGCAAGGAAGACTACCAAGTTGAAAGAGGAAGCAATTCCTACAATTGAAAATGGGGAGTTGACATTTGACTACTGTTCCACCGACTTTTCTTCTTTAATATTATTATTATTTATTATCCTAAAATCATACCTCCCACTTTTTTTGCCCATAAAATCCCCTACTACTCCCTTCCCCAACAACACACACCAGACCAGACATGGATGCACACCTACAGGATGGCAAAAATATCGATGACGACGGTCGCGAAAAACGAACCGGTAAACATTTGGCTTTTGTTTTTTTTTTTTATATAGTTTTTGGGTTGTGTCGTCCATGAAATAAATAAAGTAAGTGCCTGCAGGGACTTTGGTAACGGCAAGCGCACACATAATTACGGCCGTGATAGGATCTGGAGTGCTGTCTCTGGCATGGGCGATTGCACAACTAGGGTGGGTTGCTGGACCGGCTGCTCTCATGGCCTTCTCCTTCATTACATACTTCACCTCCACCCTCCTTGCCGATGCCTATCGATCACCTGACCCTGTGTCCGGCAAGCGTAACTACACTTACATGGATGTTGTTCGAGCTAATCTAGGAGGGAACAAGGTGCAATTATGTGGAATAGCTCAGTATGTAAATCTTGTGGGCATCACAATCGGATATACAATCACTGCTTCTATCAGTATGGTGTAAGTACAATGCTTGCTTGCTTCATATATAATGTATATTATTATTAACTAACTGGATATACATATATATAATTATAATTAATCAATGAATGGCTGGCTGGCATGAATGAAGGGCCGTTAAGAAATCCAACTGCTTCCATTCGGAAGGGCACGCAGCAAGTTGTAAATCGTCAAGCTATCCGTACATGATAATATTTGCAGGAATTCAGATAATATTAAGTCAGATTCCGAATTTTGACAAGCTTTCATGGCTGTCCATACTGGCTGCTGTCATGTCATTTGCGTACTCTTCCATTGGCCTGGGCTTATCCATAGCAAAAGTTGTAGCTGGTGGTAAGTTTGTTTGTTTGTTTGTTTGTTTTTGGGTCTCATCATCAAGGAAATTTGATTTGATAAAATGATATATATATAGCAGGTGGTGGTGGTGTAAGAACGAGTCTAACAGGAGTGCAAGTAGGAGTGGACGTCTCTGGACAAGAGAAAGTATGGAGGACCTTTCAAGCTATCGGTGACATTGCTTTCGCTTATGCTTATTCCACTGTGCTCGTTGAGATTCAGGTTCACCCATTTCCTTTATCAACATAAATAGATATTGGATAAACATTCTTTATTGTTTCCTTCATAAAAAAATAAAAATAAAAATAAAAATAAAATTTGGCCAAATAGCCGTTTTAAATCGTTAAAAACTAAATCAATGTCTATTCGTATATGTATATATTATTATTATTATTATTATTATTATTATTATTATTATTATTATTATTATTATTATTATTATTATTATTTAATAAAAGAAAATATTGGGAACATTTATTTTAGGCCATTTAATCTTTAATTTTCGTGTCTCTCCCAGGATAATTATTATCTACTAATTAATACAAATTTCTTTTGAACCAATAGTAATTATAGTTATTAACAAGTGAATTTGATATGTAATTATGTACGAATTATATAAATAAACTTATTTTTTACTAAGAGCTTATATTTAACTCTCTGAATATCACCAAATTTGTTCATTAAAATATTATAAAAAAGAATAATGAAGATAATTGATTTTTTATGAGTTCTAAAATCTTTTAAGTTTTTAATGTGGTTTGAATGATAAAGATATGTAAAAGAGTAAAAAAAAAATAGGTGGTATTAGAAAATTCAAATTTTAATCCGTAAAAAATAAGTGTATAATTCAAGATTTGACAATATACATGTATGTATATAGTCAATTTTAAACTACACAATATGTGTATATTACGGAAAATTTAGGAAAATGTGTGGTTTAGAATGCTTCTCATATAGGGTGGACTTCTCTTAGGAACCACCATTCAACACTGTAATAAATATATAACACTACAAAACACCATTCAATAGTTCATAAAACTGTAATAAGTATATAACACTATAAAACAAGATATAACACTACAAATCACTATAAAACACTACGAATGGTATATAACACCATATAAACATTTTATAACTCTGTATAACACTTCAACATTATATATAACACTGCAACCACCATTGAGCACTGTAATAAGTATATAACACTACAAAACATCATTCGACAGTTCATAACACTGTAATAAGTATATAACACTACAAAACAAGATATAACACTACAAATCACTATAAAACTGTCACCCCCCCCCCCCCCCAAAATACCACATGCGGGAACACCGCGGGACGTGTGACGTACCAGGATCCAAGCCACCAATCACATAGAACCAATAATAAATACTTAAATAAAACATTCGATTCATTTCATAATATAAATCCAAGTCATAAGTTAAAACCAAATTAAACGTTCAGCGGAAGCATAAGATTATTCATTGTTCAAATGTTTCAAAGCGATGTACTAAATCAAGACTAGATATCCAAAAGTTGTCACCCATGACCACTCCAGCACTCCCAGATAGCAAGTCCATAACCAAGAATCTAACGACCTGCAAGTATGCAGACAAGTGTGTCAGACGACGCTGGTGAGTTCAAAGTTTGTTAACACGTTTTAGTTACCAGTTATGAGTATAAGACGATTCAATGATTTGATGTTGTTATTAACTCGATTACCGCAGATGGCTCTAGATTTATTTGCCCAAACCCCAATGCTCTGTCACACATTGGTCAAGTGGTTAAGGTATTAGTTCACGACTGTCCTCCCCGGTACGGTGTGAGGGTGCCAAACCTAATAGCGCCATCAACTAATAACCCCGTTGCCTCCCCGGCAACCAATCGGTATATGTAAGGGGACTTAATGATAGAAATGAGTGTATAATCAACATCCCAATAACCCGACGTTCCTCCCCGGAATGATTACCAGATGTCCCTCCCCGGGACGCATGCTTGGAGAAAAAAACAATGAACTCACCTTGGTTTGCTCGGTTTGTTAAGTTACCCATTTCCAAGTTAATAAACCAACCCTACCGTGGTTAACAATACTTATCAGTCTCATAATAACCCAAGTCATATGTTTTACACAGGTTACATTTATCACAGGGTTATAGTGAAATCACGTAGCATGCATATCATCATTAATATGTAACAAAGATCGTGTGCACACACAAGTATTTATCATCATCATCAATACAGACACCTACTGCTCAGTTCATCGACTTACACGACGAAACATCCCTGTTGTCACACCCCCAAAGTCCACATGCGGAGTACCACCGCTTGGAGGCGTGACCGACCAGGATCTTAGCCACTAATTATTTTGAACCGTTTAGTTGTTATTACAAATAATAATATAATTAGCGACCAATTTTAAATTTTTCAAAACATAGCTTGAGTTTGCAGCGGAAGGGAAAAGGAGAACACATCGTAATTTAAACCCTCAAGTTGTTCATACGAAACTTACGAACCACGCACTCCATCCGATTGCAACGTCCGTCCAGAGCTGTATCGAGCAACCTGCAAAGCATGCAGTAGAGTGTCAACATAACGTTGGCGAGTTCACGTGTTTGTAGTTTTCCAGTTTTTAATTCCAAAAACTTGTTTTAACCAGTTAATTTATCCGTTTATACATGCGATGGGGAGCTACCCCATAAGTAAGCGACTAAACTGTTTTTTCAATACCGAATACTATTCATCCGTACGTTTCCGTAGAGTGCCCCGTTTGTCAATGTTCTATCATCATTGACGGTTGCCAGAGTACATTAGTTCACGACCGATCCCATACCTTGGCACGGTGTGAGGTTGGTGAGACCTAAATAGCGCTATCAACTAATAACCCGTTCGCCTGGCCCCGGCGACTAATCGGTATTAAGAAGTGAGGACTTGAGTGATAGAGTTTTGTTTAGTGTTGCTTGTTGCATCCAGTATAAACAGTAATTAACTAAAAGTTCCCAGTAACAAGGGAAGTAAGTAAGTTTGTTCCCAGTAACAAGGGAAGAAAAGTAAGTTTGTATCCCTCATAAGGGGATAGCGTTGTTACCCGTATCCCACACAAGGAGATAGAAATACCGTATCCCGCACAAGGAGATAGTAAGCAATCCCAAACCAGGAAAAGTGTTTTGTTCCGTTTCCCAATCCACCGGGTACGCATGCTTTAAGTAAAAAGTAGTGAACTCACCTTTGCTTTGCTCGGTAATTACTTTACTCGTGTTACGTTGGTCAACCATACCCTATTATGGTTATTAAATATTTATTAGGTTCGTATGCAAGTAATGTCACGTATAACTACACGTATCTAACACATAGCACGTAAGTCATACTAGCATATACGTTATTGGGCCTATCCTAGCATGCAAACAGTTAAACAGTAACAGTTAAACATTAATAGTAACACGTAGTTCAAAACATCAGTTTGTGCGGCCCAATAACTAAGCAGAGTAGTCCAGTCGAAACCGGGTGGTCTCGAATCGAGAACAAGAGGTCTCGAGTCGCAACCATGAAGTTCCGAGTCGCAACCAGACGGTCTCGAGTTGTCATGTTTTGGTTGCGAGTCGTAACCGGGCGGTCTCGAGTCGCAACCGGAGGTTTCGGCTTGTCATGGTCTGGTTTCGAGTCGCAACCAGAGTTTCGACTCGCAACCACCACCGAAGCTTCTAGACCCCTTATCCAATTCGGTACTATCAACCAAATTTCATTAACATGTTTTCAATACCGTACAACTGTCAAATCGGATCAAAACACAGCAGATTTCAAATATTCATAACATCTTTAACAGTCTATCATTTAGGGTTTTCACAATTTCAAACATACAAGTCATGTCATACAAGTCACAGTTTTTGTTTATCATGAACACTCTCATAAAGTTTACACTAACCGTTATTATTATAATTCATGTATCAACAACCAATCACCTATAAGCATTAACCTGTTTCAATTTGGCTTGTGCACTAAAGTTCCAAATCAAACTTCTATTAAAGCCCCAACTCTAATTAATTAATCCTCATGTGTTCGGATTTTTAAATAAACAGTTTATCCTTGGGGTTTTTACTAGAAACCTTGTCATCCATTCTAAGCATCGAGCATGTAATAGAAAACTCATACTGTACAACAAACCTTTTTACCATCTTTTCAAATCCTTATCCAAAACAACTCATACTCAATTATAACACATGCTTTTGCATCAGACAACAAATAGGAACCAAGATAAGAACCACCAAATGCAACATTCTCTGTTTAAATCATATATACAAAATCCTCAACAAACCAACAATTCAACAATGTATGCGTAGATCTAAACTATCAGTTTATCATTAACCTTTATATGTTTCAACAGCAATCATTACATCCTCTAGTGGTATATATATATACATATAGTCCAGCTTCATAACAACCACAGATATACAAACATCACATGTACTGACCGAGATATGGGGTGGCGAAGGGAATATACGGCTGCCACTGCTACTGGTCTGAGCCGGAGCTCCACCCGTAACACGCCGAACCCGAACATTTGACCCGAATCTCGAACCGAGAGCCACCGTCACTGTTGTCGACGAGCCCTGCCTTGCCTTGCCGGAGAGCCGCTGGTCACCACCATAACCATCATCATTTCCGCCGCTGTCGGAGAAGGGGAGGTCGCCGAAGATGGCCAAATCCCCATCATCACTGTCGTCTCCTTCCCTTTTTCTAATCTCCATCTCGTTCCACCTGCTCCCACTCTCTCTCACTCTGTGTTGCCGTTGTGCGCCGCCACCTGAATAGTGGTGGCCGGTCGTTCGTGTTGACTGAGGAAGAGAAGAGACAAGTGATAAAGGATCAGATGAGGGTGCAGGGTGCCATATGGAGGAAGGAGTTAAATGTGCGGGTGAGTCTTGCCGGAGAAACGGCCAGAGCCGACGGAATTGTTGCTAGATTTCCGGTCAGTCGAATGGGAGGTAAAGAGAGGGGTAAGTGTGCGGCTACTGTGTAGGAATTAGGGTTTGATAAAAAAAATAATGGATGAGGGGATATAAGGTGTTTATATATATGGTAGGGTTTAGTGTGTGTAGGTGAGTTGGGTTGGGCTTGGACCATGGGCACCAGCCCGTTAAGTGTTCATGTGTCTTGTTTATAACATTTGGTTCGTTTTACGTGAATAAATACGCTATTTAATTTATGTGCGTTAATAGTTAAACGTCGTGTTTCTCTGGTCGTGGGTGATTAATTAATAATAATAAGAATAATGATGATAGTAGTAGTAATAACAATAAAATGCTCGTCTCTCGACGATCAGGGTCAAGGGCTCGGGTTGTCACATTCTCCTCATGTTACAGGAATTTCGTCCTCGAAATTAAAGCAAAAGTCATACGATCCCCTCTAATTATAGACTCGCTGATAACCTAATGTCATACGTACATACACGCAGTTTACAAAAGTTCGTAAAATAAATATGTAAGCCATATAGCACATAAAATCACATAGCACGAAAATCACGTAGCACACGATCCACAGAACGAACGTGCAAGCCATGTAGCAAATACAGTCATGTAGCACGTAAATTCACACAGCATTAGGTTCACAAAGTCATACGTATCTCACACAGTACGAATTTCCACAAACTTAGCTAAAACATCCCAGAAACGTACAGGGAAACCCGAAGTGTCACATTATCCTCAAGTTCAAGAAATTTCATCCCGAAATTTAGCGTGCAGCCACTGTCAAGCTAGTGTTAAAATGTTTGCGTGGGGCGTTACATCATCTCCTTGTTGGTTTGAAATTTCTTCCCGAAATTCAGTTGTAGCCTCAGTGCTGGAAGTAACGTTTGTAAACAACTGGGGATACATGTGCATCATCTGGTTTTCCTGTTCCCAAGAAAGCTCTGGGCCACAGCGCGAGATCCAACGAACTCAGTCTGTTAGTATACTATACCACGCTTGAGGGTTTTGATTTCTTGATCCTTGTTCTCAACTGGTTCCCCAACGAAGCGTTGTTTGTTGCTGATTACAAGTTCCTAAAAAGGAACAACGAATGTTTCATCTGACTGATACTTCTTCGGATTAGGCACGTGAAAGAGGTTGTGCATAGCACTCGGCCCTTCAGGCAGATTTAATATGTAAGCAGCCTTACCGATCCTTTCGGAAATTTCGTACGGTTCAACATCTCGCGGATTAAGCTTACCACACCCTTCCAGGGTGAAACTTTAAGTAGGACCCAGTCTCCGACTTGGAGTTCTAGAGGTTTCCTACGCTTATCTGCGTAGTCTTTCTGACGGTCTAGAACTGCCGCCATACGTTGTCAGTTTTGGGCAATCCTACCCGTTGCGTCAAGTTCAAGTTCTGGGTTGGCAATTTGGCTTCCGCCCATCGTAGAGGTGACTGGCATTTGCGTTCGCGTAATGCCTCAAATGGTGCTGCCTGAATGCAAGTGCGGTAGTAGTTGCCGGAAGAGAATACTACAAAAAGGAAGTGTCACTCGTATCCACGGTCGATAACACGTGTTCTTAGCATGCCTTTGAGTGTTTGTATGGTGCGTTTGGCCCAGTCATCAGCTTGCGGGCAATAAGCGGTGCTCATGCCTAACAGTGAGCCCAAAAGTCTTTCGTGCACAGCCTTGCGAAGAATCGGATGCAAAACGTGGGTTACGATCAGGTAAAAGAAAAGTTGGCATCTCGTGCCTAGTATCTACTTCTATCAAGTAGATGGTTGCAAGTTCGGAAACTTGTCGGTTTCTTTGGTCGCGTAAAGTCACCGGCAAATATTTCATCGATGCCCTGGGGTAGGAGAGGATAGGAGCACCTCATGGCTTATCTTTCAACTATTGGAACGGCAAATTACTGACATTTCTCTATGGTTAGGTGGTGCTCCTTCAAGTTCATACCATGAGGGGTTGCGTGTACGGTCGAGAAATGCGGGCTTTGGCGTAACGCGGTTTGCGCCGTAGGAGTACCAGGATAGAGCGTAGGAGTCGTCCTGAATCCCACTGGTTTTCAGAACAGGTTCGGACGTCGTCGAAAGAAACAAGTGTCGAACTTTGACAGGATGGAATAAGCTCGAGAGTTTTGACTAGGTGTTGATCGTATCGAGTTTGAATAACAGTTCTTGCAATACCTTTTTCCTTCGGGGTATACTTGGCTCGTTGCTCCAACGAGTGACGTTCGTAGGAAGTAATTCGTCCAAACATAGAATTGTGCAGAATAGAGTAGGGTAAGAATCACGGGATTCGTGAAACACAATGCAAGTAGCGAGAATTTGTAAGAAGGATAGTCGCAATCGATGCGTTTAAACTTGAGGCAAAACATGAGGGATTTGGGATCGGAAAATAAGATTCATCTGATGTCGATGAGGTAGCTGGTCGTACACAAGTTGTATGCAGTCAGAATTAAAGAACGTCATTTGCCGACAAGAGGTGTTACGTCAGTATGAATGGCACGACAAGAACTAATGATAGAGAAGGACGGTCGTCGTATGGGTCGGGGGGGGGGGGTTAGGTTCACTAAAAACTTCTAACAAGATGTTCTGAGCTGAGCCGCATGTGAAAAACGAGTTTGTGATCTCCCAAACCGGTAAGTAACCAAATTTGAATAGACTACCGAAGTCGTGAGGACGAGTCCGAAGTAGTGCTTGTGTCGTCGAAAGGCTTCCATGTAAGGTAATAAAATCAAGTCTGAAAGGATACGTTCGGATCACACGTCACGATTTTTAAGATTCAAGAAGTTTATTGACTAGCAGTCGAGCTCGCTGAATTTCCCCAAACTAGAGGGAAATCTGATCAAGGTCTCAGTATGAGGGGGGGGGGTCGACGTGAAACTGAGAAAACAGGCTTTCAGGAAAGTACGATTGAAGTAGCACATTGTTGAATTTCAAGGGATAAAAAAAAAAGTTTGCTGTCTAAGGGTCGAGTTTGTTGAATTCACCAAACTGAAGAGAGGTCTGGTCAAGGTTTCTAAACGAAGAAACGTGGATGTCGTGATAAAGAAACGATAGAAGCGGGGGTACTGTCTGAGCAATAAACACGGATTCGTATGAAAGCTAGCGAAAGGATTCATGAAATCAGAAAAGTCGCCCAAGAATAACGGTTCTGGAAAATGAATGATAAGGTAAGCATCTAGGTCACCGTACTCGTCGGTGGGTTGACTGGCCTGTATCTTCGTCCTGCCACGCTTTCAATTACGCCGGTTTGTAAGAAAGTTATCAATTTGCTGGGTTTTGGGGCGTGCTAAGGTATAAGGTTCAACTTGAATAAGGATTAACCATGTAACGAGGAATTAGGGGAAATAACTTCGTGGTCGATGGAAAGTTGATACGATTGCTGGCAGTGCAATGAGAAGCATACACCACGCCTGCTTTTCGTGTTCGAGACATGCAAACAGAAACCTGAAAAGTGTAGACTCACTAGGAGGCTTCAAGAATCCAGGTGATCGGTCGGATGAGGGAATGAGTCTCACCACTTAAGTCGAGAAAAGAAATACGTAAGTAAAAAGGATGCGAATGACGTCGTCGTTCTTTCTAATATCCCATGATATAGGGGTGGCTCCCCTTCGTCGATTCGTTCTCGTAACTTTTCTATGTGCTTCATAGCAGGCCTGTCCTGGGCAGGTCTATTGAGTGGACGTCCCTCGCGTCGATTGGCAGTCCTGGGATGATATCAGGAAATACGTGGACGAGGGCTTGGAATAAATGGGTTCCCTGCCCTTAGTGTATTGTGGTTTCGAACCAGGTTTAGGAGGACTCGCTCCTGTTTAACACGTAACACGCTAGCCTAGCCTTCGTATGACCCACTGTGTTAAATACTAAATATACGCATACATACTAACACATATATGCTAATTACATACATACACACATGCGTATTCACACACATAAGTTATGCACAAGTAAATGTCGTTAGTTTACCATTACCATGTGAGCATCTGAGGCTGACGAACCTTGCAATCCGGAGTGTGGTGTCGTTGTGGTTTACACTAGAGAACGGTTATAGTCTGGTTTCCATATAAAAATATTTTTATTTCTCAAGCCAAAAATATTTTATATTTAAAACCTAGTTCGCTATAACCAATGGCTCTGATACCAATCTGTCACACCCCCAAAGTCCACATGCGGAGTACCACCGCTTAGAGGCGTGACCGACCAGGATCTTAGCCACTAATTATTTTGAACCGTTTAGTTGTTATTACAAATAATAATATAATTAGCGACCAATTTTAAATTTTTCAAAACATAGCTTGAGTTTGCAGCGGAAGGGAAAAGGAGAACACATCGTAATTTAAACCCTCAAGTTGTTCATACGAAACTTACGAACCACGCACTCCATCCGATTGCAACGTCCGTCCAGAGCTGTATCGAGCAACCTGCAAAGCATGCAGTAGAGTGTCAACATAACGTTGGCGAGTTCACGTGTTTGTAGTTTTCCAGTTTTTAATTCCAAAAACTTGTTTTAACCAGTTAATTTATCCGTTTATACATGCGATGGGGAGCTACCCCATAAGTAAGCGACTAAACTGTTTTTACAATACCGAATACTATTCATCCGTACGTTTCCGTAGAGTGCCCCGTTTGTCAATGTTCTATCATCATTGACGGTTGCCAGAGTACATTAGTTCACGACCGATCCCATACCTTGGCACGGTGTGAGGTTGGTGAGACCTAAATAGCGCTATCAACTAATAACCCGTTCGCCTGGCCCCGGCGACTAATCGGTATTAAGAAGTGAGGACTTGAGTGATAGAGTTTTGTTTAGTGTTGCTTGTTGCATCCAGTATAAACAGTAATTAACTAAAAGTTCCCAGTAACAAGGGAAGTAAGTAAGTTTGTTCCCAGTAACAAGGGAAGAAAAGTAAGTTTGTATCCCTCATAAGGGGATAGCGTTGTTACCCGTATCCCACACAAGGAGATAGAAATACCGTATCCCGCACAAGGAGATAGTAAGCAATCCCAAACCAGGAAAAGTGTTTTGTTCCGTTTCCCAATCCACCGGGTACGCATGCTTTAAGTAAAAAGTAGTGAACTCACCTTTGCTTTGCTCGGTAATTAATTTACTCGTGTTACGTTGGTCAACCATACCCTATTATGGTTATTAAATATTTATTAGGTTCGTATGCAAGTAATGTCACGTATAACTACACGTATCTAACACATAGCACGTAAGTCATACTAGCATATACGTTATTGGGCCTATCCTAGCATGCAAACAGTTAAACAGTAACAGTTAAACATTAATAGTAACACGTAGTTCAAAACATCAGTTTGTGCGGCCCAATAACTAAGCAGAGTAGTCCAGTCGAAACCGGGTGGTCTCGAATCGAGAACAAGAGGTCTCGAGTCGCAACCATGAAGTTCCGAGTCGCAACCAGACGGTCTCGAGTTGTCATGTTTTGGTTGCGAGTCGTAACCGGGCGGTCTCGAGTCGCAACCGGAGGTTTCGGCTTGTCATGGTCTGGTTTCGAGTCGCAACCAGAGTTTTGACTCGCAACCACCACCGAAGCTTCTAGACCCCTTATCCAATTCGGTACTATCAACCAAATTTCATTAACATGTTTTCAATACCGTACAACTGTCAAATCGGATCAAAACACAGCAGATTTCAAATATTCATAACATCTTTAACAGTCTATCATTTAGGGTTTTCACAATTTCAAACATACAAGTCATGTCATACAAGTCACAGTTTTTGTTTATCATGAACACTCTCATAAAGTTTACACTAACCGTTATTATTATAATTCATGTATCAACAACCAATCACCTATAAGCATTAACCTGTTTCAATTTGGCTTGTGCACTAAAGTTCCAAATCAAACTTCTATTAAAGCCCCAAATCTAATTAATTAATCCTCATGTGTTCGGATTTTTAAATAAACAGTTTATCCTTGGGGTTTTTACTAGAAACCTTGTCATCCATTCTAAGCATCGAGCATGTAATAGAAAACTCATACTGTACAACAAACCTTTTTACAATCTTTTCAAATCCTTATCCAAAACAACTCATACTCAATTATAACACATGCTTTTGCATCAGACAACAAATAGGAACCAAGATAAGAACCACCAAATGCAACATTCTCTGTTTAAATCATATATACAAAATCCTCAACAAACCAACAATTCAACAATGTATGCGTAGATCTAAACTATCAGTTTATCATTAACCTTTATATGTTTCAACAGCAATCATTACATCCTCTAGTGGTATATATATATACATATAGTCCAGCTTCATAACAACCACAGATATACAAACATCACATGTACTGACCGAGATATGGGGTGGCGAAGGGAATATACGGCTGCCACTGCTACTGGTCTGAGCCGGAGCTCCACCCGTAACACGCCGAACCCGAACATTTGACCCGAATCTCGAACCGAGAGCCACCGTCACTGTTGTCGACGAGCCCTGCCTTGCCTTGCCGGAGAGCCGCTGGTCACCACCATAACCATCATCATTTCCGCCGCTGTCGGAGAAGGGGAGGTCGCCGAAGATGGCCAAATCCCCATCATCACTGTCGTCTCCTTCCCTTTTTCTAATCTCCATCTCGTTCCACCTGCTCCCACTCTCTCTCACTCTGTGTTGCCGTTGTGCGCCGCCACCTGAATAGTGGTGGCCGGTCGTTCGTGTTGACTGAGGAAGAGAAGAGACAAGTGATAAAGGATCAGATGAGGGTGCAGGGTGCCATATGGAGGAAGGAGTTAAATGTGCGGGTGAGTCTTGCCGGAGAAACGGCCAGAGCCGACGGAATTGTTGCTAGATTTCCGGTCAGTCGAATGGGAGGTAAAGAGAGGGGTAAGTGTGCGGCTACTGTGTAGGAATTAGGGTTTGATAAAAAAAATAATGGATGAGGGGATATAAGGTGTTTATATATATGGTAGGGTTTAGTGTGTGTAGGTGAGTTGGGTTGGGCTTGGACCATGGGCACCAGCCCGTTAAGTGTTCATGTGTCTTGTTTATAACATTTGGTTCGTTTTACGTGAATAAATACGCTATTTAATTTATGTACGTTAATAGTTAAACGTCGTGTTTCTCTGGTCGTGGGTGATTAATTAATAATAATAAGAATAATGATGATAGTAGTAGTAATAACAATAAAATGCTCGTCTCTCGACGATCAGGGTCAAGGGCTCGGGTTGTCACACCTGTGGTGAAAGACCACATGTTACGTCGGTTCAATGGGTGGCGAAAGACCACAAGTTTCGTCGATTCAATGTGTGGCGAAGGACCACATGTTTCGTTGCCCTTCAACAGGTGATGAAACAGTTTCAATTCCCAGATCTATAACAACAGTTAACAATCTAACAGTTTCAACCACAGCGATCGTTGCACTTGTAAATACCCTAGTTTCAAGCAATCATCGAGCATCCAAGTTTGTTCCACACATAACAGTTTCATCGAGTATATACACATAACATTCACAGGCTAATCTATCAGATCATCACTTGTTCACCAACAACCAGTTTCAAACGTATCAAGAATTCCCATCACATATACATCCTGTCTAACTGATTTTTATTAACATGATTATCCTAATTGTATGCGTGCTAACAGTCAACGGCATCATTCATACGAACCAACCCTAATAACGTATGTTTATCCACACAAGGATCATCACCACACAAAATTACATATTGAACAATGATCCATGAACAAAGACAGTGAACTAACCTTGAGATGAATTAACTAGTGATAATCTACGATTAGAAATCTCTGGAATGGTGGATGAAGTCTGCCGTCAACCGTTTGAAAGAGTTAGGGTTTGCAATCACAAGGATTTCGTGAGTTACGTGCATATATAAGATTAAATGGGTAAACTGGGCCCTACTGGGCTTCGAATGGTTTGGGCCGGCGATGAAAGTTGTTTGTGACGAAAGACAGTCTTTCGTCGGGTTCCCTTGTGGCGAAACACTAATGTTTCGTCTGGAATGGTTTTAATTTATAAACAGTTTTATTTGTTCATTCACAATAACATAACAATTCATTAATCATCATAACTCTAGCCTTTCAAACAATAACACATCACATAACCCAAAACAATTTATCAAAACAGAATTGTCACACAAGAGATACGTGCATGAAAGGACTTGAAATCTCGGGTTGTCACAAAAACACTACGAATAGTATATAACACCATATAACCTTTTTATAACTCTGTATAACACTACAACATTATATATAACACTCTTTGTAGGATCGTGTACGAACCCGAATGAGTCTATCAGAGGAGTTTTACTTCATTTCAGAGGCGGAAACTAAGAAACAAAGGTAGAAACAGCTAAATGTTCACTTTAACTACTGATTATATTGATAAGATCACAAATACAATCAGTCTTCACACCGGCAGCAATTCGGTATGGAATACAAGGATCTCTTACTGATTTCGCTCCTGAATGACTATATATAGTGCTTGTGATTCCGCCCGAAACCTAACAGACCATTAGGAGCGGAATCTGACTTATGTGATTCCGCCCGAAATCAGTCCATATGACATTTGGAGCGGAATTACCTCTATGAGCGAAATCAGACTTTACAACACCCTAAATATGCTACTCTCTTGTAAAATGTGCCCTAATCTATACAATCTAGTCTAAGACTCGATACAAGACGAAGTCGACAGATGTATGCATCAACAGACTCCCCCTCAGATGTTGACGAGTCTGACAGTGTCGAGTCTGACTATGTCTAGTCTTCGCATCTTCAGTCTTGATCAGTCTCTGGGCTTCACTTTTTCTAACAGCATCAACAGACTCCCTTTAACAATGTGCTGGCATTCCATTAGTTCTTCAGCAACATCTGCTTTAGGATCGTAATCTGGCTTTCACTCTCTTCTCTTAGTCTTCAGGTATAGGAAACCTGGCTCTTTAAAACACAAGCTTGTCAGGATCGAATGACCTGGCTCTTCCTGAGGTTGTTCCAAGATCGTAACCTGGCTCTCGATCTGCTCAGGATTGTCACCTAGCTCAAACTTAAACCTGCACAATCTCTACCTCAAAGTAAATTTTCTAAATTTACCAATTCAATATATGCACTAACACTGACTCTCTCTCAAAAATAACTCAATATTCTTGATGAACCATTTTAAAAATTTGATCAAAACATATTTGATTTTCAAACACATACTTCTTTTCACAAACATGTCATCATGTTTAGCACTTGGGATTTTGAAAATCAGCTCTTCAACATCAGTTGTCGAAAATCTTTTTGGATTTTTCAAAAATTTATGCTAAAACACGCCGAAAATCTTTTTGGATTTTTTAATGTAAAGAAATGCAGTAAAGAAATATTTACAAACAATATTTTTGTGAGTTTTGTGCAAGAGGATCATGTCAGTTTATGACAAGTCACAAGTACCGTTGAGCTTAGTTACACATTAAGAATTAAACAATTCACTTAGATTGCCGATATACTGATCCACTTAAATTCTCACACAAATTTCAACTAATTCAGGATATGAGTTAGATGTTTTAAGGACTTAAACTCATTCATGTGTCCCACCTCTTGAATATACTCCCGTATCCAGATCCCAATATTCAGTCTTACAGGTGAGTATACCTAGATGATATCTGTAAGGGGTTAAATTGCGAGGGCCGTGAGAGCTCAGGTCGATACTCCCGTATACGCAGAGAGATGACGGCTTCGACTTTTGGTGGGTCCCCTTTAGAGAATCTTTTTTACAACAGCAATGATTATCAATTTTATTGTTTCATCAATTTGCTGAGGGCGGTGCTATATTTCAAGCATTTGCAGAAAGTATTATGCGGGGACTAGGTCAGAATTTCCATTCAGCAGAAGTCCCGGGATAATACCCCAGATATCACTGAGTATAAAGACCTAGTATCTCAGAAAGAGGGACCTTTCAAACGAGATTTCAGGGGTTACCTATATATCCAAGTAGTGTTCCCCACGAAATAAGCAAGTTTGAATTTTAGTTTATATCCCGAAAAAGCTTACTAAATGTGTAAAAACCTATCGGCATATCATCAGTGAGACCGTTTAACGCTATTTAAACAATACAATTCTTTAGCATACTGTAACTGTCTACTGATGTACTATCATTTCCTCTTCTTTGACACAAAAACTCATTTTTGATTTTATCATGTTTTTGTCTTTTTCAAATTTTCAAATGTTTTTGGATTTTCTGAAATTTTCTACTCCCCCTAAAATGCAAACACATTTTAGGAAATTTGAAAATAAACTGTACAATAAAATGACAACCGATATCAAATCGCTTCAATTCGCCATCCACTAGGCATAAACAATCCGAACTCCCCCTTACACAAAACTATTTTCTCATTATGATTTCAAAACACTTAAGTTTGTTTTAACCAAAATGATTTTTCCGGAAAATAAGTTTTGTTGTTGTTGATTTTATCACTTGTAAGTTCGGGGTTTGGTTCATCACATTGTCATCAAATACCACTTGTAAGTATGGTCCAATCAAGTTCAACCTAATGACCTTGATTAACCACTTATAGGAAAAACAAGTACAACTTAATGTCCTTGATTTTACCACTTGTATGTGTAAACCTTCATCAACCAACTTGTAGGAATACCACATCTACACAAAATCATTTTACCAATAAAGATGCCGATTCCTGCTTCACACTTACCAACCTGGAAGCTCCGACAATTCACACTTATCCTGTAAAAATTTAACTATTTTTAAGATTCAAACACACAATCAATTTTTAAGAAATATGCCGATTCCTGATCCACGATTACTAACTTGGGATCTCCGGCAAAGTCAGATATTCAAGGAAAGAGAATTTCCACCCAAGTCTTTTCAGACTTGAGTGTTTTCAATTCTTGCTCAGTAGGGTTAAAAGTTGCTTTCTTTGTTGCGTAAAAATCTTTAACCCCTTTTACTTTCCCATCAAGCATTTTCCCAAAAATTTTCTTAACATTTCCATTGAAAACCTTTTCAACATCAAATTCCTTTTTATCAGAAAAGAATTGATTTGAAATCTCAACCTTACCAACCTTTTGCTTAATCTTTTCAAACGTCAGTGATGGAAATTCATCATCATTCACTGAAGATACAGAATTTACCTCTTTTATCTCACCTTGTGGCTCTTCTGGCTTTATAGAACCAGAATCATTGCCGACTTTTACATCACCCTTCTTGACAACCCACATTTGGTTATCTTTTGCTTTCTTTTTGTAAAAATTCTTTTTAGAACACTCACCAACCTCATAAGTTGAGTTTTCAAAAATTCTGAATTTTTCGGTTGGTGGTTCAACATCAACAACTATTTCTTTCAATTTTTCAGAAACTCCCTTTTTAGTCTTAGAATTTTTCGGACAGTTCCATGCAATGTGACCAGCTTCATTGCATTTGTAACAGGTTCGAGTCTCTTTTGGATGAAATACTCCAGTTCCATTCCTTTTCTTCTTAGCAAGAAACTCCTGGTTTGATTGTTTCCAGAAAGGTTTCTTCTGTTCTTCTTCTGCACTTCCTCCTGAAACAAATTCTGTTTTTGTTTTAGAATTTTTCTCATTTTTATAATTTTTAGGTGGAATAAAACCTAAACCTTTCTTTTTGTAGCTACCATTATAGTTTGCTTTCTTTTGAAAACCAGAACCAGAATTGTAACCCTTTTTCTTGTTTAATCGTTGTTGTACTCTTGAAGTGTATTTTTTAGGTTTTTCAGTAAGATTTAAATCTTTTATTTCAGAAATCTTAATTTCTGTCATTTTGAAAACCTTTTTGATCATTTCAAATCTAACACTTCTTATTGGAAACTCTTTGTCAGAATATAATTTGTCAGAATCATTTAAAGTTTATGTTATTTCAAATGTTTCGTCATTCAAATTAGATTTTGATAACAAAAACTCTTTACTGTAAGCCCTTTTAACCGACGACTTTGGACTGTTGACCGACGAACTTGAACCTCCAGACCCAGACTTTGACTCAGACTCCTCATCTGTATCCAACACCTGATCGACCACCTTTTTTATTAACTCGGACTCATGATCAGTGTCAGACGATGTGAAAGTAACGTCAATGTTTTCTGGTAAATCATCAGTTGTATCGGTTTTTAACTTTATATTAACTGCTTTTTCGACTTGCTCCTCATTTGGTTTTCTGGGAGAATAACCTTCCCAGATCGGAGGCGGACACTTGTTATAGCTAGCACTCGGTTTCTTACCAGTATCCTTCTTCTTAGGCTTCTCATCATCTTTAAAGGCTTCAAAACCTGCAACAGTAGGATAGATTCGATCAATAAGATAATCAGAACTAGAGTAACTTTGTAATAAACGTCCGATCCTCTCATTTTCAATTTTCTCGGTCTCCAACTCTTGCTTCCACTTTGCACTTTCTTCGATGTAAAAGTTAATAGCTTTCTGCTTTGTCATCAATGTTGCATTCATCATCGTCAAAGCATTTTCTCTTTCAGAGTTTGTCTTTTGAAGACCAGTTACTGTTCTGTTCAAAATATCATAAGACTCCTTTACATAGTTGAGATTAAACAATAACTGTTCCTTCATCTTCTCAAACTCTGTTAGCTTCTCTTCTTTTGCTGCACATTCCTTGCATGGTTCCAAATACTTTGTGCAAGGTTTGATGACTTCCACAATCTTTTCAATTTCTATGATCTTTTCAACTTCAACAACTTTCTCAGCTTCAGTCACTTTATCTGTTTCACCTTCCTGCTCAATCTCAACAGTCTCCTCAGCAACACTTTCAGACTTCATTTCTTTTTGTTCTTTTGCAGCCCGTTTCTCCTTCAGTTTCTCCAAGCGATCTGCAAAATAAAAATGAAAACTTTCAGGAGAGAGATGAGTTTTAGCAACATTAATATGTCGTTCTTCTTCATCATCACTACTGTCATCAGTTGGTGTTTGATCAAACTCTACTGATTTGTCAGAATTATTATCCGAAGAACTAGAATCAGTTGGTGTTTGATAAAAAACAACTTCCTTTTCTGAACTTTCATCACTTTGTGAACTTTCATCTGCACTCTGTGATCCTTCTTCTGATGAAACAGATATTTCTTTTTCATTCTTCACAGTTTCACCAATAGATTTCATCCATGTGGTAAACATATCTGGTTCTTTCACTATTTTAGCAATGAAAGCTTTTAATTCTCCTTTTTCATCAACAAACATATCCCAACTAAATCCTTCAGGCAATTTTTCATCATCTTGAAAATTCCAGTTAAAGTTCTCTTGATTCCCCAGACATGCTCTTTTTGAATCCTCGATCACTTTTCTACCATGAGCCACCTGTGGTTCTTGCTGTTGTTGTTGACTAACTTGCTGATATATGGCTTTCCGGTAATAGTCATCCTTTCCGAACGGATTCTTTACATCACTAGCTTCTCTGTTCTTGCATTCCCTCTTGAAATGACCTTTCTCCCATTTAATGTCCATCAGTTCCATTTCTTCGGCGTCTATTTGATCGTAATCCTCCTTTGTGAGCATAGGATTTCCGATCCGCCCTGCGACCAAACCTTCATAAGATAGCAACACAGAACCAAGCAACGCCATGTGATCTTTTGCAATCTCTTCAGAAAAACTTTGACCGTCTGGAAGATTCAAAGCAATGTTGCATTGTATCACATAACCATTTCCTGTCTTTGTGCTTTGAGAATGGAAGCTTGATGTAGTATCTTTAGGATTGACACTTGGGTATGAAGAGAAACCACTGCTGCTTTTAGAACTTTGATCAACTTTTTCAGATGAATCTCCAGCACTAAACGCAGTTTGGATTTCCGGGCTTCTTTCAACTTCTGGAACACTTCCTTTGTAGTACATTTTTACATCCTGTTGACCACTCGGACTGTTCATCCTTGCGATCTTTTGCTGTTCCAAATCCTGACTTTCAATCTTCTCAATGAACTGTGAAATAGTCAATCCATCATAAACACCCGTATTCTTTAGAATCATCAAATATGTACGCCACTCCTTTTGCGGTAGAGCATCGGCTAATTTGTCTACCCACTCTTCAGGCTCTTTTGTAATGCTCAGCATCGACATGGTTCGCACTAAGTGGCAGTAACGTTCAATCAGCTTCTTCGTATCTTCTCCTGGTAAACTACTGAACAGATCAAACTCTTTCTTGAGCAATGCTTTCTTGCTCTTAATCATGTTCTCACTACCCTCAAACTTGATTCGAAGAGCATCCCATATTGATTTTGAAGTCTTGTCATGCTGAAGCAGAATGAAGATGTCTTCTTTGATTGCTTGCTGTAAAAGACTAATCATCATTTTTTCGGCTTTGTACATATCCCGTTCTTGATCACTAAACTCAGAATTGTTTTCACAACTTGTAACTCAGTACGTGGCAAAACATATTTCTTCAAAATACATTCCCATTACCTAAGATGGTTTGCCTGAACCCAGTTTTCGAATCTGTCTTTCCACCCGTAGTACTCTTCAATACTCATCAGTTTCGGGGGCTTTTGTAACGTTCCGGTCTCGTTTTCCAAGTTCATATTCTGAGCAATGGAAGCCGGAGTAGTAGGAGATGAAGCAAACGCGTTGAAGAATTCTTCACTCATGATGACGTATCACGTGTTTCAAAAACAGTAACTTTCGAGCGGAATTAACTAGTATCAGGTTCAAGCAAAATAACAAACAACACTTCTTGAGCAAAAATTCTAATTTGTATACTTGGAGCGAAATCCCAATTCACTGGAGCGGAATCAAAAGTTTCTAGGAGCGGAATCAACAAATGAACCTTGGAGCGGAATCTAAACTTTATCCTGGAGCGGAATCACCACAGATTCTGGAGCGGAATCTCAGAGAAGGTATCCTAGAGCGGAATCAGCAATGATTCTGGAGCGAAATCAGACAAGTAACATTCATTTCAAGCGGAATAAAAAATTGTCTGTTCGAGCGGAATCAGTTCGTGGGTCAATTTTATCCATTTTTAGTCCGTATTTTAACATGAAACTTTCAAGGGTTTGTCTATGTCCAAGATTAAACAGTCTGTGAAAATTTGAAAGAGTTTTGACCGGTAAATCTCGTTCTGATGAAGAAAGAAAGTGTAGAAGTAAGAAAACTTGATGAAATTCAGCTAATCTCTGCAGAACTCCTCCTCCTGAGCTCTGATACCACTTGTAGGAACGTGTACGAACCCGAATGAGTCTATCAGAGGAGTTTTACTTCATTTCAGAGGCGGAAACTAAGAAACAATGGTAGAAACAGCTAAATCTTCACTTTAACTACTGATTATATTGATAAGATCACAAATACAATCAGTCTTCACACCGGCAACAATTCGGTATGGAATACAAGGATCTCTTACTGATTTCGCTCCTGAATGACTATATATAGTGCTTGTGATTCCGCCCGAAACCTAACAGGCCATTAGGAGCGGAATCTGACTTATGTGATTCCGCCCGAAATCAGTCCATATGACATTTGGAGCGGAATTACCTCTATGAGCGAAATCAGACTTTACAACACCCTAAATATGCTACTCTCTTGTAAAACGTGCCCTAATCTATACAATCTAGTCTAAGACTCGATACAAGACGAAGTCGACAGATGTATGCATCAACACTCTTTACCCCTCGATTTTGATCTTTTCCCTAAAAAAAGAACGCTGATGAATGTTATGGAACCCTTGAAATTAAAGGACGATACACGATCAACAAGGATTGTGGATTACTTTTATAACACACCGATGTTTTTTGATGATGATCTTCTTCCATGAAATCCGATTTTTTAGGAGCAAAATCGCGAATTTGTAGGGTTTCTGATAACTGGTGTGCATTTGAAGATACGGTTTCCTTTTTTCAAATGGATATAAAGACTCTATTACCCCTACAATTTTCAAATCAGTTCAAAATAATAAAACACATTTAACCATTTGGTCCCTATTAATTTCAACCATTAGATCAAAGATCTAATGGTGTAGATTATTTCTTGCCATTCTCACAAAAAACACATTTTTTTACAATAACCTTACCATCTCTCTCTCTCTCTCTATATATATATATATATATAGGGTAGGGTTCCAGCGTGAACAACCTCCCAAGAGTGAACCGCGTGAACAGATATGGACCCTTGATTTCCTTTTTAGTTGTTAAGGGTATGATTGTAATTATATAAAAAAAAATTAGATTTAAATCATTATTTTAATAATTGAATTAAGTTACATCTTTCCTAATTTAAATTCATTATCCACATTATGTTTATTTATTAATATGATTATCAAAACAAATAACAAATCACCAGATTTCAATTTTAATTTTTATTTCAGATTTCATCACCATAATTCAAATTTTGATTTTTAAGATCCACGTAACATTTATATTTCAACGGTATACACATGTGTACTTGGATATAAATAGAACAGTACACATGTGTACTCAGCATCGTACATATGTGTACAGTAATTCACAGGTGTACATCAACATTCAATACAAAAAAAAAATCTGAGATATCACAAAAACATACGATATACACATGTGTACATCGCATTAAAAAGAGGGCAAAATCAGAATACACATGTGTACATCGCATTTAAACAAATAATTATTTTAATAATTGAATTAAGTTACATCTTTCCTAATCCTTGATTTGATTTGTGAGAGATTTATGCAATCAATTTAAGATTGAAATTACACATATACCCTTTTTGTATTTAATTAAATGAAAAAAATTAACCAAATAATTACCTTCATGCCACTCACTTTAATCTCAAGATCATAAAAATTAAGGGCCTAGATCAGTTCACGCAGTTCACTCTTGGGATTTTGTTCACGTTTGAACCTAATCCTATATATATATATGGTGGGGTATAGAGTGAACACTAGTGTATTTGTTAACCGAGTGAACAAATTCTGGCCAATAATTTACACTTGTGTGTTGTTAATCAATGGTTAGGATTGATTTACTAGTGTTCACAATTAAGAGGGTTGTTCACAAATATTTGAGAAGAAACTTTAGTAAAGAAGAGAAAAAACAAAGGGCCTAATGGTAAATTCCTAAATAATTTAAAACTTCTCACATTAATTATTCTTTATCTAATTAATTAGACAAAGACACTTTATCTTATATAGTTCAAAATTTATCCTATACACATCAAAATTTAACTTACAAGTATTGAAATTTATTATACATGTATCATACACATCAAAATTTATTATATATTTACCCTACACATATAAAAATTTGTTTCAACAAAAATTAGGTTTGTTATGAAAAAATATATTTTAAAAAGTAGTTATTAGTTTAACTTAGTTAGCTAATTTAAATGAATAAAATTAATTAATCAATTTTGTAAATTTAATCATACGTCATTAGAACAACATTAAGTACACATATTAAATGAATTCTTTCTATTGGTTTAAAGTTAGTCTTTCTATTATTACATATTATTTTCTTCACATCGAACTTTGGGGTTACTAAATGTACCCCATTTTCTACTAAAGTTACCCCTTCTTTAACTTTCACATTAATACAATTCAAACCATTATGTTTTGTTTTTTTTTCTTTTTTGTCATTTTGTTATCTTTAATTATTATTATTATTACTAGCATTTGCTTTTAAAAAGTTATTTTATTTAAAAAGATTTTTTTTTTGTTATTTGAAAAAAAATCGTTTTCTTATGTTTTAAACTGAGGCAAGTCATTTTAATTTTGAAGTGGGATTTTTTTTGTTCATAAAGGCTTGAAATGGGAGTTCGAATTTAGTTTGTATAAACAATAATACACAAAAATTTAAATAAAGGTTTGAAGCCAACCAACTTAATATAGTTTTCGAGTTAAAAGAAGAGAAATATATTTGAGAATCACCACTTTAATTTGTAGATAATGATTTTGATTAGTCAATAACATACCCTTACAATAATTAAATTTCAACTTATGTCGATTATTGATTGATATTACATGCTTTGATCAAAGCATTCTACAATCTAATGTGCTAGTTAACGTTTTATTTTCTTTTTGCATTTTATTACTTTTAATAAATAAAAGTTGTTAATTATATTATAATACATTTTAATATAATAATGATACTAATAGAAATAGAAAGATGAGAGAATTAAAATATGAAATAAATACAAAATATAAAATCAACTGGTTTTTCAAAAAAAAAATTATAAAACTTTTTTATTGTTTAAATTTTTTTTTTTTATTAATTGTAATGACGTTTTATAGAAACATAATAAAATACTAGTTAGAGAAAGTGTTTTCAAAAACAATATTTGAATTGTATAGAGGGATGAAATTTGACAACTTTTAAACTGTATTTTTAGAAATGGGGCATGACTAGTAAAAAAGGGGGTGCGTTTAGCCAACCCCTTAAACTTTTCTATATGTATATATAATATTCTTATAATTTTATTAAAAGCGGTTTAAAAATGTTGATAAATTTCAATACAGTTTGGGTAACTATCAATTTCCATTTCTAAATTGTTGCTTTGTGGTAAAGAGGTGGTGGTTGGTGTGGTCATGACCCTCATGATCACCATGACCCTCCATATCAGCGCCATGTCCCCTACTTCTAATCCATCATCCAAAACCACTACCCTAAGGGTGTGGTTATGACTCAAACCACTATTATCTTACTTTAATTTATTTTTGTGAAAAGGAAAGAAAATATTAAATATGGAAAGTAGGCTTATGGTTTCCATGGTTTAATCCATGGGAATCATGGTGGATGAGACAAGGGGGTGGTGTAGCAATCCATTAATGGTCCTACGTGGCGATTAATGACCCAACCATGCCCCTCACTCCCTATAGCCTTAGCAAAGGCCAAACCTCTAAACACTTTAGGAAAGTAAGATCTTGTGTTTAAGTTCACAAACGACAAAGATTAAGAGAAATTTGCTGTTAAACATACTATTAGATTTGTTTCTATTTTTTAACTAAAATTGTGTTTACTTATACTTGTGAACATTTAGTTAAAGAGAAGTTATGAGATGATCTGAGGAGGGTTTTTTTTTTTGAACTGCGAAATCAAATCTTATAAATAAGATTAAGGACCAGCCGGCACTAGCAAGTAGCTAGCAGCCGACCCAAATACAGACACCAAAGTTCAGTGACAAAAACAAAATACAATTACAGAAAGCTTTGTTTGCACCACTTCTCCCAGTCTAACTCCTTTAAGTTTGACCTGTTCTTAACCCAAAGAAATGACCATGATCTGATATCTGAGGAGGTATTTAGATGTATGCTAAAGTTATAGGGAACTTCATGCCAGAATAAGTAATTTTCAAATAAGTGTTAATTAAAGACAGATTGGTTATTGTAGTTACTAAACGATAGGATTTAATGAATGAGTTGGCGTGAACTTTTTCTATAAGAGGATACATAACCATTAATAACTTCTATTAGCAAAGGATCCATCTTTTATTACACTGATTTTCTATAAAATGCATCATCATTTGAGATTTTTTTTCCCAAATACATGTACTAGTACCTGTATTCAAAGCGATTTTTGGTATTCAGTACATGTATGCTTACCCAGTTTTATTAATTTTGGTATTAAGTACCTTCGGTATTGATACGGATAAAACGGGTACAAGTGCCAAATTTTATATATACCTTAAAAGTTATTTTTTATATTATGTTTTATTTCATATTATGCTATTTATGGTACTCGTATTGATTTTTACTTATTTGGTATCCATTATATTGGTACTTGTATCAATTTTACCTATTTGGTATTCGTACTATATTGGTACGTACTCGTGCTGATTTTATCTATTTTACGAGTGCTTAAACACTAAAATAAAAACAAAGTGGTACCACGAAATACCGATACCACATACGTACCGTACCAACATATTTAGTATGGTATTTGGTACCAAGTTTTGTTCAAATTCGATTACGGTATTTTCGGTATCAATACAGGTACGAGTACTCTACCAATCTCATCCTTAATCTTTTACAAACGTTTTCTCACTTTCACATAATCATCATCTTTTATATTTGTTTCTCATAACCAAGTTAATTATTATAATAATGCATATATTTATAAAATCATATAATTAAATTTGTGGCGTTTAAATATTACGTGGTAAAATAAAAAAAAACATAATAAAATATATTTTTTGTATTACAGGTTAACTTGTTTTTAAAAGTTATAAGAAAAACATAATAAAAAACATATTGTTGCAGACATATATTTATTGCTATTATAAAAGTTATAAAAGTTCATGGAAAGATTATATAAGAATTGTTTTGCTACAAAAATTTAAAAAGTGAAAATAATGAGAAGAACCCATCATTGAACATTGATCTTTGGTTGTTTGTGGTCACAAACGTGAAGTCAAAACGATCAAGAAACGCAGCCATACAAAAGGTCAGTTGTGAGAAGAGTGCCACAAGACAAAGACATCTGCTAACATTGCACATGGTATAAGCCCTAAGGGCCATTTGTTTGGACCTACCTATTTCCTAAAAAAGGCCATATATATTTTCACTTTTTATAAGGAATGGGGTTGGCATAAGTATATTCTCTCTTTCCCCACTTAGACTGCGGGGTATGGGGCGGGAGTTTGGGCGTGGGTAGGGGGAAAACGCCCAAGCCACCACCCCGGGTGGGCATGGGTTTCGGCGTGGCCCTTGGGGCATGGGTTTCAAGCCGGGCGTGGGGCGGTTTGGCCATCCTAGTTGGCTGAATATCATTGGCTCACCCGCCACGTCATAGCGGGCCATCCCAAAAGTTTTGAATTTTTAAATTCAAACCGTTGGCTTGGCCAAGCGGTCACCCCAACCGGTCACCCAAACCCCAACATCCCCTATAAATACCCCCAAACCCCAACCGGGTGGTCCATCCCAACCCCCACCGTGGTCCCAAACATTCGATATCCCCACCCGCTGCCCCAGCCGGTCACCACAAACCCAACATCCCACGAACCCGCTATGGCATCCTGGACCCACGACGAAGAACTTGCCCTAGTCACAAGCGTCGTTGACGCTATGAAGGGGCGGCCACCGGGCCAAACCAAATATTGGACGGAAGCTTTCGCGACCTACCGACTAAACGTCGGTAACGACCGCCACAACATGAACGCGTGCCAACATAAATGGCGCGAGCTACGTCCCAAGCTCGAGCGTTTCAAGGCTTACTACGAAGCCGTTCCCGGGGGCGAGTTAAGCCACGAGGACCGGGTGGCGGTGGCGAACATAGAGTTTCGCGGCAAGGAAAAAAAGGCGTTCGACAAGATCGACCTTTTTGAAATTTATTTAACGCTTTAGGTTTCTTATTTTGTAATTTTTAGGTTTATGTAATTTTATAAATATTAATGAAGTTGTATGTTTTTTTTTATAAATGTTTGTGTGATTTTTTTAAATTTTGTATATTTTTTTTTTAAACTACCCTGCCACGCGGTGCACCCAACCCAAGCCCAACCCACGCCCCACAATACCCCGCGGACACGTACCAGGCAGTGGGGGGGGGGGGGGGGGGGGCTCCCATTCCACGTGTCAGCACCCGCCCCAACCCACGCCCAACCCAAGCCCCACCATACCCCGCAACCCAAGCCCCACCATACCCCGCAGTCTTAACTTTTGTTTTCTGCCATTCCTTTTTCATGGAATTTCCTCCTACTTTCGTGCAATTAATCATTACTATCATGTTATACTAATTTTGTATGATAAGGCTGAAGGGTGTGGAGAGGATATGGGTAGTTGACTTTGATAGAGGAGTTGAACTTTTAAAAGAGTATTTGATTTTTGAGTCTTTAGATTCAGTAGTACATGCATGTTTAGTGTTATAACGTGGAGTTGTAATTGAAATTGAAGGACACCTTAAAATCATATCCGCCAGAAAACAAGGTGATGAAGAAGGCATCGCTGGCAGGAGTCTCAACAACCACCGTCTTTTATGTGCTTTGTGGGTGCCTTGGCTATGCTGCATTTGGAAATGATGCACCAGGAAACTTCCTCACTGGATTTGGTTTCTATGAACCCTTTTGGCTTATTGACATTGCCAACGTCTGCATTGCTATCCACCTTATTGGTGCATACCAAGTCTTCTGCCAGCCTTTGTTCAGCTTCTTTGAGATGAAATGTAAACGACGATGGCCCAATAGCAAGTTCATAACCACAGAACACATTCTTAATGTTCCTTTTTATGGAGAATACTACATTAACATGTTTAGGTTGGTATGGAGAACAACTTATGTGATATTGACCGCAGTCATAGCCATGATATTTCCATTCTTCAATAGCTTCTTAGGGTTGATAGGGGCGGGTTCTTTCTATCCGTTGACTGTGTACTTCCCAATAGAGATATACATTGCTCGGGCGAAGATTCAAAGGTTTTCCGTCACATGGGTGTGGTTGAAAATTCTGAGTTGGGTTTGCTTGGTCATTTCATTGGTTGCAGCAATTGGATCTGTTCAGGGATTGCTAACAGATGTCAAGAAATATAAACCCTTTGAGATGGACTAGTTTCATCGGAAATAAAGAGCCTTTTTTCCCAAGTCAATGCATTACAACTTGTTGAAGATGATCGATTTCAAAGAATAACAAAATGAAAGTAGTAGTAGTAGTAGTTGTATTGTAACATAGTTTCCACGTATCATGGTAACTATTCTGACCATGCTTCACCAGACCAGTGAAGATCAGTCAAAGGAAACGAACACACATTTATTTTATACATGTTTGTATGAAATTATTTAGTTTTCTATTTCTACACTTTTGCATTAATATCTGCATGTAGCCATTCATTCCATGAGACCCATGATCCCATGTTTAGATTATAGTTTTGCATTTCATTTTGTGTTTAAGGTTCGTTCAAAGTAAGAAAGGAACCACAAAAATTGTAGCAAAAAAAATGTTTCTTCTTCTTTATCTAATTCTTGAAGTCTTTAACACACTCAACAGCTTTATTGGGAGATTGACCATCTCGAATTAGTCACTAACATTTTATGCTTTCATTCACGTTCTCATCCTTCCACTATGTTATCCCGTACTTCACTTTCTGATGAACCGACCTGCTACTGACCGTCCAAGACACCATCGCCACCCAACAAGTCGCCTTAACAACTGCTATCACCAACCTTAACAACGTTATAACCAATCACCATTGCCCACTACCAACTCCACCGTCACCTCCAACAACGGCCAATGCCGCCATCACCACAGTTACCGTATCGTCCATCTCCAAGTTGAACAACACCGACCCAATCTTGCCACCAACCGAGCTAATCTTGCCACCACCCCCTTCTTCAACTACACTACTACCACAATCTAAACTCATTCCAACATCAGCCCCAAAATCCATTTCCCTAGTTACAACACTATTGAAATAATTCAAATTTCATGCATGGTGCCTATCTGCACATAACTTTTTTCCTTTATTTCCTTTTTTTATTTTATGTGTACTTAGACCATGCGTAGTGGTAGAAGGTTATAATGCCCCCACCATGGGGCATTATACGACACGTGGCGTCTTAGTCAGCAAGGGGGCATTATAGCAAAAGTGGTGTAGTGGGTATAATGCCCCATAATGCCCCTACCAATCATTAAAAAAAAACAAAAAAAAAAAAAAAAAACAAAAAGCAAGTAATTGCTCATTGGTTAGTCAAAGATTTGACCTCTCCCCATTGGCCAAAACCAATATCCATTTGCCCACTTAAGCGTTATATTTAAAACGCCATAATGCAAATTTTCAATTTATAACGCCTTATAACGCCCCATGTAATGGGGGTGGGGGCGTTATAGGGCGTTTTCGGGCAAAAATTTTTAAAAAAAGCGCCCCATTACGCATGGTCTTAGTAGTGGGTCAAGTAATGTAGTGGGGTCTAAAGTAGTGGGTCAATATATGTCAGTTTTCTTTTACATGTTTGTGTCGTGGAGTCACAGTACCTTTTGTTTTCCTTATTTAAACTTTGAGTGATGAATGAAGTTAGTGAGTTTTTATGTCAAAGTTCCAGTTCCTATTAAACAAATAGAGAGATCGTGAGAGTGTGTAGCCTCTGAAACCAACATTTGGTATCAGAGCTGTGTTCAGTTCTGTTTTCTTTAGTAGCAATCCAATCTGCATGATGGCTCACAACCAGACAACCCAACCTCTTCCTCCCTGATGAAACACAGGTTAACACTAGGGTTAGTCTGTGGGGTTACTTCAATGATGGGTTCAATCTCTTTCCTTACTCGCCGGAAATGGCTTGATTCCTGCAAAACAGCAACACCGTTAGTCTCGTTAAGAGGGGAATGTGGGGGTTTCCCTCTTAACCAGGCTCCGGCGTGAGAATAAGTACTGTTCCGAGGAGGGATAAAACAGTGTGTGTTAAGTGTGAAAGTATAGAGAGCCAGATCCCTTTACCTGAATGATGAAGGGTCCTATTTATAGCCGGAGGGTGAAAGAGGGAGGAGCAGCGGTGCCAGCTGTAGACGCGTGCCAGCTGTCCGACCAAGGGGAATATCCTCTTGGTCTCCTCTGCTGTAGTCAGTGTAGTGGTACACGTGGCGCGCCTGCATTTGCCTATTTTGGAGACGTCGTACTGGTGTTGTCGGGCTGCTCCTGGATTCGTCGCAGGTCTATTTGGCGCTTGGTGAGTGGTGACACGTGTTGTCCTTTATGTCGGATGTAGCATCTTTGGGGCCACCTAGATATTTTCTAGAAGCTTCTAGAAGCTTCTGGATGACTTCGTCGATGTCAGCGCCACGTGTGATGGAAAAAGTGGTGTGGTCCTTGCCATGTAGGCAAGGAATTGGGACCATACCTCTTCAAGTCCCCCCAGTCCAGTGTGCCTTCTAGCTGAGTTGATCGTCTAGGAGGGATTCTGGACATGTAAGTGGTATTTCGTTATGGCGTGAGGTTTTCATTGGGTCCTTAGGAAATCCGCACCTAATGGGTCCACGGCGCGTGAGGTTTGGCAACTTGTATAGTTGAGCCGAGTGGACGCGTGGCGTACTGCGCATGGATTTTGGCTCTTAAAAAAGTTGAGCCAAGTGGACGCATGGGTGTTGGCTCTTTTTTAAAAGTTGAGCCAAGTGGACGCATGGCGTGCCGCGCATGGGTTTTGGCTCTTAAAAAAGTTGAGCCAAATGGACGCATGGCGTGCCGCGCATGGGTTTTGGCTCTTAAAAAAGTTGAGCCAAATGGACGCATGGCGTGCCGCGCATGGTTTTGGCTCTTAAAAAGGTTGAGCCAAATGGACGCATGGCGCACCGCGCATGGGTGTTGGCTCTTTTTAAAAGTTGAGCCAAGTGGACGCATGGCGTGCCGCGCATGTGTTTTGGCTCTTAAAAAAGTTGAGCCAAATGGACGCATGGCGCACCGCGCATGGGTTTTGGCTCTTAAAAAAGTTGTCGTCAAGAAGAAGCTTTGTCTGTCTTGGGAAGGGATGACTGATGTGACTGGCTGGTGTCAAATGAACAGTTGCCTTTTCAGTCACCGTCAGTCGCTTTTTCGGCGAAGTGTCAGGTGTCTGTTCACCTGCTTCCGGAAAAAGAGGTGCCGACTTCTCTCTCCTCTGACGTGTCTTCTCCCTGTTGGTTGCTTTTTCAGATTCTGACGCCCCCACTACCCATCGCATTAAATGCGATGGGTATAAGTATACGGCGGTTTTCTCTTTCTTCTCCACTTATTCATAATTTGAATTCTGGAAAACTCTCTCCTTCCTTCATTTTCTCTCTTCTTCCGTGTGAGTTCCTCTGCATTATTGTTAGTTTCCACAAAATGTCTTCTGCAAATCCGTCTTCAAGGAGGAGGAGGAACAAGGGGAAAACTCCTCCCGGCCCAGATCAGGCGGTGATAGGATGGAAAGAGGACGAATTCCAGAATTTAGTAAGGGAGATGGGTTTTCTCCCTGATTGGGGTGCTCAGTATCCTACCCCTGGTTCTACAGCCATGGATGCTCCTCCCGGTCATATGACGCTGTATGTTGCCTTTTTCCGGGAGGGTAACTTCAGGCTGCCGATGACGCGATTTACTGCCGATGTGTTGAGAGGTTATGGTCTCCACATCTCTCAGATAAATGCCATCGGACTCCCTCGGATTACTCACTTCGAGTTCGTTTGTATGGCGAACCGCTTGGATCCGACGTTTGAGATGTTCAACGTCTTCTACACTGTTACGTATACAAGTGGGTTTTACTCTTTCAGTGCTCGTACCAACGTTTCTCCGGTTTGCTCTGTGCCACTGAAGAGTCTACATGATTGGAAGCAAAAAAAATTTTACATTCGTCGGGGTGTTGTTCCGATGGACATGCATTACAGATCTGTGGATGAGGGTATCCCAAAAGTTGATGTGGTTGCAGATTTTGCTGATCAAGACTGGTATAAAAAGTTGACCCGGAAAGCTACTCCGATAATCCAGCTTGAGGAGATGGCGTTGGTTGGTGCTGGGATGAATATGAAGTGGATCCCTAAACATCCGATGGGAGTTCCGGTTTATGGTCATGAGGGCAAGTGTACGTCTCGTTCCGTAGTCTTACTCTTCTCTTTTTTTTTTGTTGGTTGTACTGTGTATTGCTTATGAGTTGTTCTTTATCTCTGTCGTTTTGTGCAGTAGGGTTCACGTTGTTGAACGTTTTGGATCCTAAGGCGCCGGGTGCGATGGTTGAGGCGATACAAAAATCTGATAAACGGCCTTGGTTAGATCAGATTCGTGGCCGGTTTCTGCATCCAAGCAATGAGAGTTTCACTACCTATGTGAACACTGTCTTAGGTGAAGATAGTGAGGATGATGATGATGCGTTTGATTCTACTCGAGAGGAAGTTATCGTTCTCTCGAGTGATGGGTCTGGCAGATCTTTTGAAGATCTAACCTCTCGTTCCGCGCGTGCAGGTCCGGCGCAGGGGGTTGTGCATGAACCGGTGAACGAGGCTGTGGGTGATGATTTGGAGATTCCGGTCGATCCTGTTAACCCATTGGAAACGAAGAGGAAGGCGAAAGCTGACAAGGCGGAAGGGAAAGGGAAAAGGACTGAAGGAACTTCCTCTAAGTCTCCTCGTAAGCGACTTCATACTCCTCGTACCCTTGATTATGTTGTCGTTTCTGACACGTTGCCCGGTTTAGGGATTGGAGAGAAAAGACCTGAGTCGGACTCTGAGGACCGCGCGACTTTGACGGAGATAATGCAGAAGAAAGCCTTTGATGATAGGAAGCGAAAGCTTGACGAGCAGGCTGCTGCTTTGCTTGCTTCGAAGAAGATTAAACTTCAGAAAGAGAATCCTCCCGCCCCTTCTGAGTCGGATATTGATATGGGTATTTTTGCTGAGAAGCCTAGTGATTTGTTGCAGAAGATTTTTGAAGCTTCTGGTATTCGTTTTGTCTTTTCCCAACTTGTCTTACCTTTTTGCTAGTTTGTCCTCCTATGCCCTGAATGTGCTGCTCGTGTTGGAGCAGGTGCCAAAACAGCCAAGAGTGGCCACAAGATTGATATTTCCAAGATTACTCCTCCAGAATCCCCGCCGTCGAGGACGTTTGGGTTGTCTCCTCCTCATGATACTCCTGACGGGACGAAAAAAGGAGATGTGAGGGTTGAGCAGGTTGCAGAAGGTGGCGGTGATGTAGGTGGTGCTGCGGGCGGTGTTGCTGGTGCTGACCGTGGTAAGAATGTTGAGGTTGAGGTAGAGGTGAGTGAAACTACTCCTCATCAAACGGTGTATACCAAGCGCCCCCCGGGTGATGGTGGTGGTGCAACCTCAGGTGCTGTCCGCAGCCCCCAGTTTGGAAAAGTTCATGCTGATTCTTTTGATACCACGAATCCTGCTTGTGACGATCTCCCGCACGTCCCCCGTTGGAACTTGACCCAAGGTTCTAGGATGGATAATCTTGAAAATTGTCATGACTTCTACTCGTTGTCTCTCCCCCCAGCGGAAAGGATGTTTCAGAAAAAACGCCGTCGGTTTGAACTGTTAGATGATCATGTTCAAGCTGGGGTTAATTTTTTCTCTACTACTCAGGAGATTGTCCGTGAGTGGAAGCAGATGGGGGAGGACACGTTGGAGTTTGAGAATGATAAGAGACTTCTTGCGGAAGAGAAGGAGAAATTCAATGCTGAGAAGAAGGGGTTGGAGTGGAGGCTTGCTGATGCAGAGGGGAAACTTGCCCAGGAGAGGAAGGTCAATGCTGACAAGCAGAAAAATTGGGAAGCTGCGTGCGAGCGTACGAATGTGGAGCTTAAAACTCAACGTGACGCCATCGTACGCTTGTCTGGTGAAAAGAAGGATATTGCTGAGGAGGCTAATCAAGCGCGCATGGCGTTTGAGAAGAAGGAGAAGGAGTATATTGAACGCATCGCTAAGCTTGAGGTTCTTGCGAGGCAGTATGAGACTTCTGAGCGTCTTCTTCAGGAGAAAACTGTTGAATGCTCAGCCTCTGAACTCCTTGCGGAGGAAACGGCAGCTGATTGCAAGTGGTTGCTCTCGCGCGCAGTGCCCCTGGTAACTTTTTGACCTTTCTTCTTCTTCGTTTTTTGTGTGTGACTTTCGTGAGTTGTTTCTCTTGTTTGTGTGTTTCTTCGTAGATTGCTGATCGCATCATTAACTCCCATGAGCTGGCCAACTATATGTTTGAGTTGGGGCAAGCTGGTTATAACAGCGGGCGTAAGGATGGTTATGTCGAAGGCAGGGCTGTGGCGGCTAATAAGGAGAAAGAGCACCGTTTTGAGCTGTGGAAAGAAGATTGTACCGCTGCTTATGCCGCAAAGAGACAAGAGTTTTCGTCTTTGGAGTTTGCGGTGGTTAATGCTGCGAGAAAGCTGGCTCGAAGGCCTGATGGTGTTGCGTTGTTAAAGAAAGCACTTGGTGATGAAGGTGGTGCGACTGGAGGTGCTGGGCCTAGTCATCCTGAATGAGGGGTTCCGGCCTGCGCGCCGCGTATGACCTTGGTTGGTCTTGTATTTGACAGTTGGATAAACAATTTTTAACTTCCTTGTGGATATTTCGCTATGACTTGACGTTTTTTATGGTAATAGTTGCGAATTTTGTTATCGTCATAATATGTGCATGTGTAATTACTTTGATTTAGGTATCACGAATGAATGATGGCGCTGACAGGTTATGTTGTGTTTATTACAACGTTTTATTCTGTCGTATTTGTGCGCAGGTTGGGTCGTGAATACGAAGTGATCGAGTTACAGGTTATTGTGTGTACCCGGCTGTTCTCAGCCTTGGGGGTGCTTACAATGTTTGTTTGTCCTGTGTTCGATGTTTTCGTGTTTATGTGGGTACGAAGTATTTGTTTGGCGTTTGTTAGGCTTTAGTTGTGTGTCTGACCCGGCTGTGCACTTGTTTGTGACAGGCCTTGGAGGTCTACAACGTTTCCTAATGGTCGAGCCATTGATGTTTTCGTGTATGCCCAAAGTAATATATGCAGTTATGACAAAGAAATTTGCATGATAGAAAGATAGCCAAACACTTCTTGTATTATAAATGTGTTGGCAATTTGGCCATTGCAATTACAAGAACTTCATTCATAAGTAGCACCTTCTCAGCTGTTGGGCGTTCCATGTGCGAGGAACCTCCCTGTTGTCGATGGTGCGCAGCTTATAGGCCCCCTTTCCGAGCACGGTGTCGATGACATACGGACCCTCCCATTTGGGAGCCAACTTCCCGGGTTTTTCTGCATTGGAGGCCTCATTGTCTCTGAGGACGTATTCTCCCGGGTGGAAGGTGCATATTCGAACTTTAGAGTTGTAATATTTTTCCAGCTTTGTTTTGTACTTTGCTTCGTTGATTGCCGCCATTTCTCTCCGTTCTTCTAGGAGGTCAAGGTCGATCCTCCTTTCTTCTTCATTGTTGATCATGTTCATGGAGAGCATTCTGGGTGACGGCAATCCTATCTCTGCTGGTATTACAGCCTCTGACCCATAAACCAAGCTAAACGGTGTTTCTCTGTTGCTTGTTTTGGGCATCGTCCTGTGGGCCCACAAGATGCTGGGCAGTTCGTCTACCCAACCTCTTCTTTTTTCTCCCAGCCTAGCCTTGATGCCGTCGACAATACTCTTGTTTACGGCTTCAACTTGACCATTCCCCTGCGGGTGCGCAACCGAGGAGAAGGTGTGCTCGATGTGTAATTCTTTGAACCACTGTTGAAGGTTGTCTTCGGCAAAGTTGGTTCCATTGTCGGTGATTATCTTGAGGGGTAATCCAAAACGACATATGATTTGCTCCCAAATGAATTTTTTGACAACAGCGGCTGTGGTTGACGAGAGGGCCTTCGCCTCTACCCACTTGGTGAAATAGTCGACCGCGACTATTATGAATTTGACGGCTCCTGGGGCTTCGGGGAAAGGTCCGACCATGTCGATTCCCCATTGTTGAAAGGGCCACGCCGTCGTGACTGGTACCAATTCATTCTTGGGACGCATTGTTTTGGGAGCATGTCTTTGGCATCCACTGTATTTTCTCAATTCTTTGACCGCATCTAGATGCATTCCCGGCCAATAGTATCCCGCATTCATTACTTTTGCTACTACCATTCTTGGTCCAGCATGTATACCGCAGATTCCTTCGTGCACTTCTCTGATCAAGTAGCGTGCGTCTTCGGGATCAACACATCTTAACAAAGGCCCGAGATATGATTGTTGGTGCACTTGTGTCTGTACTTTGTCTGTATTTCGTCATGATTCAAAACGATGTCTTTAATGTAAGGTTGATGTAAGTTTGACCAAGTCAACCATCCTCCTGGTTTGACTTGACCAAACAGTTTGAAAAATGTTGTAAGCTGGTTGTGTCGAAGGATGTGTCATCGAAGGATTGTTTTATATCCTTCGATGATGAGCTCGAAAGATGGACCTCGATAGATGAGTTCGAAACATAACCTTCGATGGATGAACTCGAAGGATAGACCACGAAGGATATCATCCTTCGTGGTGTATGTGATCTTTCGATGGGTTTTCTGGTCGACAGATGATCTTTCGATCACTCTGTCTGATCCTTCGACCAGACCTGCTGTGTCGGGTATATATACCCATGTAGTGTGTTGTGTATAGGAAGAACACATAGAGAGGAGAGAGCACACACACGAGAGAACTTTGAGAGTTTGCAGAATACATCTGTGAACATTGGACTTGTAACCGAACCTTTCATACGCATTAATACAAGTGGTGTTAATCGTTGAATGTTGTGTGTTGTGTTTGTGCTTGTTCTCGTATAAAGTCTCGGTTGCATGCTAGCTTGGATTCCGCACTCGCTAGTGTGTTTAATATAACAAGAAAAGGGTTTTATCTCATCCTCGAGGGGGACCTACAATTGGTATCAGAGCCTTGGCTCTTCTCCTTGTTAAAACCGAGAGTTTTCGGACTGTTTTTCGGGTTTAAAAAGTTCACTATTTTCTGGAAAATCTTGTTGTTTTGCTTGGTGTTTTGTTAAAAACCTTGTTATTCTTCATGATTACATGTTAATTGTTGGTTTTTGTTAAACATTTTAGCAAAATCGTGTGTTTGGAGAGTTTCGGTTAACCGAAATTCTTGTTTTTCTGGGAAGTGTTCTTGGTATATTCATAGTGTTCTTGATAAACTTCACTTTTGATCTTGAATATTTTAAATTACAAAGTGTTTGTTTGTGTTGGAAGTTGTTTTGATTAAAATATTGGGATCCTTACCTGGTTGGTGAAAGTCTGCATATTCAGACCTGAAAGATATGGTCTGAACATACTTTCTGCCGAAAGTTCTCACCAACCCGTCAACTTTTCATCAACCTGTCACTTTTGTCAACCGTGTCAGTAAGTTCGAAAGATATCCTTCGAACTCGAAAGACCATCTTTCGATCAGTGGAGGTTCGATAGATCATCATCTTTCGAGCCAAGGATTACTTTCGAAGGATATATTGTTCGAGCTACTGTTACATTTCGAAAGATAAGGATCCTTCGTCTTGGTGAGTCTTTCGAAGTCGTTGTTCGAAATTCAACAGTGATCTCTCGAACATTGTTGACCCTTCGAACAAGTGTCTATCTTTCGAACAGGTGTTGATCTTTCGATCCTTATCTGTTTAAGTTTAACAGGTTGTGCTTTTCAGGTCTTTCGATTCTTGATCCTTCGGCTGGTTGTTATCCTTCGAGATTTTAACATAGTTTGTGAAAATTAAATTTTTAAAAGGAGAAAACTTATTTTTCAAATTTTAAATCATTTTTCACTTAAAATATTAATTTTCATAAAATGGGAACAAACGGTCAGTGGGATCCAGCCGCGTGGACTCAAATAACTTCGACTCCACAATCATCAGCTATGCAATCTACGTCAGATTTCGACAAAACTGCATGGATGCGAGCTATTGCCCCACCTCAAGCTGCAATGATAACTGCAAATCAATGGGCTTTGGTCACAAATCAAAGCAACAGCATTCAATCTGTGATGCAGAACGACAGTGAAACTGGTACAAGCACAAAACCGCCTAAGTTAAATCACATCAATGATTGGGGATGGTGGAAAGAAAGGCTGAGAACTTATGTTCAGGGACAAGGTCAAGATCTATGGATGTGCTTCTTCACAGCTTTTGAAAATGAGTTGGAAGTTGCAGGATCTAATCCACAAACTTACAGCACTTTGTCTGAAGAAGATAAGAAGAAGTTTGAGTTAGAAAAGAAAGCATTCATGATTCTCACACAAGCTCTTCACAAAGACATTTACCACCAGTTTGTTTACTGCACGACTACTAAAAGCTTGTGGGATATGCTCACTTTACGTTGTGAAGGAAATGCTCAATCTAGAAAGATCAAGCAAGAATTACTGAAGAAAGAGTTTGAAGGATTCACGTGTTTGGAGAATGAGACTTTGGCAGAGTTATCTACAAGATTCCATCACTTGTTGAGCGAAATGTTTGCTTTTAAAGTCACTGCCACTCCACAAGAATTGGTGAAGAGATTCGCTGATAGCTTACCAGCAAAGTGGAGCAGTTATCTTGAAATTCTCAAAGAAAATGGTGTTCTAGACACGATCACCGTTTATGAATTAATTCAAAGATTGGAGAATAAGGATGTAGAAGAAAAGCTTAAAGCAAAAAGAACACAAACTCCTCAAAATCCAGAAATGTATTTTGGGATTGCAGGAGGTATCAGTGGAGAAAAACCAGCCTCTCAACATGCGAAGCTTCAAACAGCCTTCGTCTCTAACACCGGACCTTCAACAACTGATCAGTTTGATCCTTCAGCTTACACAATGTTTTCAAGACCGAATGTGCAACCGACAGCTCAGCAGCAACAACCGCAACAGCAAGGGTTTTATGGAAGCTCTTCAAACTTTCAAGCCACTTCTAATCCTAACACAGTCAGATTAGACACTTCCAACTTTTCCAAAGTCAGTGTCGAAGTAGCCAAGGAGCATATGGAGATGTTGAATACCTTGGTTAGTGCTTATAGTGGATTGATCGCAGGTCAGATTGGGAATGTCAATCTAACCAATGAAGATTATCAGCAAGTGGATAAAGAAGAGTTTGAAATGATGGATATCAAATGGGCTCTTGCTAGTGCAATTCGAAGAGCAAAGGAGTTTATGGAAAGGACGGGAAGAACCAACTTGGAAAACAAGAAAGACACCAAGTATGGGTTCGACAAGCAAGCTGTCAAGTGCTTTAACTGTGGCGAACGGGGTCATTTCAAAAGGGAATGCACAAGACCAGCTCAGCATGGAAATCAAAATCCATTCAGAAATCAAGGCAACCAGAACGGGAACAATGTTCGTACGTTGATACCTGTCAACAACCAAGGCCAAGCAGGGTCATCAAATACCAACCGGGGGCTGTTGGTTCAAATAGATGAGGGTTGTGATTGGTCGCTTCAGCTTGGAGAAGGAGGAAATGGTGGAACAGCATGTTTTGCTGAAGTTGTAAAGGATTTAAAGCACGCCAGTGGTGGAGAATCTTCCACCAATGGTGTTGCATCTTCTGAAGATGAAGACAGTTCTGGTTATAGTGGAAGCTCAGATGAAGAATCCTCCACTTCAGGAAATGATCATGTGGATGAGACATCAAGTGCGTCAGTCGATGCAGATATTGATGAGCTTTTGGAAGAAGCTGCAGCAGGAACTGAAAGAAGATCTAATTTGGTGGATCAAGCTGCTTACTCTTCGTCTTCTCTCCATTCAGCCTTTATGGCTAATGTCGACAGCTCATCAGGTCAGGTATGTGTCGATGAACCCACTGTAGTTAGCTGTGAAAAGTGTGATAGTTTAAATGTTAAATATGCAGAAAAGGAAAGTCAGTTTGAAATCACACACAAACACAATCAACAATTGATTGTAGATCTTGCTAAAGCAACTGAAGCTAACTTGTTTTTAACCAGAAATGAAAAGGAATTTAAAACCACAATTGCGTCATTAAGACATGATGTTTCAGAATTACAAAAAGCTGTTTTGCGAAAACAACATGCTAACAATGATCTTATAGACACAATTGAAAAGCAGATGGTAGAATTGGCAACCGCTCGATGTGAATGTGAAACAATCAAGCAGAAATTGGAAAGTTATTCCAATTCCCGCTATGTATTGGATCACATTATTGATGTTCAAAAGAAAAAGAGGGACCTCAAAAAGGGGGATAAGAAGGGTATGGGATTCAAATCATGTCCTCCCCCAATGAATCACAATTACTCCAAATTGCCTGATGACGAAGATATGCCCCGTTTTGAACCTACTGTGCCACTCGGTCTAGATGACTTTGCAGCAGGCCTCGGGTTCACAACTGGTACATCATCCTCGGGTCAATCAGAATCTGAATCTGAGAATGAGACAGATTCATCGTGTGTTAAGGAACAGAGTCCTCCCATTGTTGAGGATGCTGATTCTTCGGATGATGAATCTGAAGAAATTGTAAAACAACAGTCTAACTCGGTTACACCAGATATTCCAATCGAGAATCACATCCTGTGTGATCCACCAGTGAAACCGAGTAAGACTGAAATGTCAAAAGCAATGGAGTCCCTTGTTTCTACAAGTGAAGAGAATAACTTGTTGTACACGCTCAAAGGAGATAACAAAATCTACTCTAACAAAGATTTTCCAATTAAAAATGTAAATCAAGATTTAATTGAGCAAATTTTTGAAGGATGTACTGACAAGTTTTTGGGAAACAAAAGTGGCAAAGTTACCATCACTCAATGTGATCCAATTCCGTGTGAACAAATTAGAAAACAATACGGAAACCAAAAACCACCAGTTGAGCGAAAACAACAAGTCAACTCCGGAAAAGGTAAGGTACAGGGAAAGAAGGCTCAGAACAAGAATGTTCAAGCACCTAAGGTTCAACAACAATGGGTGCAAAACAAAAGAGCTCCTGTTAAGAAACGAGAACCGAAAATGAACTTTGTTGGATCCACGGGTTCAGACAAACTTGAAACATTTCAGGATAAATCTAACCTTGATTTTATAAAACAAGTTAGAATTTTAAAACGAAATGAACAGAATAATTACACCCAACACACCAACGGATGTGATTTAGGTCCAAGCACGTCTAGATCACAAAGTTCATGGTCTGGTTCTTCGTCTGGTCATCAACATGTTTCTCCGAGGTTTGTAGAGCGGAGAATGTGCTTTGAGTGTGGCACAATTGGGCATATTGTAAGATACTGCCCATACCTGCAAAAGTTGAAGGCAAAAACAAGTGCTCCCCAAGAAACCAATTACCAAAAACGTTCATTTTCCCCGAAACAAGACCCACGTGTCTTGAAAGAAAGGGAAAAGAAGTTAAAACAAAAGAATCAAAAGGTAATTGAGAAGGCCTTAAAATCAGAGGTCAAAGAAGAAAAACCTGTTCAAGCAAAACCTATAACTGTAAAACCAGTAAATGCTAAAACAATTAATACAAATACTGGTAAAGGACAAACAGCTTGGAAACAAAAACAGGTAATTCAGTCAGGGGGAGCACCACAGGTTCTTTTTCCTAATCATCAAGTGATTGAAAACACTTTTCTTGATGATCAAGGACGACCCAAGTCCACAAAGGCTTGGGTCCCTCTCTCCAACTAATTTTTGAGTAAGTGTGTAGGATATTCCAGGAGGAACTTTCGATAGTCGTAAGATTGTTGATAGTGGAGCATCCTTGCACAAAATAGGCAACAGAAGAAATTGCTGCCTTTGATGGAGAGAAAAAGTAAAGGGAAACAGAAACGTCTGTTGAAAAAGATTAAAAAGCTTCGACAAAATGAAAATCATTTCAAAATGTGAATGTTCAAGGCTTTGATCGGGTCCCCGGGATAGATTCAAATGAAATGTATGCACCTGCAGCACGTCTGAAGTTCACAATCTACAAGATGAACGTGCAGTGTACATTTCTTCGCGGTGTGTTTGTAGAAAATGTGTTGGTTGATCAAACTACACCGGGTGTGCGGATGCCTTGGAGTGGATTAAACAACCGCACACTACTTCTGAAAGAGAAAGACTAAAACCTTCGCTGGTGAAATGTGGAAAACCAGCCGGACCCAAAGGTTTATGATCTTGTTGCTGTCAAGAGATTTCTAAGTAGCTACAAAGAATCGACTTTGAAATCCACACCGGGTGGATATTCAGTTTGGGAGAGCTCTCAGATTCCTTGCAATGCATGAAGCAGTTGCGGGATACGGTTTTAAATTTCTAATCTCTCTTATACTTGTCGATATTTAAGCTGCTTCATGAATTATTATCTCGAACAGCACTCTTTGGCCAGACAATGTTGTCATGGTCCGCACTGCTTACCGACATGCCAACTCATTTTTCCAAAATTTGATAAATCTTTTCTGATTCAAAATTAATTTTGGTAAACGGCTTTGAGGTAAAACATGAGTTAACCAACATCGGAAAATCATTTTTGTAAATACCTTTGTGTTTTTCAAATTTGTCTTAGTTTATTGATTTTAGGGGGAGTAAATCAAAATTTGAAAATCCAAAAACATCGAAAAATTTCAATAACACAAAAAGAATAGAAAAACAAAAATGAGTTTCCTGGCGAGCAAAAAAAAGAAAATGATAGTACATCAGTGGTCTGTCTAAACCTCTTTAAACCCAAAGTGAAAAACGATAAGCAGCTCTATATAAGATGTATCGGTAGGCTCACAATCATTTTAAAGTGTGCAGGGTGATATAAACTTAAATCGACTGAAGACCAGGTGGGAACCATTCATTGGCATATGGTCTTAGTACCGAAATTTCGTTTGAGAGATTGCCGAGGTTCTGAGATATTCGGTCTTTATGCTGCTTATCATCAGGGTATCATGGTTGTATCTTTTACCGAAAAATAACGGGGACGCAAGTCTAGATCTTCCATGATACTATACATACGTGTACATACTGCATACGACCTCAATAAGTGATCAACAATCACATGTCCAAAACAAATAAGTGATAATATATCACATTCATCCGGGAGTCAAGTTCGTCTCTCTGCTGTACGAAAGTACTGACCTGTTCACGGACTTGCTCCTGTGCCCTCATGCATCTGAAAATCAAGTTCCTCATCAATAAGTGATTCTATCACATAGGGCTTGTTTTCAATCAAAATAAGTGAGTTTCTCACATCATATACGGTCAAACAGATGATAATCGGTATACTCACCGGTAAGATGAATCCTCGTGCATACCTTGATACGGGAATGTGTCGTGATGTGGATGAACACCGGTCGGTAAGTATAAATTATACCTTAACGTATCCCCTCGCCATGATTACAAATGATAAGTTGAGCTTATGTGGACAACAATACCGATAATCGTTATAGGATGCCTATTTTAATGTTAACTAATTGAACAACAAGAACGTTTTGACATGACCGTACACTGATATGATTCTCTTACCCTCGAAACTCGCAAAAAGAATGTCTGTAAATATTTATTTAGTGTTTCCTGTTTATGTATCTTTGTACATATTTATTGTTTTCCGTTTTTACTTTGAAAAATGAAAATTTCAAAAAAAAAAAAAAAAAAAAAAAAATTTAGGTGTGTTTTAATTTAAACTTTATAAAATCCAAAAAGATTTTTCTTCTAGTTTATTTTTGATTGGCCGATGTTGGAACTCGAGTCTATCCTACCCAAATTCCTGATCGTAAGCTGGAAAACAATTGCATCTTCATAAACAGTCGAAGTTAACGAGTTTTGAAAGTTAAAGAATTAAAATGAATATTTTTCTAAACTTTCAAACTGCTGTCGGTTGGTGTTTGATTGAGATTTGATCTCGTATGTGTCGTTAGTTTAAATGTTAACTATATTCCAAGCGGTTGTTCTCATTATGCGTTTAGCTTTCTTGCATGTGCAGATGCTAAAGGCGAGGAGAACATGTTCGATGAAAAGCTTTGGAATGAAGACACGAAGTGGAGGCACTCAAAGGATAAAATGATCGAGTTGCCGCTGTCCCTTCATCAACACCACAAGGATCTGAAGAATTGTCAAGTCAAAAGATTCACGAGCATGACTCAATGGAGAGTTCAATCTAAGGGGGAGTTTGTCAACACACTTTCTACATGAAACGGGGAGTTTGTTGATACACTTTCTGCTTACGACGCGTGAAAACTTTGAAGATCCTCCGACATGAAAGACATAGAAGACGAACCATCACGAGTAGCGTCCAAGGGGGAGTTTGTTGATGCACTTTGTGTGGACGCGACTCGGCTCGGTTCGACTCGGCCTTGAAGACTTGAAGACACGAAGATCGAGACAAAGCTACAGCCAAGGGGGAGTTTGTTGGTGCACTTGTGTCTGTACTTTGTCTGTATTTCGTCATGATTCAAAACGATGTCTTTAATGTAAGGTTGATGTAAGTTTGACCAAGTCAACCATCCTCCTGGTTTGACTTGACCAAACAGTTTGAAAAATGTTGTAAGCTGGTTGTGTCGAAGGATGTGTCATCGAAGGATTGTTTTATATCCTTCGATGATGAGCTCGAAAGATGGACCTCGATAGATGAGTTCGAAACATAACCTTCGATGGATGAACTCGAAGGATAGACCACGAAGGATATCATCCTTCGTGGTGTATGTGATCTTTCGATGGGTTTTCTGGTCGACAGATGATCTTTCGATCACTCTGTCTGATCCTTCGACCAGACCTGCTATGTCGGGTATATATACCCATGTAGTGTGTTGTGTATAGGAAGAACACATAGAGAGGAGAGAGCACACACACGAGAGAACTTTGAGAGTTTGCAGAATACATCTGTGAACATTGGACTTGTAACCGAACCTTTCATACGCATTAATACAAGTGGTGTTAATCGTTGAATGTTGTGTGTTGTGTTTGTGCTTGTTCTCGTATAAAGTCTCGGTTGCATGCTAGCTTGGATTCCGCACTCGCTAGTGTGTTTAATATAACAAGAAAAGGGTTTTATCTCATCCTCGAGAGGGACCTACAATGATTTTCTGTACAGAATCCCATCAGCCATCTGGTAATGTTCGGATTTGTACTGGATTTTCCTTGCTTCTGCCTTGTTTTCCGGGAGTATTCCGGATTGGAGGTATGTGATTATCGGGGTCATCCAAGATGTTGTCCCTGTTTGAACGACGCTTACTTCTCGCAGTGGCACTGACGGGTTGCTTAAAACCTCTATGCGTACATCTTTTGCTAGGTGCTGGAAGCTTGTGGAGGCGATTTTACTCAGCGCATCAGCTGGCTTATTCTCGCTTCTATTGATGTGATGCACTTTGTAGGAATAGAAGGTTTGTAGCAGTGTCTTTGCTTGGCTTAGGTAGAGTGCCATTGTATCTCCCTTGGCTTCGTACTGTCCGCTGATTTGACCTGCCACTAACATGGAGTCCACATGCGCTTCGATGTGTCGTACTCCCATTTTGATTGCCAACCTTAAACCAGCAAGGAAAGCTTCGTATTCGGCTTCATTGTTGGTGCTTTTAAAATCCAGGCGTATGGCGTAGGTGAACTCATGTTTGTCAGGGCTCACTAGCCGGAGACCAGCACCTGCGCCGTCTTCGTTAGACGCACCATCTGTGTATAGTAGCCATGGTTCTTCCACTTGTTGTTTCTCGGCCTTTTCCATCGCCTTGCATTCTCGATCTTTGTCGTCCGGCACCTCTGTCATAAAATCTGCGAGTACTTGGCCTTTGATCGCTGGTCTTGGTCTGAACACTACGTTATGACCCCCGAGCTCTATTGCCCATTTTGCTAGTCTCCCTGAAATCTCTGGCCTTGCGAGTATGTTGCCAATATTGTAGTTTGTTAGCACGTGAATGACGTGGTTGGCAAAGTACCTGCGCAGCCTTCTTGATGCGTGAATCAGTGCGAGTACTAGTTTCTCCATGATTGCGTACCGGGTTTCTGGGTCGGTTAGAGTTCGTGACACATAATAGACCGGCGTTTGGACACCCTGTCGATCTACAAGCAACACTGCTCCTACTGCCCTGTCGGAGGCTGATAAGTATAGTACCAGTGGTTCGCCCTTGACTGGTGCGGTTAAGGTTGGCAGCTTGATGAGGCAGTCTTTCATCTCGCGGAATGCGCTTTCGACTTCCGGAGTCCACTGAAATTGGCTCTTCTTCATGCAGTTACGGAGAGTTTTTATAAATGGGAATGATTTAGCTGCGTGATTGGCCAGGAAGCGGTTAAGTGCTGCCAACCTTCCTGCCAATTTCTGCATCTCCTTGATCGTTGAAGGTGACGGTATGCATTCTATTGCTTGTATCTTGTCAGGGTTCACCTTGAAACCATCTTTCGTGACAATGAAACCCAGGAATTTTCCCTCTTCCATGCCGAAAGAGCATTTCGCTGGGTTTAGCTTGATACTGACGCCGCATAAGGTGTCGAACGTCTTTTGGATGTTCAGCAACATTGTACTCTCCTCTTTGCTCATAATGACCAGATCGTCCATATACACTTCTATATACTTTCCGATGGCATCGTGGAAGGTTTCGTTCATGAGTCTCTGATAGGTCACGCCCGCATTCTTTAAACCAAAAGGCATTTTGGTGTAGCAGTATAGCCCTGTTGGTGTGCGGAACGTGGTCTTGTCTTCATCCTGTACGGCCATCTGTACCTGGTGGTACCCTTTGTAGCAATCGAGAAAACATTTCCATCGGAATGTGGCAAGTGAATCGATCTTTTCATCGATGTCTGGTAAGGCGTAACAATCGCGTGGACATGCCTTATTCAGGTCTTTGTAGTCCACGCACATTCTCCAACTACCGTTGTTCTTCTGAACCATCACTGGGCTTGCCACCCATGTTTGATACCTGACTTCCCTGATGATTCTCGCGTTTAGTAGTTCTATCACTTGCTCTTTCATGGCGTCGTGCTTTATGTCTCCCAAATGGCGCTTAGCATGCACCACCGGTTTGGCTTCTTCCGAGACGTTCAAGCGGTGTTCAGCTATGTGTCGTGGAACACCCACCATGTCTGCTGGCGTCCAGGCAAAGACATCCATATTTTGGAACAGCAGTTTTTTAGCGCCGCGCGCGTCAGATCGGACATTGCAGGTCCCAAGGTTACTGTCTGTTCTGGATATGCGCTGTTTAGCACCCATTTTTCTGCCTCTTGGCGTGCTTCTGGTTTTCTTGACTTTGCAGGTCTTAGCTCATCTGTCGCTAATACCTCTTTGCTTGCATATATGATGGCTACTCCTGTTTCTGTCGGGAATCCCACTGCTGAGTGTGGGCCAGAGCAAATCATGCTGAAATCACCTTAGGATTCCCTGCCCAGCAGAATATCGTGTCTTGAATGTGCTGGCAGTACCATGAACGTGACTTCTTCTGTTCTTGAGTTTCTTCCGTCCGAGAGCAGAACTGGGAACGATATTTGTCCTAGAGGAAAAACGGCTTCGTTGCAGAAACCAGTAAGCGGGTAATCAACTGGTTCTAAGCGCGCTTTATCCTCCTGATCGAACTGATTGAAACACTGTTCATATATGATATCCGCAGTGCTCCCCGGGTCGATGAAGATGTAATCTGTTTGGTAATGCCCTATGACGCCCGAGATGACTATGGGCCTTCTTTCTCGTGGGCCTCCTCTTACAACTGGGAAAACGACTTGTTTCTCGCGCCATGAGTCATCCTGCGCGCGTTTGTTGTAGTTTTTTCTTGGCCTTCGTGGACCCCCTTGAACCATGTGGGTTTCTAACTTCCGGAGTTTCTTGTTATCCGGCCCTTCTTCTCTTCTTTGAATCTGACGGTAATCACGCCTTCCACCTTTGACCAGATGAGTTAATTTTCCGTCTCTTAAGGCCCTTTCGATTTCTTGTTTGAGGCTGAAACAATCGTCGGTTAAGTGGCCGGTGTCCTTGTGGAATTCACAAAAAAGATTCGGGTCTTGGCCCCTTTTGTTGCGCATCTGTAGTGGTGGCTTGAACTGGTGGTTCTCGGTTGCCAAGACTTCTGAAGGGGTTTTTGTTAGGAGTGTCCACTGCTTTTCTCTGTTCTCTTTTTTCACCTCTTTTCGGTGTGCTATTTGGTTGATCGTGTGGCGCGCATCTTCTCTTACCGGGCTTCTTTCTCTGTGACCGGATGCTTTCCAAGGTTGGTTTCTGCCTTTCTTGTTGTGCCGGTCGGTATGGTTGTAACTACGCTGACGGTGGTCGTCACCGGTCAACTGTCTATCCGACTGTGCGATGGTTTTGGTAGCTTCAATGAAGGTCTCCCAGTCTTTGGGTCCTCCATCTCTTCCTTTGACACGCTTGATGAGATCATCACACTTGACGGCTCTCATGAAATGTGCGCGCATCATCTTTTCGCCTACATCGCCTATCTCCAAACATTCTTTGTTGTATCTTGTAATGAAATCTTCCACGCTTTCGTGGTCTCTGCGCCATATGTTCAGACAATCGGCTGGATCCCTGGTGTGTCGTCGTTGTTGTGAGAAGTGTGCCAGGAACTTCTCTCGGAAATCAACCCATGACTTGATTTTTCCTGCTGGTAAGCTGTCGAACCAGATGCGCGCCGCGCCTATGAAGGTTTGAGCGAAAAGATGACACCAGGTTGGTAAGTTCCATCCACCCGTTGCTCCCGCGCCGTTAAAAACTTGGAGGTGATCGTCTGGGTCTGTCAACCCATTGTATTTGCCCACGTTGTGTGGCAATTTTGTTTTGTCTATGGCAGCCGTGGCGATCTCTTTGATGAACTTTGAGTTCTCGGCCATGTCGTCTGGACGATAGCTTAGAGTGTAATCATGTTCAGCTTTTGGGTCATAGCCTGCGCGCTTGCGAGGTTTGTACGCTTCATGTTCTGGTGGTAGCCTACTGAACACTGTGTTCGTCTCGTTGTCATCGTCAAATTCGTCGTTGATGTTGCGCGGGCCTAAACGGCTTTGTATTGGCTTCTTCGGTTGTTGAGAGTACTGCACGTAATTGCTTTCTGTTTCGCCGTAAGTATCGCGTGTGTCGTGCGCGCTTGGCCTTCTAATATGCGGTGGAGGTATTGACTCAGGACGCAGGTTGAATGCATTGGCCTGTTGAGGCATGGGAGCACTCAAAGGCCTTTGCGGTGGAGTGACAAATGCTGATTGGTGAGCTTGTGCTTGAAGCAAAGTTTGCTGCGCACTGAGTTGTGTGTAAACAAGATTTAAAGACGCCACTTGTTCGGCATACCAGGAAGCCAGAGTTTTTCCTTCGGGTAGCCCGAGTAGTGCAGAGAAGTTTAGTTGTGCTTGGTCCGATGGAGCTGAGGGGCCAGCTCCATGGCTCTGAGTTTGCACTGGTGGTGGTGTCTGTTGGACTACCTCTGACGGAGGCTGGAACGTAGCTCCGTTTGTGGTCTGAGTAATGATTCTGGGTGGGGTTTGGAAAATAGCACCAGGTGCGTTTTGAGTAGCAATCCTGGATGTACTCCCAAAAATGCTGGGAAACTCATTGTTCATCGGCCCTTCTTGGATAATTTCGTTCCTTGGACCTCGTTGGACGTGTACGTTTTCCGAAACGAGTTCGAAGGAAGAAACGTCTCCGTCTACTTGGTGAGAAGGGTTTTGTTCAGCCATGTTTGACGAGTGTTTTCTGAAAAGAAAAAGAGATGAGAGTGGTTTTGCTAAAAGCGGATGGCGCCAATGATGAAACACAGGTTAGCACTAGGGTTAGTCTGTGGGGTTACTTCAATGATGGGTTCAATCTCTTTCCTTACTCGCCGGAAATGGCTTGATTCCTGCAAAACAGCAACACCGTTAGTCTCATTAAGAGGGGAATGTGGGGGTTTCCCTCTTAACCAGGCTCCGGCGTGAGAATAAGTACTGTTCCGAGGAGGGATAAAACAGTGTGTGTTAAGTGTGAGAGTATAGAGAGCCAGATCCCTTTACCTGAATGATGAAGGGTCCTATTTATAGCCGGAGGATGAAAGAGGGAGGAGCAGCGGTGCCAGCTGTAGACGCGTGCCAGCTGTCCGACCAAGGGGAATATCCTCTTGGTCTCCTCTGCTGTAGTCAGTGTAGTGGTACACGTGGCGCGCCTGCATTTGCCTATTTTGGAGACGTCGTACTGGTGTTGTCGGGCTGCTCCTGGATTCGTCGCAGGTCTATTTGGCGCTTGGTGAGTGGTGACACGTGTTGTCCTTTATGTCGGATGTAGCATCTTTGGGGCCACCTAGATATTTTCTAGAAGCTTCTAGAAGCTTCTGGATGACTTCGTCGATGTCAGCGCCACGTGTGATGGAAAAAGTGGTGTGGTCCTTGCCATGTAGGCAAGGAATTGGGACCATACCTCTTCACTCCCCTTCCAATTTTCAGAGGAGAAGGCTAAGATTTCTGGTAGATTCGAATGAGAATGTTGCTGATGTCACAGGATCTACGGGAATTTGTTACTAATGGGTTCAACGAAGGAGGCGGTGATTGAACGCGCTTGAGCGAGAATAAGAAAAAGGATGCAAGGACCTTATCTCTTATCCAGCAAGTTGTCCATGATGATGTGTTTTCGAGAATTGCGGCTGCTACCACGGCGAGGCAGGTGTGGAGTCTGTTACAGACTGAGTATCAAGGAGATACTATAAACTTATGGTTCAACTGACTGATTTGCACCTTTGCATTACCAAAATATATACAAGAGGAGTTACAAAAAGAATGGAGAGAATTACTCCTATACAATAAATAATATTGACTAACTAATATATGCAATGAATAGATTGAGAGGAAATCATGGGATTCAAATTGTTTCCTTATACCCCCCGTCAATGCAAGTCGGTGGTGGACCGAGACGTAGCATTGTCCTGAATTTGTCGAATAGAGGCTTTGGTAACCTCTTGGTGAAGATATCGGCTACTTGCTTATCAGTGGAGATGAATCTCGTGTTGAGCTTCCCGGCATTCACTAGTTCTCGAACAAAGTGGTAGTCGATATCAATGTGCTTGGAACGCTTGTGTGAGATCGGATTTTGGCTTAGAAATAGCGCACTCTTGTTGTCACAGAGAAGTGTTGGAGGGCCGGGTGGGAGCGCACGGAGTTCCCGAAGAAGATGTGTTATCCAAATGATTTCAGCTGCCGTGTTTGCCATGGCGCGGTATTCGGATTCGCAGCTTGACCTTGAGACCGTGGGTTGCTTTTTAGCGCTCCAAGAGACTAAGTTGCCGCCTAAGTAGATGCAATAGCCATATGTGGATCTTCGAGTGTCAATGCATCGAGCCCAATCTGCATCTGAAAAACCTAGTAAAGTAGTGTTAGGTGGACGATCAAAAGTTAAACCATGTGTTAAGGTGCCTTTGACAAAACGAAGAATCCTCTTAACTAGCTGAAAGTGGGTGGTTGTGGGGTTTTGGAGAAATTGGCTTGCTTGATTGACGGCATAAGAAAGATCGGGACGAGTAATGGTGAGGTATTGAAGAGCTCCCACAAGAGAACGATAGAGAGTTGGGTCATGAAATGGTTGACCTTGATTGGTGAAGATATCTTTGGATGTGAGAGGGGTGGCAACGGGTTTTGAGTCAAGTAAGCCGGCTCGAGTGAGAATGTCATGAGCATACTTGGATTGATTTAAGAACAAACCCGTTTGTGTATGATGGACTTCGAGACCGAGAAAGAAGCTTAGCGACCCAAGATCCTTTATCTTGAATTCCTTGTGTAGAGAAGAGGTAAAGTTTTGGATGAAGGATTCATTATTGCCGGTAATAATGATATCATCGACATACACAAGTAGATAGATTAGGATTCCTTGGTGATTGTAAACAAAGAGAGATGTGTCGGCTCGACTGTTTTGAAAACCATGATTGAGAAGAAAGGAGCTTAGCCTTTGGAACCAAGCACGTGGTGCTTGTTTTAAACCATATAGTGCACGGTTGAGTTTGCACACATAGTTTGGTCGTGTAGAGTCTTCAAAGCCCGGGGGTTGTTCCATGAAGATGGTTTCGGTGAGATGCCCATTTAGGAAGGCATTGTTGACATCGAGTTGACGAAGATTCCATTTGTTGATAATGGCAAGACTTAGAACAACTCGAATTGTGGAGGCCTTGACAACGGGACTAAAGGTATGTGAGAAATCAAGTCCCGGTATTTGAGTGAACCCTTGAGCTACAAGGCGGGCTTTGTAGCGATCAATGGAACCGTCGGGTTTGTATTTTATTCGATAAATCCACTTTGAACCAATGATATTGGTAGTGTCGGGGCGTGGAACGAGGGTCCAAGTGTGATTATCATGAAGGGCTTTGAGTTCATCATGCATAGCTTGGATCCATTTGGGATTTTTAAGAGCGGTTTTGATGCCTTTTGGGAGGTGAGAGGTGAATAAGGAGTGATGAAGTGGGTGAGTGGTAACTTGAGAGAGATCGGCTATGTGTTTGGGTTTGAAAATTCCATGCTTAGCTCGGGTTTGCATGGGATGAGCGTTGAGAGTTTGGTTGGTGGAGGGGGGGGCGGTTGGTATAATGGGATCGGATGGGATAGGTTGTGAAGAGGAATTGTGAGGTGGGGTGGGCTGTTCGGTGAGCTGTGGAGTAGGGGAGGAGTGGGCCGAGGAAGGGGAAATAGGTGGGGAGTGTATTAGGCTAGAGGGGTGTGAGGTATTTGGGCGAGGAGGGGTTATTGGGCTGGAAGGAGTGGACTGGTGGAAAGGAACGGTTGGGGTGTGTTGGATGTAATCAGTGTAGTCATCACAGTAGGGTGTGGGAGTTGGTGGCATTTGTTTTTGTGGGGTTTCGGTAACAGTAGGGGAGGTGGTAGGAGATGGTATGTCTTCTTCAAAGTTGGTGATGGGTAAGTCATTGTTGTTTTTGGTTATCGAGTTTTTGTGAAATGGTAGAACGTCTTCATCAAATTTAGCATGTCGAGTTGTATAGACTCGACCCGATGTAGGTTCAAGACACCGAAATCCTTTGTACTTAGGACTATAACCAATGAATATGCAAGAAGCACTTCTTGGTTGGAGTTTATTTTTTGTGTAGTCTCTAAGGTAGGGAAAAACTAGACAACCAAAAACACGCATGTTGGAATAGGTGGGAGGTTGTTTGAATAAAACTTCAAACGGGGATTTGTTGTCAAGGATTTTAGTGGGTAGGCGGTTAATTATATAGGTAGCGGAAGAGAAGGCATCAAACCAAAGGTTGGGTGGGGCATTGGCATTAAACATCATGGCTAAACCGGTTTCGGTAATGTGGCGGTGTTTCCGCTCGGCTCTACCATTTTGTTCGGGTGTGTGTGAACAAGATAACCTATGATGGATACCTTGTTGTTGAAAAAGTTTTTGTACTTGGTGATTGGTGAATTCGGTGCCACCATCACTTTGAAACACTTTAATGTTTGAAGAAAATTGGTTTTGAGCAAAGGTTAAGAAAGTGGTGAGAATTGTAAAGAATTCGGATTTTGCTTTTAAAGGATAGAACCAAGTAAAGCGGGAATAGTCGTCAATAAAAATGGCATAATATCGATAACCATCCTTGGAGGTCACGGGTGCGGGTCCCCAAAGGTCACAATGAATTAAGTCAAGGACATGTTCCGCGCGTTTAGGATTTTCAATAAACGGTAAGTGTTTTGCTTTTGATAATTCACAAGATTCACATAATCCTGGTTTGGGTAATATAGAAGTAACAAAAACACAACCAAGTTTATTTAAAATTGAAATTGTGTCAAAAGACACATGGCCTAAACGACTATGCCATTTATTGAAAGATGCACGAAGGTGCGATGCGGAAAGCGCGGCAACTAGAGACTTGTGACCTTGAGTGAGGATGTAGAGACCATTTTCGCACGTGCCTTTAGCTAGAACCTCCTTTGTTTTGCGGTCCTGAATTTCAAAAAAATGATTAGAAAATAGAACATCAACCGGAGAATCGTTTGTTAACCTACTAATTGAAAGTAGATTTTTTGTTAAGTTGGGAACTACTAAAACATTTTTTAAATGTATCGAGTCATTTAGAGAGGTGTTCCCAATGTGTGTAACGGAGGTCGAGTTTCCGTTTCCAAAGGTAACCCGAAGGCTACCATCGTGGGATGTAACTTTGTTTAAGCCATGAATGGTAGGTAACATATGTGTTGTTGCACCTGTGTCGGCGGTCCAATCGGGAGAATCGGATGCTATGTTGCAAGTAGCATGAAAGGCTTCGGCAAGATTAGCATCAAGGGAAGCTTTCTTTTGAGCAAACCAGACGAGTTGAGAACAAGTACTTGCATAGTGGCCGGTTTGGCGACAAAGTTGGCAAAGAGGGGGTCGTTTGGAATAAGACTGGCTTCGGCCCTGAGAAGAGGAACGACCACGTCCTCGAGACAATGAAGAAGAGGGCCGATTGTGCCTAGTTTTGCTAGGTTGGGCATAGAAAGCGGCTTGAGGGGGTTGGGGGTTATGAAGTTTTTGAACAAACATTTCTTGATTTTCGGCATTGGCCAAAAGATCACAAAATGAAGGAGCCGGTCGAATGGTACGTTGGGAAGTGGAAAAATTCTCAAAGGAAGCGCCAAGTCCACAAAGGAACCAATGGTGTTTATCTTCATCATCAACGGGGTGTCCTATAGCCGCAAGTTGGTCGGCAATAGTCTTGAATTTGCGCCCAAACTCGGAGACCGAATCGGTCCCTTTTTGAAGGGTGCGAAGAGAATCTTTGAGGTTATGGATACGTTCAATAGAAGAGTGGCTATAGGCATCGGCAAGGGCTTGCCAAACGGATTTGGCAGTGGTATGACCAATGGTTTCGGCCATGGCCTCTTCGGATAGAGTGGAGTTGATGAGGTGGAGAATTTTTTGATCATCGGCTTGCCATGTGAGAAACTCGAATTTGGGTACAGGTTTGTTATCGGCAATCACGGTTTCGGAAGGAGCCGGAGTGGTTCCTGTGACATGGCCGAGAAGGTTAAGGTAAGAAAGAACCGGAGTGATTTGCTTTTCCCATGGAAGGTAATTTGTGGAGGATAATTTTATAGTTATGAGATGGCTAAGAGAGTGAAGAGGGATAGAGGACAAGTTTTCGACAGCCATGAGAGGGACTGTTGCGGCGGAAGAGAGGTAGAAAAAAAAGAAGAAAGAGGTTTGCTAGAGAGGATCTTGTATTGTTAGGCTGATACCATATAAACTTATGGTTCAACTGACTGATTTGCACCTTTGCATTACCAAAATATATACAAGAGGAGTTACAAAAAGAATGGAGAGAATTACTCCTATACAATAAATAATATTGACTAACTAATATATGCAATGAATAGATTGAGAGGAAATCGTGGGATTCAAATTGTTTCCTTATAGATACCAAAGAGAAGACAGTTAAATTACAAGGGTTAAGGAGAGAGTTTGAAACTCTACAGATGAAGGATGGTGATCCGGTCGTTGATTCCTTGTCACGAACTATGAAGATTGTTAACCAAAAATGAGCATATGGGGAGATGGTTGATGTGCGTAAAATGCAACATATAAATTACATCAAACAAGGCATAAAATCAACCCTTTTTCGGTGCTAAGGTTGGAAAAAGCATGTTTATTTGTTTACTTTTAATTTACAGGATCAAAAGAGCTTAAACGAACAAAAGGAACAAATTAACAGCAGAAACCAATACAAATACAAAGAAGAATGATTGACACGACTCGGCGAACCCCCATCCACATCCAAAACAACAAAAATAACAAAACAGAAGCTTAGGCACGGGGCCGTGCCTGCAAGGCATGAGCCGTGCCCCAGTCAAGATTCCCTGCAGAAGAAGACAAACAGAAAACGACAAGGGACACGGGGCTGTGTCACCTCAGCACGGGCCATGGTCAACTCTCAGATTCACAAATCTGAGTTCATACAACAAGTACAGAAGACACGGGGCCGTGTCGTTGACACACGGGGCCGTGTGTCCAGAAGAGCTGACAGATCATTAAATGAAGACAAAGGAAATGGAAGACACGGGGTCGTGCCCACCAGGCACAGGGCCGTGTGAGTCTTCTATTTCCAACTATAAATAGAGGTGTTTGGCTCACTTGCAATCCATCCCTTGGCAAACCACTTCTTTCACACTTGCCATTAGTCCACCACCACTACAACACCAACACCCACCACCATCATCCATCTTTCATCGTTTAGAGTGTGTAGTAGTCTCGGGTTCCAAGATCGATCGTAAGAGTGCTTGGCTAAATATCTTACATCACTTAGTGAAGACAAATCTTTTATGTATTACTTTTGATTTCCAATCTTTGGCAACTTTTTATTTGGGTATGTATTAATGACTTTAATAACTAGTTTTTTTTTATATTGAAGGTGAAATTTACTTAATCGTTTCTTCAGGTTTTGTTGATTCACTCATTCGTGTCTTTACGGTCTATATAAAGCGCGTTAACTGCCTGGAAGGGGGTTAGAAGGGTGTTTGGGTAAAGTTCTTGCCTCGTTCAGTGTAGAGATTCTGCGGAGACCTAATTCAAGCTTAGTAGGACCCCCCTTGAGGCAGATAGCATCAAATCGGGGGAAGTAAGAACAACTTGTAATCCCTTATCTATAAACTACTATTAAAACATTAACCCGACCTTGCAGGACTATATCCCTGCTGACTCAGACCAATAGATTGAGGGTAACACTGCCTGGAAGGGGGCCTATCATTATTCACATTAATAACTTACTTAATTATCTTTCAATAATCCGACCTTGCGGGACTGTATCCCTGCTGACTCAGACCAATAGGTTGAGGGTAACGCTGCCTGGAAGGAGGCCTACCACTATAACTAAGATAATCTCTTAAAAAGCCCAAAGTGCGGAATCATCAAAGGATACATAAAAGAGGAGTTGGAACCAAGTGATTCCTTCTTATCTATTTGTTTTCCTTATATTTATATGTTTATTTTCTAGTTTATCTTTTTAGAACTTTCAAAAACTTTTATCAAAATTTGGTTAGATTAGACGTTAACGATAAGCTGTTACTAAAAGCTCTTGTGTCCTTGGACGACCTCGGTATCTTACCATCACTATACTACATCCACGATGGGTGCACTTGCCCTAACGTGTGTAGAGTGATAGTATTGTATCATGTTTTATAAATTTAAAGCTTGATTCGCGAGTAAAAAGTACTTAAAATATATCTAAATATATACACACCAGCACACACGTCAAGTTTTTGGCGCCACTGCCGGGACACAAGAATTTTTAGAAAGCTTAAAATTAAAGGGTTTTTTACATATTTCCCCCTCCTAAGATGGCTTCTTACATATTTACCCAATCATAAAATTCAATTACATATTTCACCTTCCTAAATCATATATATTACATATTTTCCCTTTTCATTTAAATCACTCTTATTGAATTACTATTTTCCCCCTTTTCATCAAAATTCAATTACATATTTCCCCTAACTAAACCAACATATCATACACAACCAATATGGAATCAAAGAACATGTGATAATCTGCAAAGAACATATTATACATATTGGACGAAGTAGACAAACAGTATTAGAAAAAGCAACAACATAAAATATAAATTTACCATTATGGGTTGAATTTTCAACCTTATAACTGTTTACTTATTAATCTTAAATATTATCTATATAGATAGATATGTTGGAGAAAACAAATGAACTGCAACGGACACCAGGAGTTTTAACATATTATGCTTTCAGTTCAGGTTTCTTTATTCGACCCTGTCGAAATTGTGTAAGCCCATGAAAAGATAAATCTTTTGCAGCAGACCCACAAACAGTTCTTGGGCATTTCTCTTCACTTCCTTCAAAATATATCATGATTATCAACAGAATTCACATTCAAAAGAGCTTGTGAATGAAATTATTCAAAACTAAAATCAGATGTGAAACACGTGTAGCGAATTTAAATCGATGAAGGAACGATTTTTTGGTTGAACGATTACCACGGAAGAAGGAACAATTTCGTTTGATTACCACGGAAGAATCAGCATACCTAATTTATAGTTTGAAATTGCTAATAACATGGAAGAAGAAACGATCCTTTGAAACTGCGAAGAAGGGCGTGGTTTGGATGTGTAGGGTTTTGTCATCGTGATATTTACCGGGGGAAGAAGAAAGATCGTTTGATGTTGAGATTGTAAGAATAACACAAGGGTACATGGGTAATTTCTCTGAAAAAGGGGAAATATGTAATTGAATTTAAAGATTGGGTATATATGTAATAACTCTTCTTAGGAGGGGGAAATATGTAAAAATCCCAAAATTAACGGCCTAATCATTTATATCTATTTTTTTTATTTTTCTTCTTTTTCTCCCATTTTTCTACTCCCTGCAGGAATAGCACGGGGCCGTGTCACACCTACATTATCTGGGAAAAGTTGTTTCCATGTTACTGAAACATAGACATGGGGTCGTGTTACAGGAGCACGGGGCCGTGCCAAACTTCTAGTATCTAGGAATCTGAAAACAGAAACTTTTCGGGACAACACGGGGTCGTGCTACTCTTCTGATCAGGCATATTTTTTGTTTTTGTTCGTAGAAAATCACGCAACTCTGTATAATTCGCAGGAGATATAGTCTGGTGCATGGCCTCCAACTCCGACAAAGACATAAAAGTGTCACTTGAACCCGAGCGCTTTTTGAGAAAAAGACTTCAAGCTAAAAACCGACAAAAAGACTCAACCCAAAACCTCCCTATGGGGGATCAACGCACTCTCATGGATTACCTATGGCCTACGGTCTGTAATCTTGAAGCCGCTATTAACCCTCCTAATGTCGATGCTAATAACTTTGAGCTTCGACCACACTTAATCCAAATGCTTCAAAATTCCGCCACTTTTCATGGCCTATCCGATGAAGATCCCCATTTACATATTACCAACTTTTTGGAAATATGTGACACCTTTTGAATCAACGGAGCCTCCAACAATGTTATCTGGCTCCGTATGTTCCCTTTTTCCCTCAATGACCAAGCGAAAGCTTGGCTAAACACCATCCAAAGTGGGTCCGTGCACACTTGGGATGAACTTGCCCAAAAATTTCTCTACAAATATTTCCCTCCTGCTAAAACCGCAAAACTCATGACCGGGACTAACTCCTACTCTCAAGACAACGGGGAATCATTGTACAAGACATGGGAAAGGTTCAAGGAGCTATTGAGGAAATGCCCACATCACGGTCTTGAGCGTTGGCAACAAGTGTCCACTTTCTACATTGGACTCTTATCACACACAAGGCAAATCCTTGATTTCGGCTCTGTGGGACTCCTTGGGAATCGGCGTCCCGAGGAGATTTATAATCAAATTGAAGAAATTGCTCAAAATAGTTTTCAATGGCACACTCCTAGGGGCTCAAAATCTATAGCCCGGGCGCCCACAAAGTGGATGAAACCACTTTTTTGCAAGCCCAAATTGAAGCCTTAACTTCAAAAATAAAGAAACTTGAATTAAACAAGACAGCTTCGGTTATGGCTTGCGAAGGATGCGGCGGCCCACATGAAAACTGGAGTTGTAAGAAAGACTTAGAAAATCAAACAAAAGTGGTAAGTTACCTAAATAATTGGCCACGAGCACCGGGAGCTCCGAGTAACTCTTTCACTCCTGAGTGGTGAAATCATCCCAACTTTAGTTGGAGGGAATCGGGGGGTAATAACCAACAAACTCAAAATTAACGATCTAATTTTCAACATGTAACACCCCGGAAATATAAAACTTTATATTAGAATTATAAAGTTTAAATAAACAAGAATTAACTAACTAGGAATTTATAACCTAGTTAACTACAAGTCTAGAAATAACTTAAAATGGGGTTAAAACAACCAAACTTTATGTTAAAAAAATGTGGAAGGGCCTATGTTGTTAAAATTGAAACCATATTATTAATTTTAATAAAAACAAAACCAAACACCCCATTTGAGGTGTCTGGTTCGATCAGGAGCAGGAGAGGGGCGATTCCCCATTCTCAAAACCCTAACATCACTAAACTCACAAATTGAAGGCTCAATCCAAGTTGAAATCGAAATCTGAACCTAGATTCGTGATCACCTCGTCAAGGGGATCATAAGGTATGTCAAATTAGGTTGTTTTGATTCAACCCAAATTCCTTGCATGTGATAGAAATCAAATGTTGAGCTTGATTATGTGTTGTAAACATGAAATTGGAAATGATATAAGGTTTAGGGACAAACCCTAGGTGATTTCTTGTCAAAATCTTGCATGATGTTGTAAGGATTATAATCACCATAGTGAGAGATTAATAAGTTAGTACAACTTGATAAACACTAAGATTAAGACTCTTGTTTTAGTGTAAACCGAATATATGAGATAATCGCTGAAATATTGATGTTAGAATATGTGTGTATTTGCTTACTTGAAGTCAAATTGGGTGATAATTTCAAGTCATGAACTTGGTTTTTATCATGTAGAAATCTGAACCGTTAGGTGTTTGATAAAACGCCTAAATGAGGGTTAAAATGTTAAAAGTTGGGTGAAAACGCAGATTTAACTATGTTAGAAAATAATGCGTTAAAGCTTATGAAAAAGAGTTCTAAACTTGTTATGAATTGAACTCTTTAGGCAAGGAATCCGGAACGTCAAGCGGACACGCCGGAGGAGATACGCGTGGAAAAGGTGTGCTTTAAAGGTACGTGACTTTAGTCTCGTTAAATTGTGCATATATGTTTGGGTTTAATGTATAAATGAAGCCGTAGTGTAATAGATGCGTTTGATGTGTCTTAAAAGGGGCGAAGTTCACTCGACCATTAAACGGGTCAAAATAAAGATTTGGAATTGGGTTTGACTTGTTAATAAAGTTATGGTTTTCACTAGATAGTCAAACGGGTTGAATCGATGCCATAAAAAGAAATCATGAAAGTAGCGACTTGAAAGTCTCGTAAATTGTTAAGTGTTGGATTGCACTATGCTATGAACCTGGCTATAATACTTCAAGTTGTGAATCCGGGATATTGGATCAAATAATAAGAAATATGTTGCAAGGATAGTTTAAAACGGAATGTTGAATTCCGAGGAAATGAGTTTTTAGTGCTAAGGAATCACAAAGCCATGAATGGCGTAATTACACCAAAATGTACAAGCCCGGGAACTTGGGTAATTGCATCTAAAAGGTTTTAGAATGAGGGATTGGAGTTATGCACATATAGTTAATGGGTCAGATAATTTAAAACAAGGATCTAGTAAACCGTTTACTCATAATTAGGTTTTATAATATTAAATTTACATGGTTGGCTCCGTAATTTTATTACGGACTCATAGGAAAAAGAATCACTTAAAACGGATAACCGAGTAAAAAGTTATGATAGTTTAAAGTTGGAAAATGGTGAATTTCCGGAGCTGGGCAGAAATGCAGGATTTAAACCTGCACCTGTTGGAAAAATGTTTCTCCCGCGCCACGCGGAAGAATCCTTGGCAACCCCCGCGATACGCGGAAGCCGTCGCGAGTCGCGACGGGTTCGATGACTCTTGCCGCGACACGCGGCAGAAACAAAATTAAAAATTTATATTTTTTTATACATTTTGAAGTTGGAATTAGTTTGCACACTGAAATTAAATGTCAAAGCTAACAATACTAATGGTTTTGACTTTAGGTAATGATGGGGATTAATCGGATGATGATCAAGCATGTTATCAAGAACCGAACACGCATTTTGAAGCTTCTGCGTCAACTTAACTTTGTCTAGAAAATGATTTTGATGTAAATGAATTGTTAACCATGTTTTGAATGTTTAAACTAGTCGGTAGTTGACTAGTAGGTGTTACTTTGAAACCTCTATTTTGTACTTATGTAGTTCAAGGTACTATATATATAATTAAGTATCTTTTATTATAAAACATTTAAAAAAATTTAAACGGGTGTTACACAACAACAACTTCGAAATGAGCAACACAACAACAAGGAGGAAGAGAAAGGCTTGAGGACCTCATCACTCGCCTTTTCTCCGAATCCGATAAAAAAGTACTCGGAAAGGTTCCAAAAAACTGAAGCCGAAATTAGAAACCAAGGGCTAGCATGCAAAATATAGAAAAACAAGTAAGCCAACTTGCCCAAAATTTCGCCGAGAGACCACAAGGAGCCTTACCTAGTAACACCGAAACAAACCCAAAAGCCCAAGTAAACGTAATCAAATTAAGAAATCGAAAGGTAGGACCCGAAGACGAACCAACACCGCAACAACCCAATTCACTCCCTATAAAAATGCCCATTATCAATAACCAAGAAAATACTCAACTCCAAAATAACGAAACATCCAAACCACCCTGGTCCCTTACCCCGGTCGTTTACTACGGAAAAAAACTGACGAGGAATTCACTAAGTTCGTAAGTTTGCTTAAACAAATTCACATCAATCTCCTTTTTGCGGAAGTCCTCACTCAAATGCCAAAATACTCCAAGTTTATGAGAGATTTCCTCACTCACAAAAGGAAGATTGAATCCATTCAACAAGTCAACTTAAGTGAAGAATGTTCGGTTGCACTCCTCAACAAGCTCCCCACAAAGAAGATTGATCCCGGAAGCTTCACCATTCTTTGCTCTATTGGAGGATCACCAACAAGCAATACACTAGCCGACTTGGGGGCTAGCATTAATCTAATGTCGGCCTCTATGTTCAATCGACTTGGGTTAGGCAAGCCACACCCTACAAGGATGAGCATACAACTTGCGGATAGGTTGGGAAAATACCCTCAAGGTGTCGTAGAAAATCTATTTGTAAAGGTCGGTGAATTTGTTTCCCAGCTGACTTCGTAATCTTAGACATGGAAGAAGACATCAAAATCTCACTCATATTAGGAAGACCCTTCCTTGCCACCGCACGGGCCATGGTGGATATGAGCGATGGAAGATTAACATTGAGGGTTGGTGACAAGGAGATCAAGTTTGAAGTACGACAACGAGCAGAGGATGATCCGGTCAACTACATCAAGACAATAGACTCGAGCTTAGACTACGCTCTTGAACGATGCAACTCGGGATGCGAGTCATTCCGCTCAGGTAACATTTGACCGACTTTGGGTCTAGCCAAGGACCCTTATAAACGTGGCGCACCATGGAGGCATTCCATGGACTATCCATTAGTTAAGTAGTTTAAATCTTAGTGTAATCTTTAGTTTAATGATTTTTCTTTTATTTGTTGGTGCATATTTGTGACAACAGCTTTTAGATTTGGTCTTTGGATATCTTGTAATTAGTAAAACGATAAACAGTTAGTGGGTTTAGCTTTGTATTAGTTAATTAAGAGTGATTGGGCCAAACCAAACCCTTATTAGGGGAATGGTAGGCGAGATGGGCCTAGCCCATAACCTAACCCATGTGCAAAGCTTGTCCTATATAAACAAAGCTTAGCATTAGGGTTTAGGTTAATCACCTTAAGCATTTTAGAGAGAGAATTCGTAATAGCAAGAGGCTTGGACGAATTTGGAGATCTAGATTGATTGTAATCGTTTGAAGATAATCAATAAAGATCGGGTTTATAGTGATTTCTGTTTCTACTCGTTTCTGTTAAAATCTGATCTAGATGATTCCGCACTCTAGGTTGGATCGACGATTTTGTGACGATCCATACGGATTAGGGGACCTACAATTGGTATCAGAGCGTTAGGCTCTTGATTGGCTTGGTTCAGAATCGTTTTCTGCAAAAAAAAAAAAATAAATAAATAAATAAATAAAAATTGGGTTTTTGGACGTTTTTGGAGGCTGGTTTCGAAGTTTTGACGGCTGGTTTAGGGTTCTGCTACTGATCTCAGATAAACAACAAGCATTTTGATCCATCTCGGATAGAAATCTTGCGTCTCGGATCATCTCGGATCAAAAGGCTTGCATCTCGGACCAGAAAACTTGCATCTCGGATTGTAAATGAAGGATCTCGGATCATTTGCTGAGGATCTCGAATAACAGTGTTCATCTCGGATTGAAAGGCTGTTCATCTCGGATCAAAACAATTCATCTCGGGTCAACAGTGGTTAATCTCGAACGATCTCTATCCATCTCGGATCAGAAGAATTCATCTCGGATCAGAAGTTGTTCATCTCGGACTATCTTTGACCATCCCGGATAACCATCTCGGATAACAGAATCATTTAAGACCCGAAAAAGGTCTTCGACATTTACATTATATATCATTGAATTCGTAATTTCGAGACGAATCCAAAGGTATAATTTAGTAAAAACAGTTTTCGGAAAAATTCTGTACGGTTTTACAAGTCTGTTGCGTTAAAATGTCAAACATGTCTAGTTTGAACGAGTTGATAGCATTGCGTTAGGCTTCAAACTTGGTGTATTTGGAAAGCAGGGATAGCTAACTACCTATGTTTGCACAACTTGAATGTCACAATCTGTTAATGCAGCTCGAGTACTTGACTAATCTATATGCATGAAACTCTTTACAAATAATAACAATCAGAGATGAATGAAAATTCCATTATATTAGCTATTATCAAGTTATCTATCCAAGCTAGAATTTAACTCAAGCCAACTCATGGAGTTGCACTCATCGAGTCAAGTTCGAGTTAGATATGGGCATAAAACATCAACTTAGTTATATATGATTTGGTAAAAAGGAAAATCCAACAAAAATTTTATTAGAATAATCAAAAGCAATACATTGTCAACATATGAAGAACCAACAATTACATTAGAATAATCAAAAGCAATACATTGTCAACATATGAAGAACCAACAATTACATAAATAATGGGAGTTAGGAATTTACCATTTTAACCTTAAGAATTGGTAGGACCAGACCTACGTACAACAGTAAACTGTCATGTGCATTCAAGATTTCACTTTTATTTCCACAAGATTTCAACAAAATCTTGGCACATTTGACTTTGACTTTTCTTCACCAGAAAACTATTCCTAGCATCATTATCAATCAATGAATCAACCCCTATCTGATCTAATAGAAGCCTCTCTCCTTATCATTTGAATCAAATCCTGCACCACTTCTGACATCGGTGGCCTAAACTCTGGTTCCCCCTGCAAAAACAAAAAAAAAGTATTTTTTTTATACATTAATAATGGCTTAAATATGATTAGAGAAACAATATCATTACAATAATCATCGAACAAACCTGAACACAACGCGATATAATATCTGCAAAATTTGATAACGATTTGACGGGGTATTCTCCATTGAGAGACGGATCAACCATCCTTGACAATGCATCGATATCATGAAGTTGAGGTACGGCCCACCGCACAAGTAGCTGCTCCCCACGGTGCCTTGTACTACAAGTAATTAACAAAAAAAGTAATTAAAATAATTTATATATTTATTATGTTGTTTACGGTTTACCTGTCGTAAGACATCCGGCCCGTTAACAGTTCTAGCATCACTACTCCAAAACTGTACACATCACTCATAGAGGTATAGATTCCTGACTCGAATTCAGGGGCTCCATAACCGAAGGTTGATAGAAGGTGTCCTGACAACTGTGTGGTAAAGTTAAGATTTTTAGATAGTTATTGCCACATCAGATAGGCAGGACCCATAAATGAGACGACTTACCTGACTCACTGAGCCACGGGTTATTAACGGAGCCAAACCGCAATCAGATACACGCACAGAAAGATCATCGTCGAGAAGAACATTTGCAGATTTGAAGTTTCTGTGAATTATCGGTGGGTCGCAGAACTCATGTAGATATCTAATTCACAAGCGAGAAAAAAGAAAAATAAAAAGGGTGCTAATATATCAAATGAATTTAAAAACAATACGTACATATTTTTTAATTTTAAACATATCAATGTTTGAACCCAAACACGACCCATGTATTTATTCATGTTGTCAAAGATATCAACCCTTATCGGGAAACAATTAACAAAAAGTAAACCGTACACGACCCGTTTAACCCTATTAGACAGTATTAGACATATTTATACATTAGAGGGTATTAGTGTATAATTATGTATTCTATTTATATCCTTGTAATCTCCATTATTATACACATCAATATACAACATCTTTACATCGTTTAGGGTTTAGCTAACCCATTCATCTAAACAACTCAAACGGTTTGTAAAAGTGTTGAAAGGGTTGGTGGGTTATAATAAATGGGTTAGCGGGTCAACTTGCCTAATTAAGCAGGTAAAAACATGACAACCCGAACACGACCCGTTTATAAACGGGTTACATACAACAACCCAAAACCTGATTATTTTCGTGTTGTGTCCGAATTTGCTACATTTGGTTACAATATTAATATTTGACTTACTCTAAGGCTCTTGCGGCTCCAAGTGCCATTCGTATGCGTGCATTCCATGAAAATTTCTTTTTATAATCATCGTCCGCGTGTAGTGCATCCTGAAGGGTCCCACTACTGCAATACTCGAAAATTAGTAATCTTTGACTGTGCTCGGAACAGTAGCCCATGAGCTCAACAACATTCGCGTGTCGAATTTTATCGAGATTATTAACAAGCTCAATGAACTCTTCCTCCTTTAGTTGACTAATTACCCTTTTGTCCAATTTCTTCACAGCAAGCAACTAAATAGAAACACAGAATACATGAGTTTTGCAGCTTCAGATAACAGGTCAAACGGGTCAAATAAAAGGTCAGCAAGTTAGAAAAAGGTCAATGAATCAAACGGATCGTAATCCACTCAAATGTAAATATTACGCATAATTGAATAAAACCTCCAAAAATTATTTTATTCAAAAACTGGTTGAAAGTAATTTTTTAATTTTTAATGCAGAAATTTCCTAAATCATTTTATTCAAAAGAATTATACAATTAGTGAAATAATACGATTTTTGTACACATATTTGACGCAAAATATTAATAAATCATTTTAGTCACCAACACAAAAAGTGTTTCAGGATAACTTTTATCTCTAACAGGTCAAACTATTAAAATGAAAGTAAAACGGCAAAAGAAAAAAAAGTCAAAAAGTCAAACCGCTCTAAGTTTAATTTATCATGCATAAAACCTCCTAAAACTGTTTTATTAAAAAAAAACTATACAATTATTTTAATGATAATTAACACACTTAATTATTAATAAGATCAACAAAATCAGCATAAAAGGGAAACTAGTCAAACGGGTTAACATATTTTTATTTTTAAATATTAGTATATTACACCCTAAATAATTTATAACTCAAACATGGATGGTCCTTGTGGTTTGCCAAAATTTTACTGGAGTGAAGTACAAGGGAAACTACCAATAGCTTCGTTATTTGTAGAATTTACTGGAGTGAAGTACAAGGATGGTCCTTGTGGTTTGCCAAAATTTTGGATTTGGTCCCTATCTTTCCAAAAGTACACGGATGGTCCCTGTGGTTTGCTATTTGTAACGCATCTAGTCCCCAGCCAATAAATCTAAAGGTTTTGGCATGTCCAATTTAGGGACTAAATGCGTTACAAAGAGCAAACCATAGGGACCATCCATGAAGTTTTGGGATAAACTAGGGACTAAATGCGTTACAAAGTACTGCAAAGCACAGGGACCATCTATGTACTTTTGAAAAACTAGGGACCAAATCCAAAATTTTGGTAAACCACAGGGACCATCCGTTTGCTTTACTAATTTACTGGGTAGAAAAATAGTATGTTACACACATACTATTGGTAGAAAAATAGAAGATTTAGACAAAAAGTGTTCAAGGTCAACCAACCCAACCCGGCCCGTTTCAACCCACATATTTTTGTGTACTATTTTGACCCATTACTCAACCGAATTGAAATCATACCTTTCCATCTGGAAGCTGTGCCCTGTAAACACTCCCCAGCATTCCATTACCAATAAGATGATCTTGAGAAAAACTGTTCGTATACTGTTGAAGAGACGCAATCGTGTAAGATCTGACGTGTGTACGAGGCAAAACAGGTTTTGTAGAAGGTCCTGCTGCTTCAACAGGCACAATGGGCTCCACAGTAATTTTTTCATAAGGTAAGTTAATTTGTTGTGGTATAGCAACTGGCGGTGGCGGTGGAGGTGGTGGCGGCGGTGGCGGTGGTCGCAATGAATCTATATCGAATCGGCTCATGTCTATCTCCATACTGTCCTGCTTTGATATGGCAGCCAGTCTTTGTACATTCGTCTCCTTATCAGTTTGTGGATTTACACGCGGACCTGGCGGCGGTCTTGGTTGAGGTGGTGGTGGTGGTGGCGGCGCTGAAAGCAATCGTTGTTTCTCCTCCTTTGGCAGCACCTTTGGAACTGCTCCAAGAAAGTAAAGATTCAGTGTAGATAAAAATAGCGGTGTAAACGAGCCAAGCCAGAGCTCTCGCCTTGTTTCAATCTCTACTTCTAAAGCTCGAGTTCGGCTCATGGGTAGTTTTTCAAGCTCGAGCTCCAAGAATTAAAGATTCAGTGTACAGAAAATAATAGGGGTGTAAACGAGCCAAGCCGACCTTGAGCTTGACTCGTTTAGAGCTTTGTTTCTATAGCTCGAGCTCGGCTCATGAATAGTTTTTTCGAGCTACAACTCGTTTATTACTTTTTATTTATTTAATCATTTGATTGAACCTTCCACTATATATATATATATATATATATATATATATATATATATATATATATATATAGGATTATGTTCAGATGAGAACTCCTCCGAATTGTGAGAACCGCGAGAACTCCTACTTCCAGTGTGAGTTTTTCAACCAAATTTTGCACAAACGTAGATTAACCTCTAACTAACATATCAGTGAAAAAACAAACAAATAAAAAATTGACGAGCCGGCATTTATTCGACATGCAAGTTTGATTTAGACCGGTGTAAATGGATGCTGACGTCATCAGCTCTAGAACATTACCGCGGTGTAAATATGTTTTACACCGACGTAAGAAGTCGTATACTATACATTTTTTTTAAATGTCACATAAAAAATTGTCGTCAATTTTTTTTTTTCAAAAAACGTTTCATTCAAAAAGTTCTCAAGTTCTCACAACTCAACCTAGTTCTCATTTTAACCCTTCCCTATATATTTTAAATACATCATAATATACATTATTTATTATTTTTATTATCAAGTTATATATAATAATAATTACTATGTACATATATAGCAAGCCCATTTAGCCTAACAAGCCAAGTTGAGCTCGAGCCCATTTACACCTCTAAAAAGACAATAAAAAAGTTAAGAGAATAAACAAATAAATAATAAGAAAACCTTTATCAACTTGATTGGTTGGTTGAGTAGAAGGTGCATTGTCTATATGGTTTACTCTGTTACCCGTGTCCGGAGCTATCTCATGCCGCTTGGGTATCAAACCCGGGATCCGTTTTCTTCGGTATCGTCTTGGCGAAAATAGTAAACACGCTAACACAAGAACTATAAGCCCAAACACCGATGCAATGGATACCCAAACAATCTTCTTAGCAGACCAAGATTTTGTGGTGGTGGTGGAGGTGTGATCCTGTGTGGATGAGGGACCACTGGCTTGTGGTGGTCCTTGTTTACCCGGTGGTTGTTTACCGGGTGTTTGTTTAGGTGATGGAAAGAAAGGTGTTCCAGGAGTTGTGGGTGTGTTTGGGTATGGGGATAGCGGGGGAGCACTTGTAGTGGTGGTATTGAATGGATTCCCGTCTTTCTTGAAGTCAGGAATGGATAGTAGTTTGTCAGGTATGGGTCCATTGAAGAGGTTATTTTCTATATTTCTGTTAAGATACAAGATGCAAAGTGAGTTGTAAAATAGTGACCTCATCTTATATTGAATGCAGAGTTGGACTATGGTTACATAATGGCCTTCAATAAGGAGACAATAGAGGAAATCATGTGGATAGTAATCCATGTCATCAATGATTCTAAAATGCTATATTGCAAGAATAACTATGGGATACGTCGGGCGTATTAAATACATAACAAATTTTAAGTAAAGAACGGCAAGAAATGCAAGTTGTTACATAACTACCTTATGCATCATATTTAAAGCAATATGTATAACTGTTAATGTGATTCTCCTAATTCTCTACTTAAAATTGGTTTCGTATTAAACAGTCTCTTTCTTTTTATGCACACACATATAGGATGGAGATTATTACAGAACACTAAATTATTGCAAAAACAAAAAGAACAGATCTAAATCAATCAATGGTTCATTAAATTTTGTACTTCTTACATACACATATATAGGTTACGTACATAGAAAATCGTCAACCAAATTTATTCATAATTTTTTTTTATAATTTTGCACCGTTTACCAACACATGTGTAGGTAATATAACCTACACATGACTTACACATGTGTAGATAACGAACAAACAAACTAATTTTTTATATCTTTTTTTGAATTCCAGAAAATATGAGTGAGAAGCAGTAAACATTAAATTTATACCGTTTTCTTTTATTTACAATTTTTTAATACTGGAAAAATAAAGATTAATTTTGTTTTGCTTGTTTTAGCAATATATAGGGTTAGCATAGATCCCTCCCATATATAGATACACACACCATATTATCATTTGTTTCTATAGTGTAAAGAATGTCATTGGAGAGACAGACGGAACAAGTAGGCCGATTTTGTTTTTTGGAAGTATTTTCTATAAAATTAGTATTTGGAGTAAATGAAAAGTTGAAGTTCACATGCAAGGTGAGTGAGAAGCTTACAGATCACGCAATGGAAGATCTTGTAGAACATCAAGAGTTCCTGAAAGCTGATTGTTCTGCAAATGACTGCACACACACACATTTTAGTTTCACTCATAAAAATCAATGTTAAAGAGGTGGCATTATCAACCCGTTTACTTATGTATGTGTTGAATCAAGCTATATTATATCTGTAACAGGCCAAACGCATTGAAAAATGTTAAATTATAACTGAGATAATATAAATTACTACAAACATATTTGGCATGCTAATTATTTATAATGAGTTTTTACTTACTGAGAAAAAAGCATTTCAGGTCAACTCAACCCGACCCGTAAAAAGAATTGTTTGTTTTGACCTGAAGCTATTTTGACCAGATATACAAATGTCATGAATGCTTGTTTGTGATAGGATAATTACTCACAAGGTAGTTAAAGAAGACAAACTTCCTAAGGAGGAAGGTAATTCTCCACTCAAACTGTTACTGGATAAATCTCTGCAAAAGAAAAAAATTAAAAATATCTGCAAACTGTGACCTAAGAGTGTGATTCTTTTAAGGTTATGAAACCTACAAATTGACCAAAGCAGTTAGGCCTTCAAACGAATCGGGTATTTCGCCAGACAAGTTGTTATCATTTAGAGACCTGAATTGCAAGAAATGAAACATATTAATGACATTAATCTAAATCTTTAAACAAACTTGGGGTGACTTTCAAAATGCAAACTGATCCGGCCCATTTAATTCATTTCCAATTTAACCATCATATTTATCTGACCCGTTTGAGATCAAAATGACAAGATAATAAGTAAATGGCTGAAATGAATTTATGACAAGACACAAATCTAACATAAAATTCACGGGCTTGGGTTTAGTCTAAAAGGGTTCGGGTCAGTTTCAGGTTGAACCCACAAACGCTTTTAGTTAAATGGGTTGGGTTTGGATTGACATGATTTGCTGGTTGCCCCGTTTAACCCGGTTATATTTTTTTTAAATGTATTTGAATGTTACAATCATAAATGGTTTGGTAATTTATGCCAAATTTAAAAAATCAAAAGAGAAGTGGACATCAACTTCTATATCTTAAACATTATTGTTTTACATATATTGTATTTTTTTGTTATAACTTTATAATCTTTAGTATTATTAATATGCTAAAAAACAAAAATAATCGGGTTAAACCATCCGTGTTCGTGTCAACCCACGAATATTCCTGTTTTTGTTCAGGTTCATGTGACACGATTTTTGAGTTCGTGTCGGGTACGACCCGCCAACCCACGAATACGACCCCGTTTTGCACTCCTGCAAACTAGCCACCTAACACCTTTAATCTAATCTAAGCTAACAAATAATGTATAAAACTTACAAGGCAGATAATTGTGTTAAAGATGATAAAGTGTCTGGCAAGCTTCCAGTAAAGTTATTATCTGCAAGAAAACTGCCAAAGGTAAAGATTATCATATGTTTAGCATCTGCAACCATAGAAAACAGGGGAAAACAGTTAACAAACCAATGTAGCAGACAACATATGTCTAAATCTTACATATTTGTGATTGTAACAGGAAAAGATGTCGGAATGCTACCCCCAATGGCATTATTGCTCAAATCTCTACAAAACATAAGGAAAACATATCATCATTTGCCAAATTATACTAAAGTTTTTACCGCGCTAATTATGAACCCGCATGCAATGGATTTACTTACATGCTTTGGAGAGAAGAAAATGATCCAAGAGTATCACCTAATTCACCTCCCAAATTAGCACCAATGACAGTTCTACAAAAATGTCACAAACTAACAACCACTTTACAAAACTACCACAAACCAAAAACAAAAGCACTTCCAATTTCCATACATTTGTATAATGTTTGTCATAGTAGCATCACACACAACACCTTGCCACGCCTCGGCACACGGGTCACCCGCGCTAGCCGTCCATCCCGGAAGAGGAGGATATCCCAGTGCAGCATACAAATTATTAATTGCACTAACTGAATAATTAAACAACATTCAAACATCATATCAGCAACAGTAACAACAAAATTAAATATAAACTAGTTACAAACTTTATGTATTAGCCAGATCTAGTTCATCCTCTCTCATACACAATAACACACATAATAATAATGAATACTCACCATCTGCAGGATTAGTAGCAACAGAAACTGAAGCAAAAAAGATCAATATAAACCCAAACAACACCAACAAGTAAATAGCAGATCTCTTAACACCCATTGATCCTTAACTCAACCTGCAACAAGATTAAACAGACAAACATGAAAATATTAAAAACCCATGTGGAATTAAATGATTTAGAGCAAAATGTTAACAGATATTGGGAACCAATGGCATTGTGTGGTGAAATTAAGGAACATACTCATGTGGGTGTGGTCTAGATTTGAGTGTTGGAGAAGTTAATGAAGAGTTTGAGGGGATTAATGTTGTGAAGTCTTGAAAAGGTTGATGATCTTGAAGAGGTGAAGAACAGGAAAAAGTTGGGGAAATGTTTGGAAAGTTGCAGAAAAAGATTATTAATTTTTTGTGTAAAAAGAAATGAATGAATGCTCTGTGATCGTGAGTGGGTGTGTGTGTGTGTGGAAGTCATACATATCTGCTAGCTAGACATGTTTCTTAGAAGAAAAGTGAAAATGGTGTTCTCATGCACGGGAAGCTGGCGCGTGGGGGTTTTGTGATTTATGATCCAATTATATGTCTAGCATTTAAAAATAGCACAAGTTGAGAATAGGAAAGACATGAGTGACAATGTAACACAAACATTGATACCAAAATAATTAGTTTTGGGCTTGTTTTTAAGTTGAGATGTTTAATTAAATTTCTCTTTTTTTTAACAGCAAGCCAATATGCATATGCACCTGAAAAATATTTAGCTGAGTGTAGGAAGAATTGTGGAGTCTTGATCTTGTTTTCAATGATTAAGATTAATTGCTCTAAAACCTTACGATCACATAACAAAAACAAATTTGTGAAATGACCAACAAAAATAAAAATATAGGCACAATTATTGATTTTTAAACTAACCTCAACCCTCACGATTATTAAACGGTTATAAATTTTTCATACGTTACTATTTAAAAAAAAAAGCACCATAAAAACGAACATTTTTTTCTTCAATTTGATATGGTATTCGTATAGTTTTTTTTTTAATTTAAAAAAAGTAAAAGAATTCCGTGATTACATACCATTATATGATTATGTTATTACATAGCATTATGAATTGCATATATCATATATGCCTTATATTCAGAACAATAATAATGTAACATGGTTTTGTATACACTATGTGATTATGTACCATTGCGTAATTACTTAGTTAGAAAAAAGATGAGAAACCAAAGCATTCGTCTACCAAAAGATTAAAACACTAAAGACAAGAAATGGAAATGATACTCAAATGAAGAATCTTACTGGCATATAAAAAGCAGCCCCACCATAGTTTGATTGACCGAATCCACTCCCTTGATTCTGGTAAAAAAAATAAACAAGTCATAATGTGAGGTGGGAAATTTAAAAAAAAAACATGCAGCAAAATAACACAGCCAAAGTTACAAGTTAAATAAAACAGTACGTGGAAAAAAAAGGAGAAAGAACATCAATAAGGATTCATAATAACCTAATAACAAGGGAGGAGTAATCTATTATCCAATATACAAGAATACTAGATCACACTTTTAATTCCTATCTGAAAATAACTACAAATGTATATCTCAAAAAACAGATTTGGTTTCCATCAATTTTCAGATTAAATTAGATTGTATGCAACTTATCTTTGGAAGAAAATAACTACACAAAAGAGTTAGCCAACTAAGACTATACGGTGTGGGCGTGGAAAAGTGGCGTGCAGCCATTCCACACCGGGCACACCATCCCGGATACGAGGTGAAGGCCGGCGCTGTTGAAGGAGCGGCAAGAATTTCACAGGCGTGGAGGGCATGGTGGGAGACGACGTGGATGCGTGTGAATGGATGCAATTAATATTAATGTTTTTTATTTAAATTTAATAGATTTTATATAATTTCTAAATATAAAATAATAAAAAGTGTGTGCCACGTGTCGAATAACGCCACCCTTTCACGCCCCGTCCCACTCCTCCCTTTTTTGCACCACGCCACTTTTCTAACGCGTGCTGACGTGTCGCATAACGCCCCATTTTCATGCTCCTCCACACCGAATGGTCTAATTAACAAAACAACTGATTAAACAAAAAAGTTAGCGATATGTTGAGTAAAATAGAACAGTTTGTAACAAACAGCTTTGTAAACCTTTCTCCTTTCACTAATAAATAAAACAATCATTACATGTTCCAAACTTCACAGGATGATAATCAAAGATAAAGATAAGGTAAAGTCGGAGAAACTACAAGCAGACATTCAAGATCTCATCATTCACACAATAAGAAACAGAGCAAAGACGATAAAGAAGTCAAATAATGACTACCTTGGATTACTTTTGAATGATCTTAATAGCAATTAAAAGCTCAAAATACAACAAGATGATTGCAAAGGTTTTTATGCAGCCAGCAATGAAACGGGTCTCTCTTCGTCTAGGTATCCATAATGAATGGCAAGAAAAAACACGAGATGTGAGACAAGTATTTGGTAAACAATTCAGTTTTAGAAGGGTATATGCATTTTTTCAAAAAATTATTTTAACCAACGAGACAATAAGACAGTTTCCTGCATATATCAGTCCTGCAACCAGATGAACTCTTAGAAAGGATTGTTTGTTAATAACAAACAATCCAGAAGCAGTTGGTCCTAATAGCCCTAACCGAAGCTAAATTCAGGCGATATATTATATCACGAAACTATGCCTATTAACCAGATCAGTTGAGTGTTCAAATCAAGCTCTTAAAGGAAGGTCTCCTCTCCTCTACTCTACTTGCTGTGCACCAAAAACCAATTAGTAACTAAAAACCAGATCCAAACAGAGTAACAACAAATACATTGAATCACACAGATCTAACTGCAATTAAACACAAATCCTAATTATAAAAACAAGTGCATTACCGCAAAGGTCTTCTTCGTGACGAGTGATGAATATGAATCAATATCGATTTGTCGGTTAAGAAAGAAGAAGAGTTTGAGGATCTTGAAGAAGAAGAAGAAGAGGAAAAAGTTTTTGGAAAGTTGCAGAAAAAGATTATTAATTTTTTTTTGTGTGAAAAGAAATGAACGGATGCTCTCTCTCTATCTCTCTCTGTGATTGATTGTGAGTGGAGGTCATACATATCTGCTAGCTAGCTTGACATGTTTCTTTGAAGAAAAGTGAAAATGGTGTGCTCACGCGCGGGAAGCTGCCGCGTGGGGAGTTTGTCCAGTTATATGTCCAGCATTTAAAAAGAGCACAAGTTGAGAATAGGAAAGATTATGACATGAGTCACACAAACATTGAATTAGTTTTGGCCTTGTTTTTAAGTTTAATTAAACATTGAATTAGTCGGGTTTCGGGTATACCAATCGGGCTCGGGTATTTTTGCCATCCCTATTAAAGCCTTACCATCACATAACAAAAACAAATTTGTGAAATGACCAACAAAAAAAATACAGGCACAATTATTGATTTTTTAAGCTAACCTCAACCATCTTAATTTTTAAACGGTTATAAATTTTTCATACATTACTATTTAAAAACAAATACACCATGAAAACGAACATTTTATTTTCTTCATTTAGATATGGTATTAGTATAGTTTTTTTAATTTAAAAAAAAAATCATCCTCCCTACAGTTTATGACTGTCTGATCTGCCCTCAGTAGCTCTTTAGTTTTCTTCCCCTGTGCGAGCCTTCAGGCTTTGATGAAGTCGACATAATGAAGAGATGGAAATTTATGATGCGAAATCAAGGGTTTTGAAAGAAGAATTCTAGAGAGTTGGGTGAGAATTCGAAGAGAGAAAGTTCGAAGTTTTTCTCTAAGTATGGAAAGCCTCCACTATTTATACCCATCGCATTTAATGTGATGGGGAACTGTACCAACAAGTAGGGAACCATCCTCCAATAAATGGGTGACATGTCAGGTGGGAAGAACTGGAAGGACGCCTTTTTAGGGTGAGTGCCTGCCATGTGCCTGCTGTCGTTGAAAAAGTAGCCTGTAGACCTGACGTCGTCTCTGCAAAAGCGACTGATGCACTGACCGACGCGATAGACACCTCACCCTTCAGTAGAACAGTGATAAGGGTCAGCATCAGCCTCACCAGCCTCAAGCCCATGCTCCTACAGAAACGTAACTTAGAAGAAATCTTTTGCACTATTCCCATGCGCCGATTTGGCTAATTTGAGTACGCCTGATCCCATGCGCCAATCTGGTTCATCTGAGTACGCCTGACCCCATGCGCCGATATGGCTCATTTGAGCATGCCAGGTTCCATGCGTCGATCTAGCTCATTTGAGTACGCCAGGTCCCATGCGCTAATTTGGCTCATCTGACTACGCCAGGTCCCATGCGCCGATCTGGCTCATCTGAGTACGCTAGGTCCCATGCACCGATCTAGCTCATTTGAGTACGCCTGATCCCATGCGCTGATCTGGCTCATTTGAGTACGCCAGGTTTCATGAGCCAATCTGACTCGTTTTAACACGACTGATCCCACACGCCGATTTAACTAGTCCAAGCACGCCTAGTCTCATGCACCGGCGCACAACGCCTATACAAGTCACACATATCACTAGAACTTTTTTATAAGTCCAGAGCTCCACCCATCCGACAAACTCTTATGGAAGCAGCACTAGACTAGGGGGCCTTGATGGGGGTATGGTCCCAAATAGTGTGCGCATGCGTGCACTCAAAGACCATACCACCCTAGAAGCGTGTCATCTAAATAAGATCTAGAAAGTCGATAGACAAACCTGGAGATGAACGGTGGACGCTAATGATGACGACAGGGAGAACACTGGCGACAGCTAAAGAAAAGGACATTAAGTGGCACCAATCATTGGATGTCAGATCCTGTCGCAGAATCTCCAAGGACAGCTATAGACAACCCGACAAGAAGTACTAGAAAACGCTAAGGTGGAACAAAGCACATCGTGCCAAGTCAGCCCTAATACAGATTAACGGTCCTGTCATGTCAGAGGGGACAGAATGGATATTCTCCATGATTTGAAAGCTGGTGAACGACCAGCTGGCCTATCATTTCTTCACAAACCTTCGGCTATAAATAGAGGACTTCACCATCAGGTTCAAGGATCGCTTCTCTTACTCTCTCACTCTATACACACACTTATTTCCTCAAAGCAAATACTTATTCTCACGCTGGAGGATGGTTACAAGGAGAACCTCCAACCTCTCCTCCTTATAACGAGTTCACCGGTGTTATTTCGTTTTGTAGGATCGATAGAAGATAGTCAAAATTGTTTGGCGAGGAAAGAATAGAGATTAGCCATCATTTACGAGACAAACAGGCTAAGCCCAACCTTGTGTTGAGTTAATGTTTCTTCATTGGCGCCCACCGCACTTTTTACACCCTTTTTTTCTCTTTTTCTTTCCGACTTTGATCAATGGCTGATCCGGGCTCTTCTTTTCCCACCTTCGGTGAACACTCTCCGTTTGGACCGGCGATGGACAACGCGCACGTCTAGAACCACTGAACGGACGAGCATACCGGGAGGGAATTCACTGAAGCAGGGTTTACTAATGTCCTAGGTAGTGCAACGCGCACAAACCAATAGACTGCCCCTGCCGTCCAGAATGTGGGTATGACAAACAACATTTTCCCTTCGTTCCCAAAAGGAGAGACTCTGGCGTCGTGGTACGAGAAATCTCAAGCAGTCTTGAACATGGCATATATGCCGATGTGTGCACAAGCCCAAATGACGGCACAACAAACACCAGCTCAGCAAACAAACATGCAACATATCTCGCCTCAATCAGCACAACATGTGCACTCAACTCACTGGGAGTTGGATTATAGTACCGAGTCACACCAAAGGACACCCTCGTGCGCCACCGTGAGGGCTACCGACGAGCAACAATAGTATCCAAGAGATAACTATCGAAGTGTCAGCAACACACGCAACACATACACTAACATGGAGCAGTATGATTACACTTACTACAATAGCCCTCGAGGGCGTACCCTTGTGCGCGACTGATATGCACAAAATGCAACATATAAATTATATCAAACAAGGCATAAAATCAACCCTTTTTATGTACTAATGTTGGAAAAGTTATGTTTCTTTATAGACTTTTGATTTTCAGGACTAAATGAGCTTAAACATACAAAAGGAACAAATTAAAGACAAAAACCAACACAAATACAAGAAAGTGGAGTTGACACATCATGCTTACCCTTCAAAGCCACACCCCAAGACCAAAAACAACAATCCAGAAGACAAGCACTAGGCCTTACCATCTAGACACAGGGTCGTGCCTTACCTCAGAATGTGTTCAAGGCCATGCAAATCAAGACAAAACAAAGCAGGCCAGAGACACGGGGCCATGGTCAACTCCCAGATATGCAGAATCTCCCAATGGACCCCACAAAGTTGACCCCATGGACGTGCCTACTGTCACACAGACCGTGTGTGCATACGATCTGACACTGGGCATTAAATGAATATAGAGAAAGAAGGACACGGGGTCATGTTAAGGGACTGATTTCAGCTATAAATAGAGGGGCTTGGTTCACTTCCAACCTATCCCTTTGCAAACCACTTCTCTCCCACTTGCCACCATTCCACTACTACTACAACACCATCATCCACCAAATTCCTCCATTATCCACCTTTAGATTGTGTGTAGTAGTCTCAAGATCCAAGATTGATCGTAAGAGTTCTTGGCAAACAAAGGTCATGCTTGGCTAATCTCTTACATCATTTGGTGAAGACAAATCTTTTATGTATTACTTTTGATTTCCAAGCTTTGGCTACTTTTTATTTGGGTTTGTATTAATGACTTTAATAACTAGTCTATACTACCTTATTAAGCAAACTAGGTTTTCTTCCCTTATGATAATTTTACAATGTGTATACATTTTGAAGCAACATGTACAAGAGAGCCAAGCTATTTTAGAGGGGGTAAACTTGCCCATTGTCCAAAAATTTAAGACACTTTAGGGGCATTTTAGGGATTTCGGCACCTTTGTAACCTATAATTAAGATACATTTGAAGAGTCTAAATTAATTGTTATTGTAAATGTAAATAAATTTATGCATTTCTACCCCTTGCTCTCTATTTATACATAAAAAGAGTTGTGGGTACTAAATTGATAAATATAAATTAATAAGTGAACTGTTAGTATACAAACAATAGTGACCTTCTAGCCATTAACTTTCATCATTGGGAACTTGAAATGATCACTTCTACACAATTAAAGATAGCATACGAAAAGTTTCATGTTCAAATATCTCATTATCCTAAATTAATCCCCAAGATACCCCTTTTACTCACACAAAAGCTACAAAGGGCAAAAAGGGAATGGCGACGCCACCACACACACAAAGGGCAAAAAGGGAATGGCGACGCCACCACACACCCGGTTCAGATTCTCGCCGGTGGTTTTTTCAGCTACCATTCTATTCAATGCCATTGAATACGTATCGGCCCCTACCACTGCCATAACCCTATTAATTTAACGCTTCACTGAATCGTCGGTTTCAATGGAGAACGTGGACGGTCACCTCCACACTCACATATGATATATACATGTAGAGAAAGAGATGTGAGTAGGGAGAATTCCACCATCGTTGTTGCACCTCAGCAAGCACAGTGGCGATTCACACATCGAAGAGACCAGAGGCTAAGAGACCTCAATGACGTCATTTCTTCTTCTTCTTCTAATTTACCAGTAAGTTATCATCTCTTTCACGATACATATCACCGGATGGTCCAATTTTGTCTATAAGGGTTTTATAACTTTTATTTGTAATTATTATCTCCCTAAAGCACGCTTGATTTGTTAATTGTTATATTAGTGTTGTTTGTGTTGTTTGTTTTAATCAATTAATAGTTATTGTTAGTCGTATATATGTATCTTCATTGGTGTTCTGTTTGATGCTCTTGTAGCTTTGATCGAACACCTGCAGCGCATAGTCCAAACAGAGTTGCCATACATGGCAGAGTGCCATAATAAGTATTGTGGGGAGCGACCTTATCTTTCTTATATTTTTTTTATCTATTTGGAATATTTAGGTACCTTTTTAGGAATTTTAATGTGTTGGATCAGATACAGTGGCTTGTTCCTGCTCCTCCAATGGGCAACGGCTAACTGATGACGTCGACTACAGGTTATTAGCTTCTTTGTCAAATATTATGAATTTACCATCTGTAGAAGCTCATTATTTCATCATTTTCATTTGTTTTCTTGAATCGGATTCTTCAAAAAGATTTGTGTTTTTTTATGATTTCTTCGTTTTTATTTGTCGTCTTGTACCTTATTCTTCAGATAGATTAACACTTTATCCGAAAGTGAGAAACTTTACATGATTACATGTTATGTGGATGCAATGTATGTACTAATTAAGTAATTATTGTACAAGTTTCTATTGTGATAGATATGGCTCGGATTGGTGAAAACCGCAAAAGAAGGACGTGCAGATGTGATTGAAATGTATGTGTTTTGGACTGGACAGGAACATCAGCAGGCAATGTGAGTGGCATTTTGATTTTCTTATAACTGATGTGTGGATGTGATTGAAATGTATGTTTTTTTTTATTATTGGCTGTTTATGGAAATTAAAAAGACCGAAAGAAAGATTGATACTTACCAAGTCATTTGAAATCACCCCCACCCAAAAAAAAAACGTCTTGTTTTGACCTGAACCCGGTACAACCCATTTTACCATGTTAGTATATATGCAACTGTGTTGGTGCATGCGTCTGTCGACTTCGTCTTGTATCGAGTCTTGTATATGTATAGATAAATCAGGGCACGGATAACGAGAAAATAGGTTAACAGACAAGTTCAAACGAAATTACATAGTGTAATTCCGCTTGAAGTGTTCATGTCATTTCAAACGAAATTAACCTGTTAATTCCGTTTGAAATGGTAATCCTGTTTGAACTTGTAATTCCGTATGAAAGGTGATTCTGCTTGAGTCATGTTCAAGCGGAATTAGATTGCCTATATATAGTGAGGTCCTGATTCCGTTTGAGTCATTCGTGTATGTGTGTTTTCTGACGGCGAAGCTCTGTCGAAGTGTCTTCGGATCTGTAATCGTATCAGAATCAATATATAAGACAGTTTAAGTGAAGACCTTCCTGAATTACACATAATATGTCTGTTTCCGCCTTTCATATTGTGTAGAACACCTCTGATCGACTCATTTCGGGTTCGTACACGATCCTACATGTGGTATCAGAGCTCAGGAGGAGGAGTTCTACCATTTTCAGCTTGATTTCATCTGATTTTCTATATTCTACACCTTCTTTTCAAAATTGAATCTGTTTTCACGGTTAAAATGACTTGAAATTCTCACAGTATATGCGCATTGGTGTTTTAACAAATCCTTGAGAGTTTCAGACCTAGATTCTGCTTAAAACCTGATAAATTGGTAATTTCGTTTGAAAATTTTGTTCAAAATGATGATGTCAGCTTAATTCCGTTTGAACTTGCATCTTATTCCGCTTGAAGACTCTTGTTTTCATTTGAAAGTTGAGGTTATTCCGTTTGAAGGTGTAATTCCGTTTGAGCAGTCTCAAACGAAATCAGTAATTTCGTTTCAGATAGGTATTCCGTTTGAAAGGGTGTGATTTCAAACGAAATAAGTAATTCCGCTTCAACAGGTTAATCTCGCTTGAAAGTTAATTCCGCTTGGAAGTAATTCCGTTTGAAAGATCTAATCTCGTTTGAAAGTGACTGTTGTGAAAAGTTTGTTACCAAATCATGGAAGAAGAATTCTACAACGCATTTGCCACATCCCCGACTACTCCGGCTGACATTGCTAAGACTATGAACATGGAAAATGAAACTGGAACAATGCAAAAACCCCCGAAACTTATGGGAATTGAAGAGTACCATGGCTGGAAAAATCGTTTTGAGAATTGGGTTCAAGCAAATCATCTAAGAGCTTGGGAAAGCATTGAAACAAAATATGTTAGACCACAGACCGCTTTGAATGTTGATAAAATTATCTCAGAATTTTCAAACAAAGAGAGAGATAGTTATAAAGGAGAGAAAATGATGATTAGTCTTTTACAACAAGCTGTCAAAGAGGACATTTTTGTTTTGCTTCAGCATGATGGTAGTGCTTTCTCAATATGGGAGGCACTTGAGAAGAAATTTAAAGGAAGTACGGAAATGATCAATAGCAAAAAATCATTATTGAAGAAAGAATTTGAATTGTTTACAAGTATGCCAGGTGAATCTACAAAGACTCTTATTGAGAGATATTGTCATCTTGTGCGTATCATGTCTCAGTTGAAAATTACTAAAACTCCAGCAGAATGGGTTTAAAAGTTAGCTGATGCTTTACCTCAGAAAGAATGGGGTACATATCTCATGATTTTAAAGAATACAGGAGAGTTTAGTATATTGTCAATTGGACAGTTTATTGAAAAGCTTGAGGGACAGGATCTTGAACAGCAAAAGATTGCCATAATGAACAGCTCGAGCAATCAACAAGACATCAAATTGTACTATAAAGGAAATGTTCAAACTGTTGAAGCAAGTCCAAAGATCCAAACTGCTTTTAGTGCAGGAAATTCATCTGGATCAGTCAATCAAAGTTCAATCAACATTAGTGGATTTTCAAATGTCAATCCTCCAAGTGTTCAAAGTTCAAATGTTGGTAATGGACATATGATTCAGTGCAATGTTGCATTGCATCTTCAAAATGGTCAGAATTTTTCTGAAGAAGTTGTTAAAAGTCATATGGCATTACTGGTTACTGCTTTGGAATCGTATGAAGGATTGATTGCTGGAAGAATTGGTAATCCAATGCTAACCAAGGAAGATTATGACCAGATTGATGCAGAGGAATTGGAGCTTATGGATATTAAATGGTGTTTAGCAAGTGTTTTGAGGAGAGCTGAGAAATTCAAAATGATTACAGGAAGAAATGATTTCTTAGATGCAAATGTCTCTACTTTAGGTTTTGATAAATCTAAAGTTACTTGTTTTCGATGCAGGGAGAAAGGACATTTTAAGCGAGAATGTAAAAATCAAGAAGCAAATGGAGCAAAGAATCCGTTTGGTGGACATGATTATTATCGGAAGGCTATATATCAACAAATTGCTCATCAACCACATCAACAAAAAGAACCACAAACTGCGCATGCAAGAATGATCGAAGAGGCAAATAAGAAAGTTTATTATGGTATCATTGATCACGATGATAAAAAGATGGCTCCAGGATTTAGCTGGGATAGGTTTGTGGATGAGAATAGGGAGTTTAAAGCTTTCATTGCTCAAATTGTTCAAAAGCCTGAATTGATGAAAGAATGGATAATAGTGTTAGCTGATGAAGAGAAAAGTCAAGATGAAGAATCTGTTTCTTCTGAAAACAGTTCAACAGATACTAGTGATGATGATGAAGAAATTGAACAGATAAACATTGGAAAAACTCATTTATCTTCTGACAGTTTTGAATTTTATTTTGCAGATAAATTAAAGAAACTTAAAGAGAGAAAAGCTGGAAAAGAAATGGAAGAAGTTAAGGTTGTTGAGAAGATTGTTGAAGTGGAAAAGGTAGTTAAAGTCGAGAAGATTGTGGAGATTGAAAAGATTATTTAAGTAACTAAACCATGTCTTACATGTTTGGAATCTTGCAAACAATGTGAAGATAAAAATGAAAAGTTTAGTGAGCTTGAGAAGTTGCTGTTTGATGTCAAGAATGTAAAAGAATCATATGATGTGTTAAACAGAACTGTAAATAGTTTGCAGAAGACAAATTCTGAAAGAGAAGATGCTTTGACCATGATGAATGCTACAATGATGTCGAAGCAGAAAGAGATAAATTTTTACATTGAAGAATGTGCGAAGTTGAAGGAGGAGTTGGAAAGTGAAAAAGTTGAAAATGAAAGGATCAGACGTTTACTGAAAAGTTATACAAGTTCTGATTACTTAATTGACAGAATATATCCAACTGTTGTAGGTTTTGAAGTGTTTGAAGACAAGAAGCCGAAGAAAAAGGATACTGGTAAGAAACAGAGTGTAAATTATAATAAGTGTCCGCCTTCGATTTGGGAAGGGTATTCGTCTAGAAAACCAAATGAGGAACAAGTAAAAAAGGCAGTCAATATAAAGTTAGAATTCAAGATAACCGACATGTTACCAGACAGTATTGACATCACGTTCACAGCGTCCGACACAGATCATGAGTCTGAGTTAATAAAAAAGATGGTCGATCAGGTGTTGGATAAGGATGAGGAGTCAGAGTCACAGTCTGAGTCTGGGAGTTCGAGTTCGTCTTTCAGGAGTTCAAAGTCGTCGGGAAAACGGGTTTATAGTAAAGAATTTTTGTTGTCAAAATTCAATTTGAATGATGAAACATTTGAAGTGACATACATTTTGAATGATTCTGACAAATTATATTTTGATAAAGAATTTCCAATAAGAAGTGTTAAAATTGAAAAGATCAAACAGGTTTTCAAAATGACAGAAATTAACATTTCTGAAATAAAAGATTTAAATCTTACTGGAAAACCTAAAAAGTACACTTCAAGAGTTCAACAACGATTAAACAAGAAAAAAAGGTTACAGTTCTGGTTCTGGTTTTCAAAAGAAACCAAACCATAACAGTAATTTCAAAAGAAAAGAATTAGGTTTTATTCCACCTGAAAATTATAAAAATGAGAAAATTTCTAAAACAAAAACAAAATTTGTTTCAGGAGGAAGTGCTGAGGAAGAACAGAAGAAACCTTTCTGGAAGCAGTCAAACTAGGAGTTTCTTGCTGAAAAGATGAAGAATGGAGTTTTTCAAAGAAAAGAGACTAGAACCTGTTACAGATGCAATGAAGTTGGTCATATTGCATGGAACTGTCCTCAAGCAATAAAAACCAAACAGGGAGTCTCTGAAAAATTTAAAGAAATAATTGTTGATAAGACTGAACCACCAACTGAGAAATTTAAATTTTTCAAAAATTCTACATATGAAGTTGGTGAATGCTCAAAAAGATTTTATAAGAGAAGTGTGAACCTTGACAACCAAAAATGGGTTGTTAAGAAATCTGAGATAAAAACTGGCAATGAATCTGATTCCACAAAGTTAGAGGAGCCACAAGTTGATGTTAAAGAAGAAAATCCAGTGCCTCCAATGGATGATGTGAACTTTCCACCTTTGAGGACTGAAAATTTTAAATCAAAAGTTGGTAAGATTGAGATCTCGAATCAATTTTATTCCGAGAAGAATGAATTTGATGTTGAGAAAGCTTTTAATGGAAATGTTAAAAAGATTTTTGGAAAAATGGTTGAGGGTAAAGTGAAAGGGGTAAAGGACTTTTTTAAACAAAGAAATCAACTTTTTACCCAAGTGAAATTGAGGAGGAAACATCCAAGTTTGGTCAGGCTTGGATGGCAGTTTTTCACAAGTAAAACCCTGACTTGCCGGAGCTTCCAGGTTGGTAAGTGTGAAGCAGGTATCGGCATCTTTCTTGAGAAATTCACGTTTGTGATATTTCGACTTATAAGTGATAAATCAGGGACATTAAGTTGTACTTGATTTTCTACTAGTGGTGTTTGTTGATTGAACTTAAAATTGTTATTTTTTTAAAGGTTAAAAATGAATGAACAATGTGATGAGAATCCCTAACCTACAAGTGGTTTTATAAAATCAACAAAACTTATTTTCTAGAAAAATCATTTTGATTAAAACAAACTTAATAGTTTTTGTAACACCTCGAAAATTCACGTCCTATAAGGTATTGACACGTGTCATAAGCTTGAACGTGTGATAGAATACTCTAGAAGGACTAAAGTTGACAAACATGGAAAGTATGTGAATATACGGGTTCAAAATGTCAACAATGGATAAATATACCTTACAATAACCCTACACGATGTTTATAACCTTAAACGAATAAATCATGGATCATACGAAGCTAAATGTGAAAGAAAGTGAGGAATTACAAACTGCAGGGGCTAAATGTGTCAACATGTTTAAAGTACACCTCTGAGTGAACTTTTAGCAAACCCGAAGCTTTGTAACAATTAATTATGCTCACTAGAATACATGATAAAAATTTCACCAAGTTTTGTTATCGTATGAGAAAGTTATGATAAAATTCGTATAAGAAGGGTTAAAAGCGTCAACGATGAAGTTTATGACTTTACAGGTGATAACAAAGTTAACCAAGGACTTAACAAAGTGGGTATAAGTCTTGAAGCCAATATAAGTCAACTTGGAGGGTTCATAATGCAAGAAATAATTTTCGAAACAACTTTTTATGGACCAAGGACCAAAACACAAAAATCAGAAAAATAAGATTTGATCAGAGGGGGCGTCGCGCGACGCGAGGCACCTGGGGGGGGGTCTACGCGTGACGCTAGGGGTCCTCAGATCCGAAAACTTTGGGCTAGTGTCTCCTAGATGCATTGTAACCGACTTAAAACAGATATTTTCACTCCATGGGCGACCCCTAATAATTCCTAGGCACTTAGGGACACTTGTGGGTGATCCATGATCAGTTGTAGCTTTGGTTGTCAACAATCTAGTGAGTTTTAAGCACTATAAAAGGCCCTCATGTTGCCACATTGTGATCACACCTTCCATCTGCATTTGTGGAGCTTCCTGGAGCATAAGAGCAGACCCAAGTCATCCCTAGTCGTGCATTAGACTTTGGTAAGTACCCTTGACCTTCCTTAATTGAGTTTTTACTTAGTTTTAGCTTAAAAGTCAAACCATCGTAATTACCGTTTGACTTAGCGATTAATCATTAATGGTCCAGTGATTAGTCGATTTGAAGGTAGTTATAAGTTGGTAATTATGTGGGCATTAAACCCTTAAAAGGGCACCCTCTGATTCCCGCTCTAACTAGACCATTTGTCGGGTCAAAGTTGATTAGAAAAAGTCAACAGAATGCTAATCTTCGAATTAACGCATAATTAACAATGCAGAAGGCATGTAACCTATTTTATCACACATATAACTTAGTAATAAGTGTAAGAACATGTCTAAGCATGTTCGACCCGACAATTTTCTGTTTAGACCCGGTTCGGAACCGAAAGTCTCAAAACTTTGACTTTTGCTTTGACTTCAGTTCTGACCCGATTTAGTATGATTTGGAAATGCCTTAGAGCTTCCTTAGGACCAGGCTACATGGTGGTATAGCCCTCTGTGGTTGGTTCATTGTTTATCCGATTCGTTTACATATTTCCGTTAATTGCCTAATGTTGACCAATATGCCCTTTTGACCATAAAACGAGAATTTTGGATATGTGAAAGGACAATAATCTTTGTTACTGATTTATAAACATGTCCCTAAATTTTCACATCAGTTGGAGGTCTAGATTAGGAGTTATGCTCATTAGCGTAATTAGAACGCCTTTTAGTAATTAAACGGCGTCATTAGCATAAAGCCTATCTAAACCCAATTTTTAACACCAAACCTTTTACCCACTAATGTAATATAATATTTTGGGATTTTTGAAGATTTTTAATTATTTTTAAACTGATCATAACTTGAGGTTATCACCTTAATTCGGTAAATACCGATTATACCCTTTTTGTGCATAAAATGAGTTCTACGTAATATTTTGACACCAATCCAATTGCTACTGATTTTATATAATAAATAAAGTATTTTGAACTTTATAACCTGATCAGAAAACTCAGATTTCCTGTATAACCTGGAAATCGCTTAAAATGGCTTTTTAAGCGTATTAAACGCATAGTTTGGGTTTAAAACCATTTTGTCATAAAAGACTTATTACCAACTGATATGACCTATTAAAATAAATTATTTTACTGATGTATTCAGACCCGAATCTCAGAAATTCATTTAATCTCTTTATAATCTTTAAAAGGACCAAAATACCCCTACGGGGCTTCAATTAAGGTTAAACTCGTTTTGGGCATAATGGAAGGTATCCTACTGATATCATAACATATTTAAGGCGTATTAACTTAGGGAACCTGTAAATGACTCTCATGGTTACCCGTTACGCTTATTGCACGATCGGTTCGGTTTATGTAACTAGTTTTCATAAATTAGCCGAAACGGGTCAAACCTTATCGTTTTTATCTCAAAATCCAGAATGTGGTCAGATTACCCATATTATACAAGTCTTCAAACTTGTCGGGTCTAAATCACATTCTATTCCGGTCTTCGCTTAATCATGCGTTCGAACCGTATCTTTCCTTAAAACTAACCGGTCTAAGTTAAGGCTTAATTAAAGACCCGTTAGGATTCTAATAGGTTATTATAAACCTTCGTTCTAGAATAGGAGACCCGGTAAAAGCTACACGCACTTGCTAATTGTGATTGATACTTGCAAAGGTAAATACTTTTAACTTATTTTCCCTTATACGGGCTTGGGGTACGGTATATAAAATACCGCTTGGTCCAGCATTAAATCTTTAATCGAATAGAGATTAAAATCATTGATATGCTCCGTTTTGAAATGTTTTGTTTGCTTAAAGCCTTTGGGGGGTTAATGACCATGTCCCGGATATCCTTGGCATCATCTTACGAGATGGCCACGACCTGAGCACGGGGTGTAGGCGTACACCCGTCAGTGCATAAATAAATAAAGTGGTGTGTCTATTGATCTTTAACCTGGTCTACGGATCGGGCTACTGAACGCATAAGGAACATGTAATTCGTTTACAAGTATTATATTTAAATAATTATCCCAAGTTATAAAAGATTATTTGTGCCACGTGCATTCAAATCAATTTTATTAAACCTTTTCAAATGAGTCAGTTGATTGTATTTACCAGTGTAAACTGACGTATTTTCCCAAAAAGGTTAAGTGCAGGTACTACGCGAACTAGGCTGGCTTTCTCCTAGCGTCCACAATAAGTTTCGTAAGCTTGGATGTCAAAACTGTTGAACAATATTTCCATTTTATTTTGATCCACCTGTGGATTATTTTTCAACTGTTGTGATACTTGATATTACAATTATATTCGGTTGAAATATATCTATCTTTTGCTTCCGCTGTGCATTTAAATATTGTGTTGTTTGACTGTAATGTTACCAACCACGTCACGATACTCCCCACCGGGCACACCGGTAATACATGGAAATATCGGGGTGTGACAGGTTGGTATCAGAGCCAACATTGAGTGAATGAAACACTAGCCTTTTGTGTTTAATCTCAATGATACAATTGCACATTCCTAAATTTTCGAGTCTAGACAAAGAACATAGGAATAATCCAAATTTGTTTTGTTTTTATCTTACTTTGTCCTTTAAATTTCTTGTTGTATCTTTTATTATTTTGACAGGAAATATGCCGCCAAGATTTAGACGAGGAGGACGAGGCAAGGGGCCAATCACCGCCCCTAACGATCACGGGGCCGGGCCTTCACACCGGCGAACTCCTTCCACTACAATGAGTGCCGATCCGCAAGGAAACAGGAGGAACCTTTTTGAGCCCGCTAGACGGTCTGTTTCGCACAGCTCAACGCCTCCCTACCGTCACTCTTATGGGCCGCACTCGGAAAACGAGCCCGATAACCCACAACCTTCTTTTATACCTCTCCAGCGATCCCTTTCGCATCATTCCTTCAGCGACCCTACTCATGTCTTTCAGGGCAGGTTCAGCCCGGCGAATTATATTCAAGAACCAGTGGGTTTTAACCCATTGGGACCGGAGGACCACTTCTCGGAAGACAATGCAATGGACATGGACGAGGACACGGATCCCGTCGAGCCTGCAACCGGAACACCCAACCATCCCATCGAGATTTTGGATGGGTCATCCTTTCACGGATCACCCTACGGTGGTCCAGACAGTTATCAAGCGAGGTTTAACCAGCACGAATGGTACTTCACACCTTCTCACCATTCGTCACCTCACCAGCAGCAACAGGATCCCTCTGGGGATTCACGTTTCGTGGCAGTCACTCCACCACCTCCACCGTCGCCAGTTCATCTAGCACCTCCAGAACCACCAAGGCGTCGGAGAACAGGCGCAAGAATATCCGCGCGAGGAGGGGATTTCCATTTTAGCACCCCTCGACACTCTAGTGGCAGTCATTATCCGCCACTGCATGAGGACCCACAACTGGGTGGGCCCTCAAACCCAGTTCCAGAGGTGAACTCAACACCAGTTGCACCACAGCCACCACCGATGGGTTTTGATAACCCGATTCCTGCATACGCCGGTTCAATGGCGTACAACTCGTTTGAGCAGCCGGCTCACACCAACTATAATTACGCTGAAGCCGACCCATACTTGGTAGCGGCCAATTACAACGCCCTTCACCCGGAAGGACCGTATGGAGCTCCTTGGGGAGTGGGGTACCCAACTCATGGGTACCAAATACCTGCTAGACCTCTGATTCAGCAACAATCGCAGCCGCCACGGTTTTCCCCGCCAGAACGGGAAGAAATTCTTCAAAGATTGGACCAAGTCGAGCGAGATTTTCACAGAGATCGCAGGGAACGACAAGGCTTCCTCAAGGGCTTAGCAGGCTTGCTAAAGGGGAAGAAAAAGAGGGATCATTAAATCCCTACATGTATTGTTGTATTTTCTATTTCAATCAAGTCCCTGCGTGGACATTTATCTGTGTATTTAGTCCCTGCGTGGACTTGTCTTTTTAGTCCCTGCGTGGACATCTATTCTAGTATCTGGTCCCTGCGTGGACTTGTATTTTAGTTTAACCCTTGCGTGGGTAAATTGTCTATTAAAAGTCCCGTTTAGGGCGATATGTACTCTTTTAATATTAATGGAATGTTAAGTTATAAATTTCATTTTGCCATAATTAATCTGCCTATTAAATATTAAATAAGAATCTTAAAGGTATAACCTAGCCTGCATGTCATTATAAGACTTGGCCAAGATGGTAAGACCTGTTTAAAAGATTCGGACCCCTGTTAACATCTGAAAACATGTTAACGCTCCTGGCAGACGTGATTCGTTAAAAATCACACACGTCATTTTTATAAAAGGATTCTTCAAAAGATTCCTAACCCAACTTAATGATCTATAAATCAGGGGTTTAAATCATCAATTAAGATGATCACTTATTAAACATCCATTAGTGATGTAGTGCCTACGGGCCATACTCATTGTCATATAAGACAAAAGACAGTAGTAGTCTACCACTCCCTGTCAGAGAAAGGTAATGAACTATGTTCAAACCTTACATGCCTTGATTCTCTGAAATCATGGCTTATAATTTAAAAATGTCCCTGTGACTAGGCCTTTTGTGCTAAATATACTGTTATTATAATTAGGATAAGTTATAGTAAAATCCTAAATGAATGTGAGTAACAAAATTAACCAAATATGGTCTATGTTTACCATGGTTAATGAATTGCCATAAAAGACAATTCTATAATAAACTCCCAAATAAAGTATTGTCAATATCTTATGTAACAGTTCAAGATACATGGCGGACTCGGGTGAAATCAATAGTCGGCCAAAGGAGAATCCTGACGCCGCCAGGTTCAATGTGACTGGCGCAGAGCTCCAAGCATTAATCGACAATGCTGTTACAAAAGCCTTAGATATGCAGTATAGTGAAGCAAGCGGTACTCGAAGTAGGACCCTATCTGCACCGCATTCAAAGCCTAAGGCTCATTCTGAGGCTCATAGCAAGCCACCCTCCAAGAAGGATGAGCTAAAGAAAAATGATGACGATCGTCAGTCCTCAAATCAGCGAAGTGCTCCATCTCAAAAGATTGTTTTGAATCAAGGACCCCGTGACAAGGGTTGCTCCTACAAGTATTTTGTATCATGCAAACCCCAGGATTTCACTGGGGAGAAAGGAGCTATAGACTGCATGACCTAGCTGGATGAGATGGACACCGTGGTTGATATCAGCGGATGCGCTGATAAGGATGTGGTAAAGTTTGTGTCTCAATCGTTCAAAGGTGAGGCCTTAGCCTGGTGGAGATCGTTGATACAGGCTACTGGGAAGATTCCACTGTATAATATGTCATGGGAACAATTTATTACCCTCATCAGGGAGAACTACTTTCCTCAGCATGAGGTAGAAAAGATTGAGTCGGATTTTCTGTCTTTGGTGATGAAGAATCTGGATTGCCAAGCTTACCTTACGAGCTTTAATACAATGTCAAGGTTGGTTCCTTATCTGGTGACCCCGGAACCCAAAAGAATAGCTCGTTTCATTGGGGGTTTAGCCCCAGAGATAAATGCAAGTGTAAAAGCCTCTCGGCCAGCTACATTCAGGTCTGCAGCTGATATATCCTTGTCCCTCACACTGGATGCGGTCAGGCAGAGATCGCTGAGGAACACGGATGCCGAGAAAAGGAAGCGTGAAGATGACAATTCACGACGGTCAGATAAGAAGCACAGGGGAAACAATGACCACAAGAAGGGGTCTGGTTCTAAGAAGGATGGGCATCAGTCTGGAGATAAGCCCAGGTGTAAGATTTGTTAGAAGCACCACTTTGGGAGGTGCAGACTTGACTCAAAATCCCAATCTCAGACGAGGCCTTGTGGGATTTGCAAATCCTCGGAACATAAAACCCTAGAGTGCAAGAAGCTGAAAGATGCAACATGCTACAGTTGCAACGAAAAGGGGCACATTAAGACAAATTGCCCAAAATATGCAAAGAAAGCTGATGAAGGAAAGAAGAGCAATGCTAGGGTCTTCAGGATGGATGCAAAGGAAGCGGTTCAGGACGACAATGTGATTACCGGTACTTTCTTCATAAATGATGTCTATGCAAGAGTACTTTTTGATTCAGGAGCTGATAAGTCTTTCGTAGATAATAAGTTTTGCAATCTGCTGAATTTACCTGTTAAAACTGTTAGTGCAATACGTCTATTGACTTCGTCTTGTATCATGTAATAGGATAGAATAGGATTATAAGTGCCCAAGGTTCGAGAAACAGTTTTTCAGATTTAAGGAGGTGATTCCGCTCGAAATGACAAAAGGTCAATTGGAGCGAAATCAGAAGTGTCTGATTCCGCTCCAAAGTACATTATGCCATTAGGAGCGAAATCAGCCCCACTATATATAGGGCATGTGTTGATTCATTTGGTAACGACTTCGAGAACTTGTAACGAGGTGCTGCCAAAGTTTGTCCAGGTTGTAATCAGTGTTATTATCAATATAAATGACAATTAAAGAGTATTAAGCTGTTTTCAAGTCCAGTTCACTGATTCCGCCTTTGAACCGGATGTAAAACTCTTCTGAACGACTCAGTCAGGTCCAACAACGATCCTACAAGTGGTATCAGAGCTCAGGAAGAAGAGTTTAGCTCGATATCATCAATTTTCTGACTTCTACATCTTCTTTTTCAATCTGAACGAGATTTACCGGTCAAAATTCTTTCAATTTTTCACAGACTGTTTAATATTGGACATAGACAAACCCTTGAAAGTTTCAGGACAAAATTCGGACTAAAAATGGGTAAAACTGATGTTCGAAGTGATTCCGCTCCAAAGTTTCCGGTTGATTCCGCTCTGAAAGCCTGAAAGTTGATCCTGATTCCGCTCCAAATCGACATTTCATTTGATTCCGCTCCTAAGTGTTGTCTAATTCCGCTCCAAAATACAAACAAGCTAATTCCGCTCTAATTTCAATTGTGATTCCGCTCCAAGTTGCTGATTAAGTCTAATTCCGCTCGAAGTGTTTATCATCTGATTTCGCTCCAACTGTGATTCCGCTTCAGTTTGAGTTTTAGTTTGAAATCTGATTTCGCTTCAAAGTGTTTTGTGTCAAGATTATTTCACGACGATCGAGTATCAGCTTATTTCAGGATATTTGATATTGTGTGTACTGATTGTGTTTGTTTGATTGTATTTTTCCAGGTTTACATCATGGCTGAAGAATTCTACAACACGTTTTTCAATGCATTCACATCCGAATCGTCCGAGATTGCAAATGTCACACCAAAAACTATCACGAAAGCGATCAATGAGAACATCAAGCATGATAATTTCTACGGAACACATTTAAAGCCACCAACTCTGGAAAGCATTGAAGATTATACATGGTGGAAAGAACGTTTTCTCAATTGGGCGAAAGCGTATGCTCACGAAAGCTGGTTTTGCTTAGAGTTTGGATACGAACGGCCAAAAGATGATAAAGGCGAAGAACTTTCATCCAAGAAGTTATCAAGAGAAGATAAATCTGAGTTTGCTGCCGAACAAAGAATGATTGCTTTGATCCAGTCTGCAATCAGAAATGATATTTTTGCGTTGCTGAATCATGATGGGTCATCTAAATCAGTTTGGGAAGCTTTACGTGTTAAAGCTGAGGGGGGTAAACAGATAAAAAAGAACAAAATTGCTTTACTTAAAAAAGAATTTGATCTGTTTGATAGTCTAAAATGAGAGACAGTGAGACAGATGATTGAGAGATTTTGTCATCTTAAAATTGAACTTGAGAGATTTGAGATAGTGAAAACAAGAGAGGAACTTATAGATAAAGTGATTGAAGCGTTACCACGAGCTGATCAGTGGCAAACGTTTGTTTTTATTTTGAAAAATGATGCTTTATATGATACAATTTCTCTTGATGTATTGTTTGAAAAGATAGAAAGTCATGATCTGGAGCTACAAAAGCAAAGCAAGATGATTGGGTCTTCACATCAACAGAATGTTGGATTGTATTACAAAGGCAGTGTATCTTCAGAGAAAGGTGTTGGTTCACCAAAGACAGCATTCAGTGGTGAGAGGACACAAGAGCCACAAAAGAGTTCATCAAATTATGATCCGGGTTATCATTCATCGGCTTCAAAAGCAAGTACTGATGAAGCTGAGGAGATTCTATGCAACATTGCTCTCAAACTGAAGAATTCTCCATCGATGAGCATCAATGCAGCTAAGCAACAAATGAGTTTCCTTGCATCTGTTCTGGAATCGTATGAAGGTCTTGTAGCTGGTAAAATTGGAAACTCCAAATTGACCAAAGAAGACTACGACTAGATTGATCCGGAAGAAATGGAGCTCATAGACATTCGTTGGTGTTTGGCAAGTTGCATTCGCAGAGCTCAGAAATATATGGAAATTACTGGGAAACAATCTCTTGGAGGTGCATCAACAAAGCTTGGATTCGACAAATCCAAAGTGACCTGCTTCAAATGTAAGCAGAAAGGTCATTTCAAGAGAGAATGCACTAATTCTGCTGTTGGTGGAAATGAACATCCATTCAATGATGATTATTACCGAAAGGCAATCTACCATCGAAGTAGAGAAGAGCCTAAGATGATTGAAGATAAACCTAAATCGAGAGCTTGTTTTGTAATTCAAGATGATGAAGGTTTTGATTGGTCTGAGATATGTCCAGAAGAAGATCGTTTGAAGAATGTTCGAAAAACAGCTCATGGAAAGCTATAACAGAGGAAAGAAAGTTTGTTTTTGTTGCTGAGATTCAAGATGAAAATAAAAACAAAGAAGAAAATGTTGTTGCTGAGGTCAAAGAGAAGACTAGAAAAGAGATTCTAGAAGAAAAGACCTACAGAGAAAGAAACATTGTGTTGAACATAATGGATGAAATGCAAGAAGAGTATGAGAGTGCAGTGAGCAACAGAAGATGGGATAAAAAGAGAGAGTGTTACTTCAACAGAGAAGGAGAACCAGTTGTTCCAAAGAAAGATATAATCTTTGACGATGTTCTTCTCATAATTCCTTTGAGAGCCGAATATTATAGAAATGTGTTGAAAGATGACACATATGCTAAAAGGCATGAAAAGCAGATCAGATATGCTATGACATCGTGTCTGAGAAAAAGGGATGAAGAGAGAATGAAGAAGAATGTTGACGAAATGGTGAATAATATGAAGAAAGTTGCTGAAGAGGTTAAAACAGAAGTTGTTGTGAATGAAGAAGTTGAGGTGAGGAAAGAAAAAGAAGAAGTAAAGAATGAGAATTTGGAAGTTGGTAATGTTGGTGATGAAGTTGGTGTTGAAGAAAAGCAAGATGATGCTGATCAGAAGCAGACAGAGGCAGCTGAAAACACCGAAGTGCCAATCACTAAGGTACATTCTGATTCTGAAATCTTAAAAACAATTGATCAGTGCAAGAAATGCATGGAACCGTGCAGAGCTTGTACTGAAAAAGATGAGCAATTTAGAACAAGAAATCTTGAATTTACTAAAGTTGAAAACAGTTTTAAAGAAAAATGCAAAGAAATGCTAGAAAAAGAAAAAGTTTTAAAAGAAAATGATGAAAAACTTTCAGAAAAATGTAAAAAAAATTAGAAACAGAAAATGAAGTTTTGAAAGAAAATGTTTCTAAAATGACAGAAGAATGTTCACAAAAAGAAATTGCTTGTCAAGAAATGAAGAAAGCATATGATTCAATAAAATTAGCATATCATATTACGAAAGAGTCATACGAAAAAGTGAAAGATGAAATGAAATATGCTCAATCAAGAATGAATTATCTTTCTGAAACAACTAAAGAACTTAAACTAATGTATTCTATAAAACAAGATGTTGTTAATTCTTATATTGAGGATGTTGCTAAGCTAAAGAGACAGATTGCTGATTTAGAACAGGATAACAACAAGTTGAAAAGTTATCACGTGTCGTCATATGTGCTTGAACGTATTTTCAATATAAAACCGGGAGATGGTGAGTCTGAGCAAAACAAGAAAGGCATTGGCTCAGAGTTTCATCAAGTTCCACCACCGGGAAAATTTGCATTTTATGATGAAGAAAAGGTCGAAAAAGCTTTCAACATGGTAGACCAATTGCCAGACAACATTGACATAACCTATTCCAAATCTGATGATTCTCATGATTCAGAGGTGGTAGGTAAAGTCGTTGAAAGTGTGTTGAAAGAAGAGTCGGTTGATACAGGTAAATCTGAATCACAGGATGAAGATGAAGGAAATCTTCATGATAATTATCTGAAAAACACAAAATCCGAGAAAAGTTTGAATGATGATTCAAAAGGATTGGTTTATACCATGATTGGATCGGACAAATTGTTCTTAGATGTTGTATTCCCGATTCAGAATGTGATTGCAGAAAAGGTTGATAAAGTTTTAAAATGGTTGAGATTGAAAAGTCTGAGATTTCAAAGTTTGCTGGTAAGAGTCATAGAGGTTCGTATAACAAACCTGGTTACAAAAAGAAAAACATGAAGGCTGGGTTGGGTTATAAAAAGAAACAAAGTTGGAAAAGAAATGAAACTCCGAATTTTCAGACAAAAATGAGTTTTGTTCAAGGAAAAAGTTTTGAAGAGGAGGAAAAAATCAAATTTAGTAATGAAGAGATTTGTGTTCAAAAGAAAAAACAACAACCACAGGTCAAAGATGTGTCCATGAGAACATGTTTCAAATGTGATCAAAAAGGACATCTTGCACGCAAGTGTCCTAATCTGAAATCTGTGGATGTTGATAAAAAGAAGTCTGATGATATTGAGAAACAGAAACCTGAGGATGTGAAACACAAGTCAACCAAATTTGATTCAAAACAAACTTGGAGGTATAACACAAACAAGTTTGTTTCGAACCAAACTTGGAAGTCAAACTCATATAGGTTTGATTCTAGACAGACTTGGAATTCTCACACACCCAGAGTCAGAACAACTCAAAGTTGGAAACCAAATGTTGATATGACAAAACCACAAGAGTTTTGGAAACCAAAAGTTGTTCAAAAACAAAGTGTTCAAAAAGAGTCACATTTTTACAAAAGAGGTACTCCGAAAGGTCAGACATGGAGTATTAAGAAACAAGTGTCTTTGGTAAAAGATGAGAAAGTTGAAGTTAAAGACGAAAAAATTTTTGTTCAAAATGACAAAGATTTTCCAGCATTAAATGAAAATTATTGTGTTGAAATGCCTAAGGTTCAACAGACCTGGGCTAAATTGTTTAAGTAATCAAGTAGTCTGAATGTGCAGGTGCTCAAAACAACTGAATACTATCAAGTGGAGTGTTGGAGCAACCTGGCACAACGGGAGGAGAAGGCTGCTGGATCCTGTGTTGGTTGAAACAGGAAGTTTATTTTCATTTTGTATATAAATAAACAATATTTTCTAAAACCCTAAAAATTTGAAAAATAAAAACCAAAAATATGTTTGTTTTTAATTTTTGTCAAAAATAGAAAATTAAAAAAAAAAATGTGTTGACTGAATATGCTGAAACCCTCACGGCTGAACAAACATGATTATTTTCACAAGATTGAAAAACGGTTTTCAAACTGTCGAAAATCAATGGGTTGTAAATCATGGGGGTACATTATATTTTCTGCAAATCAGTACACTTGAAGCAGAAAATGGATGGCGAGACAAAGCTATCAGTGTTGGTTGTCAAATTTTCTTTTAATGATTTTGCATTTTAGGGGGAGTAATATTGTTAGAAAATACAAAAACATTTGAAAATTTGAAAAAGTAAAAAACATGATAAAATTCGAAAATTGAGTTTTTGCGTAAAAAGAGGAAATGATAGTACATCAGTAGACAGTTACAGTATGCTAAAGAAATGTAATGATAAAATAGCGTTAAACAGTCTCACTGATGATATGCCGATAGATTTTTATACATTTAGTAAACTTTTTTGGGATATAAACTTAAATTCAAACTTACTTATTTCGTGGGGAACACTACTTGGATATATAGGTAACCCCTGAAATCTCGTTTGAAAGGTCCCTCTTTCTGAGATACTAGGTCTTTATATTTAGTGATATCTGGGGTATTATCTCGGGACTTCTGATTTTGCGGAAGCAATGGCCTAGTCCCCGGAGAATACTTTCTGCATTGCTTGAAATATAGCACAACCCTCAGCAAATTGATGAAACAATAAAATTGATAGTCATTGCTGTTGTAATTCAAAAGATCCTCTAAAGGGGACACACCAAAAAGTCGAGCCGTCATCTCTCTGCTGAACGAAAGTTCTGACCTGAGCTCTCACGGTTTTGTACTATAATTTATTCCTCTTACAGATATCATCTAGGTATACTCACCTGTAAGACTGAATATTGGGATCTGGATACGGGAGTATGTTCAAGAGGTGGGACACATGAATGAGTTTAAGTTCTTAATACACCTAATTCGTATCCTGAATCAGTTGAAATTTGTATGAAAATTTAAGTGGACAAATATATCGACAATCTAAGTGAATTGTTTAATTCTTAATGTGTAAATAAGCTCAACGGTACTTGTGACTTGTCAGAAACTGATATGATCCTCTGACACATACTCAAACAAAAATATTGTCTATAAATATGTTTGTACATATTTCTTTACTGCTTTATTTTCAGAAAATTCCAAAAAGATTTTGATTTTTTTTATTTTCGACAACTGATGTCTGAAATGCTGAGTTTCAAAATCTAAGTAAGCTGATTGTGTTTTTGAAAATAAAAACAAGTTCATTAATTTGAAACTTGAATTAAAATAAAAAATTCAAAAACAGTTTGAAATATCTCCAAGGTCATTAGTTTGAACTTGGATGATTAACTGTGAGGGAGTTGGATTCTTAAACTTTGCCATATCAATTAAGTTTGTTGATAGGGGGAGTAGTTAAAGAGTTTAAAAGAGCTAGTTTACAATTTCTGGGTAATTGAATTTGAAAGCATTGCATTTATAGATGTTTGAGTGTTTGCAGATAGTCCAGATTACGATCCCGAAAGCAGAGTCTAAAGGGGAGTCTGAAGACAAGCTTGAATCAAGGAGGAGCTTGTAGATGGATAGCTAGGTGTCGATCCCAAAGCACGGAAGCTTGACGAAAGGGGGAGCCTGAAGCTGATAGAAGAAAAGGATTGATAGATGCTTATAATGTTACAATTTGGATGAGAAGGCAGAATGATCAAGACTGAAGATGTGTCATATTGAAGACTAGACACTGAAGACTTCGTCAATATTCGAGGGGGAGTCTGTTAGTGCAATACGTCTATTGACTTCGTCTTGTATCATGTAATAGGATAGAATAGGATTATAAGTGCCCAAGGTTCGAGAAACAGTTTTTCAGATTTAAGGAGGTGATTCCACTCGAAATGACAAAAGGTCATTTGGAGCGAAATCAGAAGTGTCTGATTCCGCTCTAAAGTACATTATGCCATTAGGAGCGAAATCAGCCCCACTATATATAGGGCATGTGTTGATTCATTTGGTAACGACTTCGAGAACTTGTAACGAGGTGCTGCCAAAGTTTGTCCAGGTTGTAATCAGTGTTATTATCAATATAAATGACAATTAAAGAGTATTAAGCTGTTTTCAAGTCCAGTTCACTGATTCCGCCTTTGAACCGGATGTAAAACTCTTCTGAATGACTCAGTCGGGTCCAACAACCTTAAGCGTAAAATATGAGGTGGAATTAGCAGATGGCACCTTAGAAACCGCCTCAACCATATTAGATGGATGTTTCATATCCATTAAGAACCACTCTTTTCCTTTGTCCCTACTTCCCTTTAAGTTAGCCGATTTTGACATAGTTTTGGGTATGGACTGGTTATCTCATAACCAGGCCCAGATTGTCTGCAATAAGAAGCAAGTGGTGATCAAGACTCCGTCTGGTGAATCACTTACTATTCAGGGAGATACACAGTATGGACTGCCTGAGCAAGTGACTATGCTCAAGGCCTCTAAGTGTTTAAAGAAGGGTTGTGTCATCTACATGGCACAAGTGACTATTGACGAGCCGAAGCCTAAGATTGAAGACATCCCCGTCATTTCTGAATACCCAGAAGTTTTTCCTGAAGAACTACCTGGTTTACCACCAGATAGGCAAGTGGAATTCAGAATCGACATCATCCCTGGAGCAGCACCGGTTGCTAGAGCGCCTTATAGATTGGCACCAACAGAGATGAAGGAATTGAGGACACAACTAGATGAATTGCTAGCCAAAGGTTTCATTAGACCTAGTTCGTCTCCTTGGGGAGCGCCAATCCTGTTTGTCAAGAAGAAGGATGGATCGATGCGTCTGTGCATCGATTATCGCGAGCTTAATAAAGTCACTGTCAAGAATAGGTATCCTTTGCCCAAGATCGACGATCTGTTCGATCAATTACAAGGGGCAAGCTACTTCTCTAAGATTGATTTAAGGTCAGGCTATCATCAATTGAAGGTTAAAGAGGAAGATGTGCACAAGACTGCATTTAGGACTCGTTATGGTCATTACGAGTTCCTAGTGATGCCTTTTGGGCTCACTAATGCACCAGCCGCATTCATGGATCTTATGAATCTTTTCTGCAAACCTCACCTAGATAAATTCGTCATCGTCTTCATCGATGACATTCTCATTTACTCCAAAAGTCAGGCTGACCATGAGAAGCATCTTCGATGTATTTTGGAATTACTTCAGCAGGAGAAGCTCTATGCCAAGTTTTTGAAGTGCGAATTCTGGCTTCGTGAAGTCCAATTCCTTGGACATGTTGTCAGTGAGCGTGATATCTAAGTGGACCCCGCTAAAGTTGAAGCTGTCATGAATTGACAAGAGCCGAAGACGCCTACTGAGATTCGCAGCTTCTTGGGATTGGCAGGATATTACAGGCGTTTCATTGAAAATTTTTCAAGGATTGCTGCACCCCTAACTTCTTTGACTAGGAAGAAAGTAAAGTTCGATTGGGGTCCTAAGCAGCAAGAATCCTTCGATATTCTCAAGCAGATGTTGAGCAATGCTCCTGTATTGACATTGCCTGATGGAATAGAAGAGTTTGTGGTTTATTGTGACGCATCACACACCGGAATGGGATGTGTGCTTATGCAGAAAGGCAAAGTCTATGCCTATACTTCACGTCAATTAAAGGTGCATGAAAAGAACTACACCACCCATGACTTGGAGTTGGGTGCCGTTGTATTTGCACTGAAGCTATGGAGGCACTATTTGTACGGTGTCAAGTGTGTGATCTATTCTGATCACAAGAGCCTGCAACATCTGTTCAATCAAAAGGATTTGAACATGAGACAACGACGTTGGATGGAAACTTTGAATGATTATGATTATGATTGTGAGATAAGATACCATCCGGGTAAGGCGAATGTAGTCGCCGATGCCTTGAGTCGAAAGGAAAGAGTGAAGCCGATAAGAATCAATGCCAAGAGCATTGAGATCAAGAATAGTTTGAATGAAAGGTTGTTAGCAGCACAGAAGGAAGCTGCGCTGGAAGCTAACTATCCTAATGAAAAGCTAGGAGTAACTGAAGAACAGTTATCCCAAGGCAAGGACGGAATCCTGAGATTAAGTGGACAAATATGGGTTCCTGTTTATGGAGGACTTCGGGATGTTATCCTCCAGGAAGCCCACAGTTCTAAATACTCCGTTCATCCTGGAGCTGATAAGATGTACGAGGATCTAAAGGCAAACTATTGGTGGATAGGCTTGAAGAAGTCTGTAGCTGCCTATGTAGCTAAGTGCTTGACGTGTGCGCAAGTCAAAGCAGAACATCAAAAGCCGTCAGGTTTGCTACAACAGCCTGAACTTCCTACGTGGAAATGGGAAATGGTGACGATGGGTTTCATCACCAAATTGCCAAAGACAAGGAAAGGAAATGATACAATATGGGTGATAGTGGATAGACTGACTAAGTCAGCACATTTCCTACCCATTAAGGAGACCTATAGCTCTGACATGCTAGCCCAATTGTACGTGGATAAGATTGTATCGCTACATGGCGTACCAGTAGCTATTATCTCCGACAGAGATACTAGATACACGTCACATTTTTTGAAAAGTTTCCAACATTCGTTGGGCACGCGCTTAAATTTCAGTACGGCTTACCATCCTCAGACGGACGGCCAGAGTGAGCGTACTATCCAAACTTTGGAAGACATGCTTCATGCATGTGTGATCGAATTAGGTGGTAGTTGGGATAACCACCTGCTATTAATCGAGTTCTCGTATAACAATAGCTACTATACGAGCATCAAGGCCGCGCCTTTCGAAGCCTTATACGGTAGAAAGTGCAGAACGCCCGTTTGTTGGGCGGAAGTTGGAGATGTCCAACCGACAGGACCGGAAATAGTCTTTGAAACAACGGACAAGATTGTCCAGATTCCTGACCGTCTGAAAGCTGCCCGGGATAGGCAGAAAAGCTACACAGATTTAAACCGTAAACCTTTTAACTTCGAGGTAGGTGACAAAGTGTTGCTTAAAGTATCACCCTGGAAGGGAGTGATGCGATTTGGTAAGAAAGGCAAGTTAAGCCCGAGATACATAGGACCATTCGAGGTCATCGAACGTGTCGGATCAGTTTCCTATAAGTTAAACTTACCTGAAGAGCTCAGTGGTATTCACAATGTATTCCATATCTGCAATCTGAAGAAGTGTTTCACTGACGAATCACTAGTCATACCACATACAGCTGTGCACATAGAAGAGAGCTTGAAGTTTGTTGAAAAACCTGTGTCGATCGAGGTTCGACATGTTAAGAAGCTTCGAAGGAAGCATGTACCGATTGTAAAGGTTAAATGGGATGCCCGTAGAGGTCCCGAGTACACGTGGGAGGTTGAATCCACAATGAATAAAAAGTACCCTTATTTATTTCAGTAAATCTCGAGGTCGAGATTTCTTTTAAGGGGGTGAGGATGTAACACCTCGAAAATTCACGTCCGATAAGGTATTGACACGTGTCATAAGCTTGAACGTGTGAAAGAATACTCTAGAAGGACTAAAGTTGACAAACATGGAAAGTATGTGAATATACGAGTTCAAAATGTAAACAATGGATAAATATACCTTACAATAACCCTACACGATGTTTATAACCTTAAACGAATAAATCATGGATCATACGAAGCTAAATGTGAAAGAAAGTGAGGAATTACAAACTGCAGGGGCTAAATGTGTCAACATGTTTAAAGTATACCTCTGAGTGAACTTTTAGCAAACCCGAAGCTTTGTAACGATTAATTATGCTCACTAGAATACATGATAAAAATTTCACCAAGTTTTGTTATCGTATGAGAAAGTTATGATAAAATTCGTATAAGAAGGGTTAAAAGCGTCAACGATGAAGCTTATGACTTTACGGGTGATAACAAAGTTAACCAAGGACTTAACAAAGTGGGTATAAGTCTTGAAGCCCTTATAAGTCAACTTGGAGGGTTCATAATGCAAGAAATAATTGTCGAAACAACTTTTTATGGACCAAGGACCAAAACAAAAAAATCAGAAAAATAAGATTTGATCAGAGAAGGCGTCGCGCGACGCGAGGCACCTGGGGGGGGTCTACGCGTGACGCTAGGGGTCCTCAGATCCGAAAACTTTGGGCTAGTGTCTCCTAGATGCATTGTAACCGACTTAAAACAGATATTTTCATTCCATGGGCGACCCCTAATAATTCCTAGGCACTTAGGGACACTTGTGGGTGATCCATGATCAGTTGTAGCTTTGGTTGTCAACAATCTAGTGAGTTTTAAGCACTATAAAAGGCCCTCATGTTTCCACATTGTGATCACACCTTCCATCTGCATTTGTGGAGCTTCCTGGAGCATAAGAGCAGACCCAAGTCATCCCTAGTCGTGCATTAGACTTTGGTAAGTACCATTGACCTTCCTTAATTGAGTTTTTACTTAGTTTTAGCTTAAAAGTCAAACCGTCGTAATTACCGTTTGACTTAGCGATTAATCATTAATGGTCCAGTGATTAGTCGAATTGAAGGTAGTTATAAGTTGGTAATTATGTGGGCATTAAACCCTTAAAAGGGCACCCTTCGATTCCCGCTCTAACTAGACCATTTGTCGGGTCAAAGTTGATTAGAAAAAGTCAACAGAATGCTAATCTTCGAATTAACGCATAATTAACAATGCAGAAGGCATGTAACCTATTTTATCACACATATAACTTAGTAATAAGTGTAAGAACATGTCTAAGTATGTTCGACCCGACAATTTTCTGTTTAGACCCGGTTCGGAACCGAAAGTCGCAAAACTTTGACTTCAGTTCTGACCCGATTTAGTATGATTTGGAAATGCCTTAGAGCTTCCTTAGGACCAGGCTACATGTTGGTATAGCCCTCTGTGGTTGGTTCATTGTTTATCCGATTCGTTTACATATTTCCGTTAATTGCCTAATGTTGACCAATATGCCCTTTTGACCATAAAACAAGAATTTTGGATATGTGAAAGGACAATAATCTTTGTTACTGATTTATAAACATGTCCCTAAATTTTCACATCAGTTGGAGGTCTAGATTAGGAGTTATGCTCATCAGCGTAATTAGAACGCCTTTTAGTAATTAAACGGCGTCATTAGCATAAAGCCTATCTAAACCCAATTTTTAACACCAAACCTTTTACCCACTGATGTAATATAATATTTTGGGATTTTTGAAGATTTTTAATTATTTTTAAACTGATCATAACTTGAGGTTATCACCTTAATTCGGTAAATACCGATTATACCCTTTTTGTGCATAAAATGAGTTCTACGTAATATTTTGACACCAATCCAATTGCTACTGATTTTATATAATAAATAAAGTATTTTGAACTTTATAACCTGATCAGAAAACTCAGATTTCCTGTATAACCCGGAAATCGCTTAAAATGGCTTTTTAAGCGTATTAAACGCATAGTTTGGGTTTAAAACCATTTTGTCATAAAAGACTTATTACCAACTGACATGACCTATTAAAATAAATTATTTTACTGATGTATTCTTACCCAAATCTCAGAAATTCATTTAATCTCTTTATAATCTTTAAAAGGACCAAAATACCCCTACGGGGCTTCAATTAAGGTTAAACTCGTTTTGGGCATAATGGAAGGTATCCTACTGATATCACAACATATTTAAGGCGTATTAACTTAGGGAACCTGTAAATGACTCTCATGGTTACCCGTTACGCTTATTGCACGATCGGTTCGGTTTATGTAACTAGTTTGCATAAATTAGCCGAAACGGGTCAAACCTTATCGTTTTTATCTCAAAATCCAGAATGTGGTCAGATTACCCATATTATACAAGTCTTCAAACTTGTCGGGTCTAAATCACATTCTATTCCGGTCTTCGCTTAATCATGCGTTCGAACCGTATCTTTCCTTAAAACTAACCGGTCTAAGTTAAGGCTTAATTAAAGACCCGTTAGGATTCTAATAGGTTATTATAAACCTTCGTTCCAGAATAGGAGACCCGGTAAAAGCTACACGCACTTGCTAATTGTGATTGATACTTGCAAAGGTAAATACTTTTAACTTATTTTCCCGAGTGAAATGCAAGTTTTGTCCTTTATCTTTAGGCCATTTTGCAAGTTTTGTCCTTTATGTTTAAATTTGACAAGTTTTGTCCTTTATGTTTAAAAATCAAGCATGTTTTACCCTTTGGGCCTTAAAAATCAAGCACGTTTTGTCCTTTATGTTTAAAAATCAAGCACGTTTTGTCCTTTATGTTTAAAAAATCAAGCACGTTTTGTCCTTAAAAATCAAGCATGTTTTGCCCCAAAGGGTAAAACGTGCTTGATTTTTAAACATAAAGGACAAAACTCGTCAAATTTAAACATAAAGGACAAAACTTGCAAAATGATCTAAAGATAAAGGACAAAACTTTCAATTCACTCTATTTTCCTTTATACGGGCTTGGGGTACGGTATATAAAATACCGCTTGGTCCAGCATTGAATCTTTAATCGAATAGAGGTTAAAATCATTGATATGCTCCGTTTTGAAATGTTTTGTTTGCTTAAAGCCTTTGGGGGGTTAATGACCATATCCCGGATATCCTTGGCATCATCTTACGAGATGTCCACGACCTGAGCACGGGGTGTAGGCGTACACCCGTCAATGCATAAATAAATAAAGTGGTGTGTCTATTGATCTTTAACCTGGTCTACGGATCGGGCTACTGAACGCATAAGGAACATGTAATTCGTTTATAAGTATTATATTTAAATAATTATCCCAAGTTATAAAAGATTATTTGTGCCACGTGCATTTAAATCAATTTTATTAAACCTTTTCAAATGAGTCAGTTGATTGTATTTACATGTGTAAACTGACGTATTTTCCCAAAAAGGTTAAGTGTAGGTACTATGCGAACTAGGCTGGCTTTCTCCTAGCGTCCACAATAAGTTTCGCAAGCTTGGATGTCAAAAGTGTTGAACAATGTTTCCATTTTATTTTGATCCACCTGTGGATTATTTTTCAACTGTTGTGATACTTGATATTACAATTATATTCGGTTGAAATATATCTATCTTTTGCTTCCGCTGTGCATTTAAATATTGTGTTGTTTGACTGTAATGTTACCAACCACGTCACAATACTCCCCACCGGGCCCACCGGTAATACGTGGAAATATCAGGGTGTGACAGTTTTGAGATCATAATGAGAAAATAGTTTGTTGAAAGGGGGAATTCTGATTGTTTATGCCAAGTGGATGGCGAATTGAAGTGATTCGATATCAGTTGTCATTTTACCTTGTATAGTTTGTTTTCAAATTTCCTTTAAATGTGTTTGAATTTTAGGGGGAGTAAGAATTTTCAGAAAATCCAAAAACATTTGAAAATTTGAAAAAGACAAAAACATGATAAAATACAAAATGAGTTTTGTTGTGAAAAAGAAGAAATGATAGTACATCAGTAGACAGTTACAGTATGCTAAAGAAATGTAATGATTAAATAGCGTTAAACGGTCTCACTGATGATATGCCGATAGGTTTTTACACATTTAGTAAGCTTTTTCGGGATATAAACCTAAATTTCAAACGTGCTTATTTCGTGGGGAACACTACTTGGATATATAGGTAACCCCTGAAATCTCGTTTGAAAGGTCCCTCTTTCTGAGATACTAGGTCTTTATGCTCAGTGATATCTGGGGTATTATCCCGGGACTTCTGATTTTGCGGAAGCAATGGCCAAGTCCCCGGAGAATACTTTACACTTGCTTGAAATATAGCCCACCCTCAGCATAAAAATGATAAAACATTGAAAAATGCTAATCATGTGCTGTTGTAAAAAAAATTCTCTAAAGGGAACCCACTAAAAGTCGAAGCCGTCATCTCTCTGCTGAACGGAAGTTCTGACCTGAGCTCTCACGGTTCTTCGTATCTAACCCCTTACAGATATCATCTGTGGTATACTCACCTGTAAGACTGAATATTGGGATCTGGATACGGGAGTATATTCAAGAGGTGGGATACATGAATGAGTTTAAGTTCTTAATACACCTAATTCATATCCTGAATCAGTTGAAATTTGTGTGAGAATTTAAGTGGATCAGTATATTGGCAATCTAAGTGAACTGTTTAATTCTTAAAGTGTAACTAAGCTCAATGGTACTTGTGACTTGTCAAAAACTGATATGATCCTCTTACATAAACTCATAAAAATAGTGTCTGTAAATATTTCTTTACTGCATTTCATTTATGTTTAAAAATCCAAAAAGATTTTAAGTGTGTTTTAGCATAAATTTTAAAACAATTCAAAAAGATTTTCGACAACTGATGTTGAAGAGCTGATCTTCAAAATTCCAAGTGCTAAACATGATGAGCATTTCGTGAGGGGGAGTGTGTGCTTAAATGAGAAAAGATTTTGAATTTTTACCTACAAATGGTCATCAGAAAGTTTTAATGTGTTAAATCTTTCTGGAAAGATACTTGCAAGTAATATATAAATTTGTCAAATGTTAAATTTGTGAAATTTATTGTGAGGTAGAGGATGTGCAGGATAGCCTGGATTCTGAGTCTGAATATAGAGCCAGGACATGATCCTGATCCTGTGAAAGACAAATTGCGATCAACATCCGAGGAAAGATTATTTGTTCGAGGGGAGTATGTTGGTGCTGATGAAAAGAAAAGAGAAGATTGAAGAAGTTTTACATTGTTAGATTCTTCAGAGAGCGATCAGACTGATAAAGACTGAAGACATTGAAAACTCGACACTTAAGACTCGTCAACATTCGAGGGGGAGTCTGTTGGTGCATGCGTCTGTCGACTTCGTCTTGTATCGGGTCTTGTATATGTATAGATAAATCAGGGCACAGATAACGAGAAAATAGGTTAACAGACAAGTTCAAACGAAATTACATAGTGTAATTCCGCTTGAAGTGTTCATGTCATTTAAAATGAAATTAACCTGTTAATTCCGTTTGAAATGGTAATCCCGTTTGAACTTGTAATTCCGTATGAAAGGTGATTCCGCTTGAGTCATGTTCAAGCGGAATTAGATTGCCTATATATAGTGAGGTCCTGATTCCGTTTGAGTCATTCGTGTATGTGTGTTTTCCGACAGCGAAGCTCTGTCGAAGTGTCTTCAGATCTGTAATCGTATCAGAATCAATATATAAGACAGTTTAAGTGAAGACCTTGCTGAATTACACACAATATGTCTGTTTTCGCCTTTCATATTGTGTAGAACGCCTCTGATCGACTCATTTCGGGTTCGTACACGATCCTACAAACTGTTTGATTGACCATCTTTAAAAATGAAGCCTCCTCCTTTAGACGTACTGGAAAAAGGGTTAGGCTATAGTTGATAGGGGTGTTATGTGGGTTAGTGTATCGGTTTTCGAGTTAATTAGGTCGGTTATTCAGGTTTTAAAAATTTGGTATTAAAGTCGAATACCGACCCATATGTTTATATTATAATATTTGAGTTTGTGAAGTATGTTTTGTAATTAAAGGGTATATTCATATGGTGGAAAACCACTTTCGACGAGTGCAGAAGCAGGATATCCTAGAAGGTGCTCACTGTGTGGTTAACCTATGAACTGTAGCTCAAGCCTTCAATTATGTTATTTACTTGGAGAACTGTACCCTTGAAAACTGGAACTAGATATACTCTCCAAGATATGTTCATACAAGTTTCTCAGGAACAATGTGATTTAATAGTTTCTATTAATATGAACATGCCATAGCAATAATAAAACCTAGGTGTTAGCTGCATTTTACATATTATCATGATATAAATCTTTTCCTCTTATTGGTTATTTCATATTTTGGTTCAAGGCATGTGCACCCTCCTCAACGCTGGAAAGTGATGACTGGATTGTTGCAGAAGAAGGCATTGTGGTATATAAAGTACATTTCTACTGTAAGATGGATTCGGGTAACATATATCATGGTACAAATAGACTTTTAGTGCATCTTTGCAAGTGTAGTTTATTAGCCAATGGCTTGTTATATCATGGGCTGTTGTCCCGGATTTTGAAAGTCTTATAGCACCATCATCAATTTTAATATCATCATTATATGTGGACTATGATCTCATTTAATGAATTTATATTTGGTTATATAGAAACATACTATAGTGATGATCAAAATTGGTTATAGTCTTTTTGGTTCAGATTTCATATTATTTTATTTTGGTGTTTGATAATTTGGTTGGAAGGGTTGAGTTGAATAAGCATATGGTTTTAAGTACAACCTACATAGCACATGATACAAATGATATTACTCCACAACAAGGTTCATCCGAGTTCAAAACACTAGATAACACAAAATCCATTGTTGGAAACTTGCACTTAGGTGGTGAGGGCAGAAAATACTATCTGAAATGAATCCGTGTTGCAAATTGTTGCCGCCACAACATCGCGAGGGTTTTCTAGCTACTAGACATCATAATTGAATCTATATCAGTTGGGACATCCGCCGCAACACGCGGGCATTCCCACTAGTTTTTTATATTGAAAGTGAACTTCACTCTATCATTTCTTTTGTTTTGTTGATTCACTCATTCGTGTCTTTACGGTCTATATAAAACACGTTAACTGCTAGGAAAGGGGTTAGAAGGGTGGTTTGGGTAAAGTTCTTGCCTTATTCAGTGTATAGATCCTGCGAGTACTTGATTCAAGCGTATTAGGACTTCTCTTGAGGCAGATAACATCAAATCATGGGAAGTAAGAACGGCTTGAATCCCTTATAAATAAACTACTATTAAAACTTTAACCCGACCTTGCGGGACTGTATCCCTGCTGACTCGGACTAATATGGCCGAGGGTAGCATTGCCTTCAAAAAAAGGACATGCCACATTTTGCATTAGTAACTTAATTATCTTTAAATAATCTGGCCTTGCAGGACTGTATCCATGCTGACTCAGACAAATATGGCTGAGGGTAGTGTTGCCTCCAAAAGAGGGATGCCACAATAACTAAGATAACCTCTTAAAAAGCCCAAAGTGCGAAAATCATCAAAGGATACGTAAAGGAGGAGTCGTAACCAAGTGATTCTATCTTGTTTATTGTTTTCTAACATTTTTTTTTATTTTCTCTTTTATCTTTTTAAACTTACTAACATCTTTTCTCCAATTTTTTATTAGATTAGACGTCGACGATATTCCGGTATTAAAAGCTTTTGTGTCCTTGGACGGCCTCAGTATCTTACCATCACTATGCTACGCCAACGATGGGTGCTCTTGCCCTAACGTGTTGTAGAGACTGATTGTATTATATCCTGTTTTATACATTTAAAACTTGATAAGGAGTAAAAATGAGCAAAAAAATATATCAAAAAAGTTTTATACATTTAAAGCTTGATAAGGAGTAAAAATGAGCAAAAAAAAATATCAAAAAATTATACCACGTCAGCGACCATCTGGGTCTACGCATAATTGCAGATGATTTGGAAGATCCGTTAGATGAGTTTGATCCATCGTACCATGAAGGCGACACAACAAGTGTGTTCAGCAGACTCCCCGCGGGACACGAGGTATACAAACCTCAGACTTGTGTGGGCTACAACCCAGCAACTGAGTACGATTTCACCTTAAGCTACAGACTGGCAGGAGTAGCAGAAAAATCCAAATTTATCAAGGAAATAGCAATGGCCGCATTAGAAAAGATGAAGTTACCACATAACGTAGGAAAATATAATGGCCTTACAGACCCCGACGATCACATACGCATTGTGTCACTTGTTTGTTCAAAAATCTTATTGGCACAACACGCGCATGGTTCGACAGCTTACCTGCCGGTAAAATTAAATCTTGGACAAATTTCGAAGAGAAGCTCCTTGTACACTTCAGTCAACAACGCCGATACACCAGAGACCCAACTGACGTTTTAAACATTTGGCGTAGAGATAATGAAGGTCTCGAGGACTTCATAACAAGATACAACAAAGAATGTTTATGTCACACCCCAACCGATTGTGGAAACATCGGAGTGAGACGAAAAAGAGATTGCTAGAGACTTCATAACACTATTTTGCGACAATATTTAACAAAACCGAATTTCATTTCATTGATAAATATTCAAGTACAATATTGGAAACAAAGTACAACATTTTTCATGAAGCAAATACAACAAGTACAAGAAACAAATACAACATTACTAAGTTTCTAAAATGAGTTTCTAGTCTATCCTACAAGATTTCATCATCATCATCATCATCATCATCATCATCATCATCATCATCGTCATCATATTCCTGCAACACATTTCAAAGTATAGTTCAATACAAAAAGTATTAGCGAGTATACAAGTTTACCTATTAGCGTAAGTATAAAAGTTTAAACAGATCCACATGGCAAAAAAATTTATCTAAAATTAACGTACAACTAGCATGTAACTATAAGTGTCAACCCAAAGTTTACCGCTAGCATAATCTTATCATAGCAACGATAAGATGTTCTGTTTTAACTTAACATGTGTTGCTGACAGAAGCTATTGAAGCTGAAGATATCCAAAGACCAAAGATGATGAGAAGATTACATGAAGAATGCAAGATGAATGAAGACAAAGTTGTTTTATGAAGCTATTGTCAAGGGGGAGTCTGTTGGTGCATATTTGTCACAACAGCTTTTAGATTTGGTCTTTAGATATCTTGTAATTAGTGAAACGATAAATGGTTAGCGGGTTTAGCTATGTATTAGTTAATTGATAGTGATTGGGCCAAAACCAAACCCATATTGGGGCTGTAGGAGGCGAATTGGGCCTTGCCCAATTAGTAGCCCATGTGGTGGAAACCCTAGCCCAGGTTGCAAACTTGTGTTATATAAACAAGGCTTTGCATTAGGGTTAGGGTTAAGCACTTGAAATCAGAAATCAGAGTTTAGAGAGAGCAAGAAATTTCATGACTTTGTGTTGGACGAAATTGGTTGAGTGCTAGGATCTTAGGTTGATTGTTTTGAAAAATCAATAAAGATCAGCTCGTTTGATTTGAGTTTTTCTGTTTTCTACACCTTTCTGTAACAACCTAGTCTAGAGGATTCCGCACTCTAGATTAGTTAAACAATTTTGTCAAGATCATTGGACTAAAGGGACCTACAGGCTCTTGATTAGCTCGGTTCAGAATTGATTGCTGCAGAAAAGGGTGGTATTTTCGAAAATTTTGAAATTGAAAAACTAGGGTTTCGAATTGTTTTTAAGTTTTGAAATAATTTTGCGAAATTGTTTTTTTTTATCAGTATGCGAATTTAATTTTGATGTGTTAGTGTTTCTGGTTGCAGGAAAGTTAAACCTTTTGAAGATTTTTGGCTAAAAACTTGAAGATTCGAAGATTTATTCTTCGTGTTCTTCGTTGTGTTCTTCAAATTTTATCAAAATTTTGCTGATTTTGGTTGTTTGATTGTGCAGGATTTTATAAAAACCTTTCCTAAAATATTTATAACATCCCTATACGTCCCGAAATACACCATATATACAAGAAATAGCCCTAAATACTTTAATTTTACAAAAATAATATAAAAACAAGAAATCAAGGGCGCTCGCGGGCCGCGAAGCCATTGGCTAGCTCTGTCGCGGGCCGCGACAGCTAGGCCACAAGGCCGCCCCCGGAGCCGCCACGTGTCCCCAATCGTGTCGCAGCTAGCCGATGACTGGTCCAAGCTAGGGCTTACCCGACCTACGTCGCGGGGCCCGAAGGCCCCTTTGTTTTCTTTCGCGGGTTGTGAGGAAGTGCTGGATCAGCACTATAAATAGGATCGATCGAATTCAGTTGCAAACCGTTCAAAATTTCAAACTCTCTCTCAATTTTTTATAGTAGAAGTAATACTCGGGTGTTATACCCACTAAATTAGCGAAGCTCTGCCTCGATGTAAGTATCATAACCCCCGGTTACGTATTAGATACGCTTCCCGATTGATCTAGTGCTCCGTAACGGCTGTCGGGGCTCTGCCCGACGTAGTCGTTGGAGTTTCTATCTCGGGAATGGTGTAACTAATGTAAATAGGGTTATTATACTAACGCGTGTGCATTGTTTAATTAATAGATTATAATCAGGAAGTCACAGGAAAAATACCTAAAGTAGCAATGTGAGTAATCTCCTTTTTGTAAACCTTTTTGCAAACTGTTTTTACAAAACCTCAATTGATTTGATTTATATTTAGCAGTAATTGAGTATTTGAATTCTACAATTATCGTCGGTATGTTGGGGTTTTGTATACAAAATTTGTTACTACACTGTGAGTAGTAACATGACCATAAGTCGGGTTGACAGTATTGTGGGTGGTAATTTAAGTAGAAATATAAACAAATGTAATTGCGAGATCGCCCTCAATGCTGTACACCGATAAAACCTATTTTGATTAAATTAGGATTCACTCACCAGTATTTCCCACTGACAAAATGTTTTTAAACGCGTTTCAGGTAACAAAATATGAAAGCCAAAGTAGAAGCCAGCTGGACAGCATTGAAGGCTTGGAAAAGTGGCTATAAAAGTTACCTAAATAAAGAAGATGTTTTTACTCAAAAAATTAGGGTTTATCCCTGTAAACATGTTTGTAATAGAAACTTGGGAATTTCCCATGTGTTTAATATTATAAAAATGTGGTATTTTACTCTGATAAAATATTTCCTAACTACGGTCCTGATGTGAATTTCACTGCCAAATTGATAAACACCGATACCACTGAATCTGAGTTCGCGGCCGCCCGCTCCCAGGTGATTAGGGGTCGGGAGTTGCGACAGAAGGTGGTATCAGAGCTACAGCCACTGATTTCAGCCACAGAAGTGTTCTGCTGACACCAAAATTTTATCCATTTTGTTAGGAAATAATCTATGTGATTACGTGCATATCTGTATATTATTGTTTTGTGTTATTTGACAATTTGTTAGTTTACAGTATGAGTGATCAAGGACCGTCAGACGCTTATCGTCAATTGTCCAGTTCTCCTAGGAACGAAGGAACTTCTTCCCAGCCTACCTCCTTGGGGTATTCAGCTGACACCGAAGAAGGGATTTTCGTATTCAAAGCACAACCTGAAGAACCATTCCCTACCAAAAAGAGAGGATGGTTCAGTAGAGGAGCTCACGAGCGTAGAAAAAGAATGAGGAAATTACAGCAGCAGAGAGCTTTAGCAGCTACGAATAGGGAAATGAATGCTCAAACTCAGGATATAATCAATAGACGACTGGCCAATTTCCATATACAGGCTAGCACAGCCGCAGACCCGAACCTAGAACAAATTATAGCACCACAGCCACTACCCTTATTCCCAACACAACCCATGGAAATAGAGCCAAACCCAGCAGGCCAAATTCCAGCACCTGCTTTCAACCTAGTTGAAATCCCTAGAGTCCCAGCACCCCATCCCCCAGACTATGACCCGTGGTTTGACGACCATAGGGATTACCCAGAACTCCACCCACAAGAGGAACCCATGCAAAACCCAGTAGCACCCTATCCAAACCTTGACCCTCTAGACCCATACTGGGATAATGAGCAGTATATTCGAGAGATCCTAGAGAACCCGTACCCTTACGAAGAACCAATGCCACAATACCCTGACCCGATACCAGCACCCGCACCACCCATGAGCACTGAGAACGTGCAAGAACTCCGCACTTTTGGTGAGGAGTTATTAGATGGAAGTGAAAGGATAAGGCAGATAGGGGAGAGACTCGTCTGGAAATACGACGAGTGCAACATGCAATATTAGATGAACCCCTATCAATATATATATATATATATATATATATATATATGTGTGTGTGTGTGTAAGTTGAAAAAAAAAATCAAATCAACTAAAATCCAATAGCTACTGATGCATACTAGTATTGTACTTTAAATTCCAGTTGTGTTTGTAACAGATATAGATACATATATATAAAATAGAGTAAAGGTCGCAATGCACGACGATTTTGGATCAATGTGTTGTTGTGTGATTGTTCGCATTAAATATTGTTTCGTGATATTAATATTTGGTAAATGTTTATAATCCAGATGGACAACGAAGTGAATCAAGAAAACCAGAATAACGATAATAACGGAAACCAATTAGATAACAGTGTCGTCCAACACATAGTGGCACAAGGGATTATAGACGCAATGCCATATATTATCAAAACGGTTTAGGAAGCGGAAAATAATAAAAGTAATAGTGGAAGTAAATGACCACCTACTGAACCCAGTCATAGCGTAAACAATGGACCATTACTTCAAGTGCCTATTCCAAAAAGAAGAAGGACCATGTCTTATGGTTGTTCTTACAAAGAATTCTGGTCTTGTAAACCAATAGAATTCTCGGGCAATGAAGGAGCCATTGCAGCTCTACGCTAGATAGAAAAGACCGAGGCAGTCTTAAAAATAAGTAAGTGTGCAGAGGAAGACAAAATCATGTTTGCTTCCAATCTATTTAAGAACTCAGCTTTAGAATGGTGGAACACTATCCTCCAGTCTAGGGGAAGTGACAGAACCTATAATATGGAATGGATTGAGTTTAAGAATATGGTGGAAAGGAAATTATGTCCTCCCAATGAAAAAGAACAGATAGCTAACAAATTCTTAAACCTTAGAATGACTGGAGTAGACAGTAAGGGTTATACTACTGTATTCTTTGAATATGTCAGAATAGTGCCAACCTAGCCTCACCAGAACCAGTATTAATCTCCTGTTACATCTGGGTATTAATCAGTGAGATTGGACACGTAGTTAAGGCAGCTAGACCTCAAACTATAGAAGAAGCGGTAGAACTAGCAAATACCTTGACTGATGAATTAGTGCGTACGCAAGAAGAAAACCAGGGGAAGAACCTAGTCCAGAAGCTTACCCAAGAATTTCGCTATAGAAATTCCAATCGTGGGAAAAATGTAGGTTCTACCTCCGCACCTTATTGCAAGGCCTGCAAAAGGAAGCATTCAGGAAGATGCTCCACCTACTGCAATTTCTGCAAGATACCAGGACACAAGGAAGAAGACTGTAGGAAGAAACCCAGTAATGGAGTATGATTCAACTGTGGAGAAAAGGGGCATATCAAGCCGAACTGTCCGAAACTAGATCCAGCCATGAACAACAAGACTACTAAAAATGCTAGAGCATTTGTTCTGACAACCAAAGAAGCAAAAATGATTCCGGACGTGATTGCCGGTACGTTTTTAGTTAATGATGTTTTTGCTAAAGTATTATTTAACTCCGGTGCGAACCAAAGTTTTATTAATACTTCATTTTGCAAACTTCTCAATCAATCATTAACTAAACTTCAACAAGAATTTCTGGTAGAGACCGCAAACGGAGAATCCATTAAGATCACTGAAATCTTACAGGGAGCAAGAATAGAATTTTTAAATCAAAATTTTATTGCAAATCTTTACCCAACGAACCTGGCCGGATTTGATATTGTATAGGAATGGATTGGTTAGTAGCCAATAAAGCCAGTATCCTATGTGATCAAAAGTCAATACAAGTAAATTCACTAAAAGGTGAAAAGATCACAATTAAAGGAGATAAGCCATCTCGATCTACGAAATTTATCTCTGTGATGAAAACAACCAGTTATACAATAAAAGGATCATTAGTGTATATGATTTCCCTAATCATTAACATTAAAGGGAAAGAATTGAAGGATATTCCTGTAGTATCCCAATTCTCAGATGTGTTTCCAGAAGAGTTACCAGGACTACCGCCAGACAGGGAAGTTGAATTCAGAATTCATCTGCTACCAGGGACAGCACCAATTGCCAAAGCACCCTACCGGTTGGCACCAGCAGAAATGCAAGAATTGAAGAAACAATTGGACGAACTTCTGGAGAAAGGATTCATACAGCCAAGTTCATCACCATGGGGAGCACCGATCTTGTTTGTTAAGAAGAAAGACGGGTCAATGCGTATGTGCATTGATTACCGAGAATTGAACAAGGTCATGATTAAAAATCGATACCCATTACCGAGAATCGATGATCTGTTTGATCAATTGCAAGGAGCTCGATTTTTTTCTAAGATCGATTTACGCTCAGGATATCATCAATTAAAAATGCAGGAAGAGGACATTCCTAAGACCGCTTTCAGAACAAGGTATGACCATTATGAATTTACTGTCATGCCATTTGGTTTAACCAATGCCCCAGCCGCATTTATGGACATGATGAACCAAATATGTAAGCCATATTTGGATAAATTCATAATTGTCTTTATAGATGATATTCTCATTTACTCTAAGAGTAAAGAGGAACATGCAGCGCATCTGCATGCACTTCTAAATTTGCTGAAAAAAGAAAATCTTTACGCTAAATTTTCAAAATGCGAATTTTGGTTAGAAGAGGTACAGTTTCTTGGACATCTAGTTAACCATGAAGGAATTCATGTGGATCCTACAAAGATCGAGGCGATTACTAAATGGAAAGTCCCTGAATCACCAACGGAGGTTAGAAGTTTCCTAGGACAGGCCGGTTATTATAGAAGATTTATCCGAGATTTTTCTAGAATAGCCATTCCTTTAACAAAACTGACCTGTAAATCTGTTAAGTTTGAATGGGGACCAAAACAAGAAGAAGCCTTTAGAATTCTTAAGCAAAGATTAACCAATGCACCCAAACTAGCGTTACCAGAAGGAACTGAAGACTTTGTAGTCTATTGTGATGCTTCTAAGTTAGGTTATGGATGTGTGTTGATGCAACGTCAAAAGGTTATAGCCTATGCGTCTAGACAACTTAAGAATCATGAAGAAAACTATTCAACCCATGATTTAGAATTAGGAGCTATAATTTTTGCCCTAAAAATTTGGAGACATTACCTTTACGGTAGAAAGTTTACCATTTTCACCAATCATAAGAGTTTAAGATATGTTTTCGGGCAAAAGGAATTGAATATGAGACAAAGACGCTGGATGGAGATACTTAGGGATTATGATTGTAATATCCAGTATCATGCAGGAAAGGCTAATGTAGTAGCTGATTCTTTAAGTAGAAAGTATCACGAAAAGCCAAAAAGAGTACGTTCTCTTAAATTAAATCTGCAGATAGATTTAAATGATCAAATTAGAGTCGTACAAGAATCAGTAATCAAGGATGATACTGAGAAATTGAAAGGAATGATTAAGGAATTAGAACAAGGAACATATGGAATTTGGAGATTCCATAAGAAAAGGATGTGGATACCCAAACTAGGAAACCTACGCCACCGAATATTAGAAGAAGCCCATAAGTCTAAGTATACGATACATCCTGGACACGATAAAATGTATCAAGACTTAAGAAAGAATTTCTGGTGGATAGGAATGAAAAAGGATATAGCAGCTTATGTTGCCAAGTGTCTAACCAGTTCACAGGTCAAAGTTGAACATCAGAAACCCTCAGGTTTGTTGCAGCAATTAGAAATGCCAATATGGAAATGGGAATTGATAACAATGGACTTTGTTACCAAATTACCCAAGACACGAAAAGGTAATGATACAATCCGGGTGATTGTAGATAGGTTAACCAAGTCTGCTCATTTCTTACCGATGAAGGAAACTTTCAGTATGGAACAGTTAGCAAAGTTATATGTAAATGAAATAGTTTCATTACATGGAATTCCTTTATCAATTGTTTCTGATAGAGATAGCCGTTTTACTTCTCATTTTTGGACAAGTTTCCAAAAATCAATGGGAACCAAGCTGAATCTAAGCACCGCTTATCATCCTCAAACGGATGGACAAAGCGAAATGACAATTCAGACAATGGAAGATATGCTTAGAGTTTGTGTAATTGATTTCGGAGAAAATTGGGACAAACACTTACCATTAATAGAATTTTCCTATAATAACAGCTATCATACCAGTATCAATACTGCACCATTCGAAGCACTTTATGGACGAAAGTGCCGAACTCCAGTCTGTTGGGCAGAAATTGGAGAAAAGCAACTATCTGGACCAGAGATAGTACAAGAAACAACAGACAAGATTATTCAAGTCAAAAAAGACTGAAAGCAGCACGCAATCGACAAAAGAGTTATGCTGATAATAGGCGAAAGCCATTGGAATTCCAAGTAGGAGATAAGGTATTATTAAAAGTCTCTCCTTGGAAAGGAGTGTTCAGATTCATCAAAAGGGGAAAGCTAAGCCCCAGGTATGTTGGACCTTTTAAGATTATTAAAAGAATAGGACCTGTAGCCTATCAGCTACAACTGCCAGAGGAAATGGCAGGAATACATGATGTATTTCATGTATGTAACCTTAAAAAGTGCTTAGTCGATGAATCACTAGTAGTGCCTCTTAAGGACATAGAGGTAAATGAGAAGCTGAAGTTTGTAGAAAGACCTCTACAAATTGAAGACAAGAAAGTCAAGAATCTCAAACACAAGTGACTAGTTCTAGTCAAAGTAAAATGGGATTCCAAGAGAGGACCAGAATACACTTGGGAGCTTGAATCAGAGATACAGAGGAAATACCCACACCTGTTCCAGTAGACCTCGAGGACGAGTTCTAAAACAAGGTGGGGAGTATATAACAACCTTTCCTAAAATATTTATAACATCCCAATATGTCCCGAAATATACCCCGTATACAAGAAATAGGCCCTAAATACTTTAATTTTACAAAAAATAAAATAAAACAAGAAATCAAGGGCGCTCGCGGACCGCAAAGCCATTGGCTAGCTCCGTCGCGGGCCGCGACAGCTAGGCCACAAGGCCGCCCCCGGAGCCGCCACGTGTCCCCAATCGTGTCGCAGCTAGCTGATGACTGGTCCAAGCTAGGGCCTACCCGACCTACGTCGCGGGGCGCGAAGGCCCCTTTGTTTTCTTTCGCGGGCCGCGAGGAAGTGCTGGATCAGCACTATAAATAGGATCGATCGAATTGAGTTGCAAACCGTTCAAAATTTCAAACTCTCTCTCAATTTCTTATAGTAGAAGTAATATTTGGGTGTTATACCCACTAAATTAGCGAAGCTCTGCCTCGATGTAAGTATCATAACCCTCGGTTACGTATTAGATACGCTACCCGATTGATCTAGTGCTCCGTAACGGCTGTCGGGGCTCGGCCCGACGTAGTCGTTGGAGTTTCTGTCTCGGGAATGGTATAACTAATGTAAATTGGGTTATTATACTAACGCGTGTGCATTGTTTAATTAATAGATTATAACCAGGAAGTCACAGGAAAAATACCTAAAGTAGCAATGTGAGTAATCTCATTTTTGTAAACCTTTTTGCAAACTGTTTTTACAAAACCTTAATTGTTTTGATTTATATTTAACAGTAATTGAGTATTTGTATTCTACAATTATCGTTGGTATGTTGGGGTTTTGTATACAAAATTTGTTACTACACTGTGAGTAGTAACATGACCACAAGTCGGGTTGACAGTACCGTGGGTGGTAATTAAAGTAGAAATATAAACAAATATAATTGCGAGATCGCCCTCAATGCTGTACTCTAATAAAACCTGTTTTGATTAAATTGGGATTCACTCACCAGTATTTCCCACTGAAAAAATGCTTTTAAACGTGTTTCAGGTAACAAAATGTGAAACCCAAAGTAGAAGCCAGCTGGACAGCACTGAAGGCTTGGAAAAGTGGCTATAAAAGTTACCTAAATAAAGAAGATGTTTTTATTAAAAAAAATTAGGGTTTATCCCTATAAACATGTTTGTAATAGAAACTTGGGAATTTCCCATGTGTTTAATATTATAAAAATGTGGTATTTTACTCTGATAAAATATTTCCTAACTACGGTCCTGAAGTAAATTCCGCTGCCAAATTGATAAACACCGATACCACTAAATCTGAGTTCGCGGCCGCCCGCTCCCAGGTGATTAGGGGTCGGGAGTTGCGACAGATTTTGTTGGAGAAGAGATAAGAGCTTTTCAAATACTGAAAAGATTTGATCAGATCCCTAAAAATCGGAGTTGCTGGTAGACTGGATTGCTGAAAAAGTTACTGTGAAATTCGCTGACCAGAACCAGCGTTTTTGCTGTATTACGTATTTAACAATTACGCAGTCTGGACCTGCGTAATTGACTGGGTGGCGTATTTAAATCCAAATGAGACTTTTGTAACTGTGATAATAGTCCTCAGCGTCATTATCAAGGTGATCGGCGACATTACTAGCCGTCGTAATACTAAATTGATCGCCCAGCGTAATTAACTGGCGAATTTGATTAATCAGCGAAATTAATTAGCAAATTTGACTAAGCAGCATATTAGACCAGCGTATTTGATCAGCATATTTGAACAGCGTACCTGAACAGTATACTTGACCCATCGTAATTAACTAGAACAAATTAGCTAAGCAGCGTAGTTGTTGGAGTAATTAAAAAAGGGGGAGTATTTATTTTTTGGGAGTATTTAGCTGCGTATAGAGTATTTAACGTTTTCATAAATAAAAAACGATCCGTAAACAATCTAAGCAAACCGTTTGCACAGTTAGACTCGGTTGATTTTTAGGACAAAAAAGGCATGAAAATCCCGAAAAACGTTTTGGACATTATATATCATTGGATTCATTTTTTCGAGATGATTCTAACGGTACAATTTGGTAAAAACAGTTTTCGGACAGTTTTTGAACGTTTTTAGCGAGACGGTTCGGTAAAAATGTCAGGCATGTCGAACTTGAATGAGCTGTTGAAGATGGAACATGAGGTTGGCACTAACAACAAGCCGCCAAAGTTGATGAAGGTAGAACAATGCCTTACATGGAAGGACAGGTTCCAGTCCTTCATTGAATATTAGGACACACGAATGTGGATCTGTATTGAGGATGGATACGTAAATCCAACTCATGAGTTCGAGGGCAGACGGCGGGTCACTGCTTATGTCAATATGGAAGAAGCTGAGAAGAAAATGTATGAAGCTAAAAAGAAAGCCCTTGCTGCTATAAATATGTCTCTACCTAATGGCATTAAACATACCTTTAAGAAGTACACTACCTCGAAAGCTATGTGGGATGCATTAGAGACGCGGTATGAGGGAAATGCTGATTAGAAGAAAAACAAGATTGATTTGCTGAAGAAGCAATTTGCTATTTTTAAGTGCATGAGAAATGAGTCCCTTGAAGAAATCATTACACGGTTCCATCATCAAAGTTCACAACAAAATCGATATTACACTGGTGGTAGTCGAAATTTTTATAATAATGACTCGAGAAATTATTACAATCAAAATTGTGGATATCAATCGAGAGTTCATCCGAACTCAGGATTTGTGAATCAGAATAGAGGTTTTCAAAATCAAAATTTCCAAAGGTCACATAGTCCAAACACATATAGGAACCCCCATGACCAAAGACCTAGTGGAAATAAAAAACCATTTCCATCAACAGGTCTGAGATCCAAGACTCCTATTAGGAGTGTTGGATATTGGATGGATGTACCGGTAGTTGGTGAATCTAGAAGACCCAAGAACATTAAGGCTTGGGTCCCCCTATCTAACTAAATTTCTTTTGGTTTGTGCAGGAGCTGCTAAGGAGGCTGTTCAACTTGTGGTATGTTGACAGTGGCTGCTCCAGGCACATGACAGAGGATAAGAGGTTGCTTACAGATTTTGAAGAAATTAATCGAGCGTACGTGAACTTCGCAGGAGCAAAAGGTTGAAAAATAACAGGTCAAGGGAAAGTGACCAATGGGAAGATAATGTTGGATAAAGTCAACTATGTCAAGCAGCTCAAACACAACTTGATGAGCGTTTCGCAAGTCTGTGACAAGGGTTACTCTGTCCACTTTACCAAGTATGAAGCATTGGTGTTAAAACCTGGTTTGATCGTTCCCGATGATCGGGTAGTTATGAGGGCAACAAGGAAGAATGATACCTATGTCGTAGACATGAGTGTAAATGATACTTCGATGGTGTTTACATGTTAGTTATCGAAAGCAACATAGGAAGAGTCGATGTTATGGCATAGACGCATGGGACATATCCACTATAGAAAAATGAATTATATAATTAAAAATGGTTTAGTGGAAGGTGTGCCTATGTAGAAGTTTTCTGTGAATGACAAATGTCTTCCTTGTAAAAAGGGGAAGCAACACAGAAAACCTCAGAAGTCTAAAACCGTGAATTCCATTGCTTCTCCACTCGAATTACTTCACATGGATATGTTCGGTCCAGTGAATGTAAGGAGTATTGGAGGAAAATATTATTGTTTAGTTATTACTGATGACTTTTCTCGTTTTTCTTGGGTTTTCTTTCTAGTGACAAAGGATGAATCAACAGAAATGTTGATCAATCTTTTTAACAAGTTAGAGAATCTACTTGAGACAAGGATCAAGCGCATTAGAAGCGACAATGGCATGGAATTCAAGAATCAGTTACTGGATATGTACTGTCTTCGTAAGGGGATAGAACATCAATTCAGTGCTCCATACACACCGCAACAAAATGGAGTGGCAGAACGAAAAAATAGGACTTTAATTGAAGCTGCTAGGACCATGCTTTCTGATTCTAAGCTTCCTGTCCTCTTTTGGCCAGAGGCTGTGAATACAGCTTGCTATGTTCTGAATATGGTTTTGACAGTTAAACGACATAACAAAATGTGTTATGAACTTTTGAGAAACCATAAACCAAATTTAGAAGGGTTTGAACCATTTGGGCTACCATGCACAATAATTAGACATAAAAACCAACCGAAATTTGGTGAAGTCGCTGACGAAGGATTTTTCCTAGGTTATGTAGATAGTGCACCAAATAAGAGAGTTTTTAATAAAACAAATGGTAAAATTGAGACGGTTTTTGATGTTGAAGTTATAACATATTCGCCCAAACAGTCCAGCCCAGGTCCATCAAATTTATATGATTATGATATGAGTTTTCTGATGCATGTGATGTGGAGATAATTTCCCGAGTTTTCTGATGCATGTGATGTGGAGATAATTCATAGCTTGATTAGGGACGGAGATGAGAGTTCTTTCAGTCCGAGATCAAGTGTTCCAATTGCTTACGTGCAAGGAACTTCCTCAGCTGTGAATGAAGAAGTAGCGAATTCTAGTGATAGCGAGTCTGAACCTCTTGAGGGGGAGGACTTTACAAATCCGTTTGCTAATAAAAATGGTCAAGAGGAGATTGGATCAAATCTAGGGACTAACTTAGAAGTTGACGCCATTGCTACTGCACGAGCAAACAAAGATCATCCAGTTGACAATATTTTAGGTGATCCGAATGCAGGTGTTCAGACAAGGAGAAGTATAACAGAAGGTTCATGCTTATTTACTATGATTGAGAAGACTGGTATAATCAACGAATGCTTATATAGCTGCTTTATTTCTCAAAAGGAGCCGAAAAACATTCATATGGCTCTGAAGGATAATTTGTGGGTAGAAGCTATGCAGGAGGAACTAGCTCAGTTTGAGAAGTTGAAAGTTTGGGAGTTAGTTGATTTGGCAGAAGGAGATAAAGAAATTGGCACCAAGTGGGTGTTCAAGTGTAAGAAGGATGACCGAGGGATCGTGACAAGGAACAAAGCTCAGTTAGTGGTAAAAGGGTTCAATCAGAAAGAGGGGATTGATTATAACGAAGTGTTTGCACCAGTTGCAAGGTTGGAAGCAATTTGGCTATTTCTAGCGTTTGCATATTTTAAAGGCTTTAAATTTTATCAGCTTGACGTGAAGAGTGCATTTCTTTACGGGAAAGTCAAATAACTGGTGTATGTCTCACAACCAGATGGGTTTACTAATCCAGATCGGGTGTACAGATTGGATAAGGTGTTGTATGGTTGACATTAAGCACCCAGGGCGTGGTACGAGACACTGTAGACTCATCTTTTGGCAAATGGCTTTGAAAGGGGTCAGATCGATAGTACACCTTTCATTAAGAGGAAAAAGGAAGATTTTCTGTTGGTACAGGTATACGTGGATGATATCATTTTTGGTTCATCTGATGAGAGCATGTGTCATGAATTTGAAGTGGTGATGAAGAGTAAGTTTGAGATGAGTGCAATGGGTGAGTTATCATTCTTCTTGGTGTTGCAAGTTGAACTAAAGAAGGATGGGATTTTTATTCACCAGACGAAGTATGTGTATGACATTTTGACTCGTTTCAAGATGGAGGATTGCGCAACTTTCAATACACCCATTTGTGAAAATCACAATATTGGTCTAGATGCTGAGAGTGTGGAGGATGTTGATCCAACTCAATATAAGGCCATGATTGGATCGTTGATATATCTGACTGCTTCTAGACCAGACATTATGTTCGCCGTATGTCTGTGTGTCAGATATCAAGCAAATCCGAAGGAGTCGCATATGAAGGCGGTGAAGTGAATTCTACGTCACTTGAAGGGAAAACCTAAGTTTGGGTTATGGTACCCTGCTGATAGTGACTGGGAGTTTATTGCATACACTGATTCAGATTTCAGAGGATGTAAATCTACAAGAAAATCTACCACAGGTGGTTGTCAGTTCTTAGGGGTAAGACTTGTGTCATGGTAGTGCAAGAAACAAGCCTGTGTGTCTACGTCTTCGTGTGAAGCTGAATACATTGTTGCGGGTAGCTGCTGCTCTCAGGTTCTGTGGATACAATAGCAGATTAGCGATTACGGTTTGAATTTCACTCGCACCCCTATTATGATAGACAATAATGCCACAATTTCTATAACAAATAATCCCGTAAAACACAGTCGCACAAAACATATTGACATCCGTCATCATTTTATACGGGATTGTGCTGAAAAGAAAATGATTGAACTGCATAGAGTCGATACACTAGATAACCTGGCAGATCTTTACACAAAAGCTTTTCACAGAGCTCGATTTGAACATCTAGTCGAACTCAACAGGATGAGGAATCCTGAATAACCAGTTTTTCATAAGAATTTTTGTAAATATTTTATTGCTTTCTTAAAAATTTAAAAAATTTAAAAAATAGAAAACCATAAAAATACAAAAACATTGAAAAAATGAAAAACATAAAAAATAAAAAAATAAAAAATGAGTTATCACTGTGTGAAAAAGAAGAAATGATAGTACATCAGCAAGTTAGACTGTCACACTGAAACTGAAATTAAAATTGCATAAGTGTGATAGCAGTTTCATCATATGATGTTCCAGTAGGCAAGAAACATGAAATAATCAACTTACCATGGTGATATAAACATAACGAACTGAGTATGAGTGAGGAACATGTCAGTGGCATATGGTTTAATGACCTTAAATCTTGCGTTGATAGATTGCCAATTCTAAGGTTTTAGGTCTTTATACTGTTATTTCATCCGGGGATATCAGGGTTGTCCTTCTGCTGCATCCAGATATATGCTGACCTAGGCACAACCAGGATATCTTAAAAGAAGCTAAAAATGCCAAAATCCAAGAAAATGAAGAAGCTCTCCTAGTGAGTCATTCAAATGTGCAAAATGCATAAATCATACCAAAATTTGGTATTTGCCTTACCCTCGTTGGATATTGGTCTCTTTGCTGTACGGAAGTACTGACCTGATCACCAATTATCTAACGATTTAAAATAAAACGGACGAATTCGATATACTCACCTACTACGATGAAACTTTGTGCATACCTTGATCATGGAGGTATGTCCTGAAGTGGGACACACTAGTATATCAGAATAATATTACCTTAACGTATCACCAGGTAAAGGTACTTGAAATGTTCATGTGTTTTTAATTTAAGAATTTTTCAAATACTTAATTTGCTTAAACCAGTGGCTCTGACACCACCTTTTCTGTCACGGCCCCTGACCCGTTTTGCCTGTTTCAGAAGCCGCGAGACAGAAACCCGTAGTATCGGTATTTAATTGGCAGCGGAAATTTCAACAGGACCGTTTGTCAGAAAAAATAATATCAGAGTTTTAAAAGAAAACACCGAATTATTTTATTATAAATTTCGGGACAATCCCGTATTTTACAAGAAAGAAATTTCACTGGGAAATCCTCTGATTATAGAAAACATGTTTATTGCTATTTACTGAGCCACTTTATTTAAGCTGGAGTGCTATGCGGCACTTTTCCTTTTCTTCACAGTAAATCACCTGAAACATGTTTTAAAAAAAGATTTGATCAGCGAAAAATACTGGCGAGTGCATTCAATTTATACAAAAGACACATTGTTATAATGTATACAGTATTAAGAGCTATTACAATGTTTATATTAACCAATTACCCCAAATCAGTATTTGTCACTTGACCGGACTTAATAACTGGCAGTAATTGTAGATTACAAAGACTTAATAACTGTAATTATAACTTTGAAAACAAGTAGGGTTTTGAAATCAATTTAATAAAAATAGAATGACTCACATTGCAGATTTAGACTGTCAAGGCTTGCCTACTGGTTAAGCTGGTAAACCTAATTAAATATACAATGCAAACGAAACTAGGTTAGTAACTTAATTCAACATTTACGATATTCTCGAGATCGAAAACCTCATGACGAATGACAAAGTATAGCCCAATGTAGGCAGCACTTAAACATCCATCGGATCGGTTTTAATCGATCGGATATTGTATCGTTGCAGTGATCGAGTTATTACCCTGTTATCGCAGCAGAGTTTCGAGACCCGGGTTGTATTTTTGAAAGAAACAGAGTAACAAGTAGTCTAACGATAGGATTTTAACGTCAAAACAAGCAAACTATTCAAGTGCCAAGCCCCTGGATTTATAGCTGGATTTTGGTCCCCTCGCGTGTCACGCCAGGCCCCTATGGTCCCTGCACGTGGCGCGACGGCTACCCTTTTAGGCTAGGGTAGCCTTGTGTCGTTTATAGCCTTGAAAGTTGTCAAACACGAATAATACATGTTTTAAATTAGTTTCGCGAGGCATAGATCAATTAGGGGATCCCCCCCTTGAGTTTTAGGGGGCCCTGTTGCTGGTTTCGTCTGTTTTTCAAATTTTCGGGTCGCACCGTACTACTTGGGGGTTTCAATTAGGGTTTCTTAGTGTGCCTTTTTGGAATGGAAATTTGCGAGGTTGTTACATTGTTCGTATGGAACCTGTGGTCAGAGATGAGCAAATGATACTGGTTACCGATACCGAATTTCCCAAATCAAAAGATCTTAAGTACAAATTCGGTACGACTTTTGGCGTTCCTGGTACCGGTTCGCTATCGTTTTTTATCTTTATATACTAGTACCATAACTGGTATTTTCGGTACCAGTACCGATTCGGTATTGGTTGGCACTGAGCTCATTCCTACCCCTGAAACTAAAAAAAAATCATTAAAAGCTGAAGAAATTCAACAAAAAAGTTGCACGATACCGTTGTTCGTACGACACCCGTGATCATGGATGAGCAAATGGTACCGGGTAGCAGTACCGAATTTTCCGAACTAAAAGATTTTCAAAATCATTTCGATACCGACTTTTGTCGTTTTCTGTAAAAGCCTGTTGTCGGTTTTTACCTTCATGTACCGCTAACCCTACTGGTATTTTAGATACCAGTACCGGTTGACACAAGGTTATCTAACTTAAAAAGTAAAGAAGATAATAAAAGTATTAAAATAACTATATATAATATTATAATATTTAAAACACTATTCATTAAATTCTAAATTTTAAAATTTATATATAATGTCTTTTATGCTTCATAAAAAATTAAAATATGTATGAATATTAATTCAAGTGTGACTTCTGACTTTTCCATATTTCCTCTTTTTCATGTTCCCCATGCTCTTAATAATAATAACAATATTAACATATGTCATATTAAGGGGGGGGGGGGGGGCGTGATAAAGCCCCCTGGCTGACGTGGATTCTAGGTGGCGCTGACGTGTCCTAATAAAGCCCCTAGGGGCTCCATCCCACACCCTCCAGCCTTAACAAAGCGGCTGCAACGTCCACTGGAAAATTTCTTTTTCTATCAACCTTAAAATTTCATATCATTTTATCTTCTCCTACACTCAGGGTATCCGAACATGTGTTCAGAGGTATCCCCATAAAGAAATAAAACAGAGACTAAAAAACTTAGACTATCTCCAATGGTAAAGGAGCCCTTAGGCGCCCTTAACTGCCCAGTCAGCCGCCACATCATATCCTTACAAATCCTTAAAAACCTTAATTTTATCTCCAACCATACAAACATCCTTACATTATCCACATCATCACCAATTTTTTCTTTAAATGCAATTACTTAAATTATTAAAATCTATTTTCTTTGAATGCAATTACTTGAATATTAAAATCTATTTAAATACTTAGATGATTAAATAATTAATATCTAAAATAAATTAAAATCTATTTAAATACTTTGATGATTAAATAATTAATATCTAAAATAAAAAAACTAGGTCTAAAAAGTAATAGTTGAATGATTAAATGATTAATTTAATTTAAAATGTCACCGTTGAAAAAAAACCTGATTTATCCATTATCCTTCAAATTTTTTATCAATTTTCATCTATCCATCATCACATGCTATACTCTCTCTTTTATCACACCTGCAACTTGTATCTTTGAAAAAAAAAGAAAAAAAAGGACACAATAACCTAGGAAACTCAAGCCCATAATTAAGGGTGGCTGATAAACGGACGGTGGCTTCCAACGCCAATTCCAATTTCAGGCATCTCCTACACAGTGGCGGACCCATAATTTTTTTTCCTAGGGGGGGGGGGGGATTTTTAAGGGCGATGTCGTCTGTTGCTATATAGTAATTTTGGTCCAATTCGGGTCGGATTAGGTCTGGTCGGGTCAGATCGGGGGCATAAATTCTCACCATGACTCTCATTTAAGTCAATAATTCAATAACATATCTCAATATCAGATCACCACATATTCACTCACACTTTAAGTATTTAACATGGATTTTACATAATCATATGCGTGATTGCACTCAGTTATAACTTATAATTATTTAAATATTCAATGTTCTAACTTCTAATCCATATTAACCACTCAATAATAAACAAATACACGATACATTTATAAAAAAACATTGTCTTTGGAGTTTATAAATACACGTATAAAAAAAACTATCTATAGCTGTTCAATGCGAGTTTCATCTTTTAAAAAAAGTTGTTAGACTAATAATTTATAAACAAATCACAAACAAGCAATCAATAATCAAACTATACCTAAAACTAAAGTTTCACCTGAACTTTAAAGTAACTATATAAGCTAAATAAACTTACAAAGTACATATAAATAAATTTAAAAAAAAATAGCAAAAACTCTCAAAGTATAATAACATATCAATTTTATAATGTTGTTATTTATATGAACTTTTCACACTTTATATCTTATACAAAACTAAGTTGAATCATTTATTAAAATACCTGTATAGGTGTATTTTTTTTCTTTGAAGTAATCATTTATTAAAAAACTTGTATAGGTGTTTTTTTTGCTTTGAAATATTTTACATGGTTTGCTTGATAGTTAATATTAATAAAGAAATAAGTTTGTACAGCTGTAGTACATATTCAATGCTTTGCACTGCACTTTAACCAATACAAGCTGCTTTTCTTTAACCAATGCATATAGAATAAAATATTGATTTTAAAATATCATATTCTCCCCCATTTCTTTATCTTCTCCGATGGTCTCTGCAAAAATCAATAAAAATTCCGATGACCCATTTCTTTTCTTTAGCTTCATATCTTCTTCGTCATGGGGTCAATATTTTCAAGGGGTGCAGATGAAAATTTCCAAGGGGTGCGGTCAGGATTTTCGGCGTAAAATAATACTAAATATTTTTTTTTCAAGGGGTGCGCCCGCCTACCCACGGCTTGGGGTGGGTCCGTGTAACACCTCGAAAATTTCGGGTTCAATAATAAAACGACACGTGTCATGTCAGACAAAAACGCGTTGTAAACCCGGGTTTAATAAAGATGATTCGGTAGGATTTAAAGTGACGTCATGTTAAATTGTTACCTCTGAACGACCTTAATTATAAATCCCAAGACCCGATTAAATGTTATATCCCTCTCTTATACCCTCAATACAGAAATTATTGATTTATGATAGGACCCCAAGTGCATGATGTGATCCTACTAAGAAAAAGCAATGGTAACACTTGGTTTTCGGGTCTTGTTTTTGGAATCTAAGCAAGCAAATGCAAATGGTAGGGTAAGGAACTGTACTAGACACTTTATGAGGTCCCTAAGTTGTTATTTGAGGTCACAAAGTCGGATAATGGGTTCACCTTTGCAAAGCACCAATGAAAAGTCAACAATTGAGGCTGAGGGGACGCATACGGACCTCAACCTCAACAATGTTGAGGTCCGTAAGGCAACTACCAGCAACAGAAAACCTTCTGCAGCCGGTTTCACGCACTTCTGACCGATCTTATGGGTTTTTCTCACTTGTAAACGACCCCTAAAATGTTCCTAGACCTCAGGGACATGTGTAAACGAATTGTGGTTAGTTCTAGAGTGAGTTGTCAACCAATCATGGTGAGTTCTTCACTATATAAAGCCCAACATGTTGCACATTCATTCTTCACACTTACAACTGATCTTTGGAGCATTCCTGGAGCTAAGGAACTCTCCCTTCTGATCAAAATTCGTGCATTGGACTATTGTAAGTCTACTAGTTCTTATTTGGTTGTGTTTAGCTTAGTTAATTAGCTAAAAGTCAAACCGTCGTAATTACGGTTTGACTTCGAGATTAGTCACTAATGACTCAGTCTTATCTCGAATTAAAAGTAGTTTTAGAATGGTATTTATGTGGGTAATAAAACCTCAAAAGGGTTTCCCCTGATCACCATCCTAAGCAGGTTAAATGTCGGGTCAAACATTTACTTAAAAAGTCAACATATTGCTTAAAATGTCATTTATGCATAATTAACTATCTAGAACATTTGTAACCTGTTTGAACATTGTTATAACTTAAAAATAAGTGTAAGAACATGTCCCAACATGTTCAACCCGACTATTTCCTGTTTAGACCCGGTTCGGAACCGAAAGTCACATAGTTTGACTTTTCGGTTGACTTTCAGTTCTGACCCGTTTGGGCATACTTTAGAAATTCCTCAGAGCTTAAATTGGATTAGGATACATGTTAGAACAACCCTCTGTGATCATACACCTTGGTTCACTAGTTATCCAATTAATATGCAAGTTTCCGTTAAATGCTCATACGTGGACCGTTATGCCCTTATTGCCTTAAATCATAATTTATGAAAATGTAAAAGTGTAGAATCCTTACTTACTGATATATAGACTTGTATGCAAAATTTGACATTAGTTTGACTTGTAGATTAAGAGTTATGCTCATGTCGCTAAATTAAGGCTTTGTGTTAACAATATGGCGCAATTAGCATAAAGCCTAATTAAACATACTTTTTGACATCAAATCTTTTACCCACTGATCTTAAATATTATTTTGGGATTTCTAAAGATTTTTAATTAATTTTAGGCTGAGCATAACTCATAGTCGTAGGCTTAAACCGGTAATTGACGGTTTTGCCCTTACGGGCCATAAAATGAGTTTTACACATCTAAACGATTCCAAACCTTTTTCTACTGATTAGTTATGATAAATAAATTATGTTAAGCCTTCTAGAAATATAAAAATATCAGAATTAAGTATCGAACCCGGTAATGGCCTTTAATCGCCATAATTAGCGTTATTAGCGCATAGTATGTCTTAGAATCATATTGGACATACCCGGGTCGATACCTACTGATATATGAGGCAAATTATGATAATTCAACAGTAAGCAAAGGTTGATAAACTCAGACTTCGTTTTTGAGCTTTTCGGCTTATGTGAAATTACCAAAATACCCCTACGGGGCATAGCTTGGTTAAATATGATAAATTTCACATACATGACTTAGCCTACTGTTATAACACATTAAAATAAGTATGTTTACTGTTTACATCAGGCCTGTAACTCAGTTGAACATATAAACGCTTTTACAAACTTTAAAATGACCAAACTACCCCTACGGGGCATAGTTTGTGTTTAAATTAGTTCGGGGCATAACGAAAGACATCCTACTGATGTTATAACATATTAGAAGCATATTAACTTAGGAAACCTGTATATGGCTCTTACGGATACCCGTTACGCATCTTACGCGTTCGGCGCGGTTTATGTAACAAGTTTACATAAATTAGCCGAAACGGGTCAAACCTTAACGGTTTAATCTCAAAATCCAGAATGTGAATAATGAACCCATATTAAACAAGTCTTCAAACTTGTCGGGTCTGAATCACATTCTATCCGGTCTTCGCTTAATCGTGCGTACGAACCGTATCTTCGAAACTAGCCGGTCTAAGCTTAAGCATAATTAAAGACCCGCTAGGATTCTAATAGGTTATATTTAACCTTCGTTCCAGATTAGGAGAAACAGTAAAAGCTACTTGCTATTTGACTATTGTGACTATACTTTGCATCAGGTAAATACTTTTAACTTATTTTCCCTATACGGGCTTGGGTTACGGTACATAGCGTACCGCTTGATCGAGCATCAAATCTTCCACGCTTAGTGGTTAATTGAATAATTTGATCGGCTCGTTTTAAACAGATTTGTTTACTTTACAGCCTTTGGGGGGTTAATGACCATGTCCCGGATATCCTCGGCATTATCTTACGAGATAGCCACGACCTGAGCACGGGGTGTAGGCGTACTCCCGTGTATAACTCACATAAGTGGTGTGTCTATTGATCTTTAACCCGGAATACGTTCCGGGCTACTGAACGCATAAGTAACATGTAAATCGTTCACAAGATTATAATATTAAATAATTCTCCCAAGTTAAACAAAATGTTTATGCCATGTGCATCCAAACCAATTTTCAATCATTTTATAAAATGAGTCAGTTGAATGTATTTACCAGTGTAAACTGACGTATTTTCCCAAAAAGATTAAATGCAGGTACTAAGCGAAATAGGCTGGGATTCTCCTAAGCATCATTAGGAGTCTCACAAACTTAGAGATGCCGAAGTCTGTTGAACCATAAACAATGTTTTTAAATTCGATCCTACTGTGGATAAACACCGGATAATTTTGACTTTGTTTACAATAAATAAATTCGGTTGTATCTTATTTAAATTGCTTCCGCTGTGCATTATTATATTGTGTTGTTTGACTATTATGTTGCCAACCACGTCACGATACTCCCCCACCGGGCCCACCGGTGACACGTGGAAAGTCGGGGTGTGACAAGTTGGTATCAGAGCCAACTCTGAGTGAATTAAACACTAGTCTTTTGTGTTTAATCTCAGTTACACAATATGCACAAATCTAAACCTTCGAGTCTAGACTTATAACATAGGACAAATTCCACTATTGATTGTGTTGTCCTTTATTTAAATTTTGCATATATCTTTGTATTGTTATCTCATGCTTTATTGACAGGAACATCAAAGATGCCTCCAAGATTTTTCAGAACGCGAGGACGAGGTAAGGGGCCAGTATCCGCCCCCAACGACCACGAAGCTGGGCCTTCACGAAGGCGAGCTCCATCAAACACCGAGAGTGACGACCCTCGGGAAAACCGAAGGAACCAATACGAGCCGGCCAGACGATCGGTTTCACATACTTCCACACCTCCTGCTCTAAATCCCTATGAGCCCAATAACCCTCAACCGTCTTACGTACCACTACAGCGGTCCCTATCCCATCATTCCTATGGGGACCCTACACCTATCTTCCGAGGCCAGTTTAACCCGGCCGACTATCTACAAGAACCCGTGGGATTCAACCCACTAGGGCCAGACGACCACTTCTCTGGGGATCAAGCTGACGATATGGATGAGGATACTGACCCCATCATGCCAGCTAGCGGTACGCCGAATCACCCGATCGAGATATCAGACGGTTCGTCTTTCCACGGATCACCCTATGGTGGTCCAGATAGCTTCCAGGCTCTATTTGACCAGCAACAGTGGTATTATACACCCTCACACCACTCATCGTCACATGGGCAGCATCAACAGCAGCATTCTCATCAGCACCAAGAGCCACAAGCACAGCCGCATCATCAAGATTCTTCAGAGGATCATCGCTTTGTGGCAGTTACGCCACCGCCTCCACCGCCACCAGTTCAACCGCCACCTCCTCAACCGCCAAGGCGCAGAAGAACCGGTGCCCGTATGTCGGTGCGACCAGGGGACTTCACCTTCGATTCCCCGCGACAGTCTAGTGCTAGTCACTACCCACCGCACTATGAGGACCCACAAATGGGTGGGCCTTCGCAGCCAGCTTTTCAGCAGCCGCCTCCAATGGGTTTTGAAAACCCGATACCAGCATACCCGGGTGGTATGGGCTACAACCCATTTGAACCCCCAACGCATCATAATTATGGTTACGAAGAGGCTGATCCGTACTCAGTAGCAGCGAACTATGGCACGCAAGGACCTTATGGGGATCCTTGGGGGGTGAGTTACCCAACACAGGGATACTCGATGCCACCTAGGCCCATCATAAGGACGCAGTCGCAGCCACCACGATTTTCTCCAAATAGGGAGGAAATTTTGCATAGGTTGGAGCAGGTGGAACGGGAAGCACATGAAGAACGAAGGGAAAGGCAAACATTCCTCCAAGGACTGATGGGTCTGATCAAGGGGAAGAACAAGAAGAATCGTTAAATTCTTCCATCGCTGATGTATAAGCCCCTGCGTGGGTGTAGTTGTTTGTTAAGCCCCTGCGTGGGCATGCTTGTTTGTTTTTAAAACCCTACGTGGGTGTGTGTGGTTTGAGTAAGTAGTCCCTGCGTGGACTCATGTTTGTTTAAAGTCCCTACGAGGACTTGTGTCTTTCTGTAAGACCCCTACGTGGGCATGTTGGTATGTTTTAGCTCCTGAGTGGGCAAATTTCATGTGTAAAAGACCCGTTTAGGGCAGTATGTAATATAGTGATAAATTAATGGAGTGTTATTTTTATAAATTTCATAGTTGCCATTTGAGCATAAATAAATTATAAATGAAATAAATAAATTAAAATCATTCCTTTTTAAATAAATCTGCCTATGTAATTAAGGATCTAATAGTGTGAAACCTAGCCACGTGTCAAATATAAGACCGGGCCAAAATGGTAAGACCTGTTTAAAAGATTCAAATCCCTGTTAACATCTTAAAACATGTTAACACTCCTGGCAGAAGTGATTCGTTAAAAATCACATGTCATTCTTAAATGAATAAGGATTCTGTAGAAGATTCCTAATCCAGTTTAATGATCTCTGAATCCTGGATTACATCGTCAATTAAGATGATTATACTTAACCATACGTGGTAATATAGTGCTTACGGGCCTTGCTCATTTCTACATGAGCCAAAAGACAGTGGTAGCTATGACTCCCTGTCTAATAAAGGTAATGAACTAGGTTCAAACCTTAAAAGTCTTGATTCTCTGAAATCATAGTTTATTAAATTTGTCCATGTGACTAAGCCATAAGTGCTAATATATATTGTTATTATTTATGTTTAGGATAAATTTTAATTAAAATCCTAAATTTATGCGATTAATGAGTTAACCAAATATGGTCCCTGTTTACCATGGTTAACGAATTACCCTAAGGGGTAATTCCATAATAAAATCCCAAATAAAATATTGACCTTGTTTTCTGCAACAGTTCAATACAAATGGCTGACTCCAATGAAGTGAATAGCCATCCGGTGGAGCCGAATGAAAACGCCCAGATTACATTAACGGGCGCTGAACTAAAAGCAATCATAGACGGAGCTATCACACAAGCCTTGGATAGACAATATGAAGAATACAGTGGTACACGGAGTAGGACCCACTCTGTGTCACAGTCAAAGCCAAGGACACATTCAGAGGCTCATAACAAGCCTCCTCCCAAAAAGGATGGACCAAAGAAAAACGATGATGATCGCCAGTCCACCAACCACCAAAGTAATCCATCTCAGCAGTTGATACTGCATCAGGGACACCGTAACAAGGGTTGCACATATAAGTACTTTGTATCTTGTAAACCCAGGGATTTTACGGGAGAAAAAGGAGCCGTAGACTGCATGACGTGGCTAGATGAAATGGACACGGTCGTGGACATCAGCGGATGCGCTGAAGGTGATGTGGTTAAATTTGTCTCACAGTCCTTCAAGGGTGAGGCGTTAGCTTGGTGGAGATCTCTGATGGAGGCCTCAGGAAAGATCCCGTTGTATAGCATGACGTGGGATCAATTCATTGCACTGATCAAAGAAAATTTCTGCCCGCAGCATGAGGTGGAAAAGATAGAATATGACTTCCTATCACTGGTTATGAAGAACCTCGATTGCCAAGCTTATCTGACAAGCTTCAATACACTATCCCGGTTGGTACCTTATCTGGTAACCCCGGAGCCTAAAAGGATTGCTCGTTTTATTGGTGGATTGGAGCCCGAGATAAAGGCCAGTGTCAAAGCTTCTCGGCCAGTTACCTTCAGGTCTGTAACTGACCTTTCCTTATCCCTTACACTGGATGCGGTCCGGCAGAGATCGCAGAGGAATAAGGCAGCCGAGAAGAGGAAGCATGATGATGACGGTTCGCGTAGGTCGAACAAGAAGCACCGTGGGAGCGGTGATCACAAGAAGGGATCAGATTCGAAGAAAGATGGGCATCGTTCTGGGGAGAAGCCCACATGCAAAACTTGCAAGAAACAGCACTTTGGAAAGTGCAGATTCGAATCCACCTCGAATAACGAGTCCAGGTCTTTCGCTTGTGGTTTGTGCAAGTCCAAGGAACACAAAACCTTGGACTGCAAGAAGATGAAAGATGCAACGTGTTACCGTTGCAACGAAAAGGGCCACATAAAGACTAACTGCCCAAAGTACAACAAGAAGCCCGAGGAGACTAAGAAGACCAATGCCAGAGTCTTCAGGATGGATGCGAAGGAGGCTGTGCAGGATGATAACGTTATAACAGGTACTTTCCTTGTAAACGATGTTTTTGCAAGAGTACTTTTTGATTCAGGCGCAGATAAGTCCTTCGTAGATCATAAGTTTTGTAAATTGTTGAATTTACCTGTCAAAACCCTAAAAGTGAACTATGAGGTAGAGTTAGCAGATGGTACCATAGAAACCGTCTCTACTGTGTTAGATGGATGTGTTATGTCCATTAAGAACCATTCTTTTCCTCTGTCTCTCCTTCCGTTTAAATTAGCTGGTTTTGACATAGTTCTGGGTATGGACTGGTTATCTCATAACCATGCCCAAATCGTCTGTAACCAGAAACAGGTGGTAATAAAGACTCTGTCTGGTGAATCACTTACCATTCGGGGAGATACCCAGTACGGACTGCCTGAGCACGTGACTATGCTCAAGGCTTCAAAGTGTTTGAAGAAGGGATGTGTCATTTACATGGCACAGGTAATTATTGATGAGCCTAAACCGAAGTTAGAAGACATCCCTGTCATCTCAGAATACCCAGAAGTATTTCCTGAAGATCTACCTGGCCTGCCACCAGATAGACAAGTCGAATTCAGGATCGATATCATTCCCGGAGCTGCACCAGTTGCTAGAGCACCATACAGATTGGCACCCACCGAAATGAAGGAGTTGCGGACGCAGCTAGATGAATTGCTGGCTAAGGGTTTCATTCGACCTAGTTCATCTCCTTGGGGAGCGCCAATCCTGTTTGTCAAGAAGAAGGATGGGTCGATGCGTCTGTGCATCGACTATCGCGAGCTTAATAAAGTCACGATCAAGAACAGATATCCATTGCCCAGGATCGACGATTTGTTCGATCAGCTGCAAGGGGCAAGTTACTTCTCAAAGATTGATCTAAGGTCAGGCTACCATCAGCTGAAGGTCAAAGATGAAGACGTACACAAGACTGCATTTAGGACTCGTTACGGTCACTACGAGTTTCTAGTGATGCCTTTTGGGCTCACCAATGCACCGGCTGCATTCATGGATCTCATGAATCGCGTTTGCAAGCCTCACTTAGATAAATTCGTCATCGTTTTCATCGATGACATTCTCATTTATTCTAAGAACAAAACTGACCACGAGAAACATCTTCGATGTATTCTCAAACTTCTGCATAAGGAGAAGCTCTATGTCAAATTCTCCAAGTGTGAATTTTGGCTTAGGGAAGTCCAATTTCTTGGACATGTGGTCAGTGAGCGTGGTATCCAGGTGGATCCCGCTAAGGTTGAAGCAGTGATGAACTGGCAAGAGCCGAAAACGCCTACAGAGATTCGTAGCTTCCTGGGTTTGGCAGGATATTATCGGCGCTTCATTGAAAATTTTTCAAGGATTGCTGCACCTCTAACCTCCTTAACTAAGAAAAAGGTTAAGTTTGTTTGGGGCCCTAAGCAGCAAGAGTCCTTCGATGTTTTAAGACAAAAGTTGAGCAATGCTCCTGTGCTTACCTTACCTGAAGGCGCTGAAGAATTTGTAGTTTATTGTGATGCATCACACACTGGCATGGGGTGTGTGCTTATGCAGAAAGGCAAGGTGATTGCCTATGCATCGCGACAGTTAAAGGTGCACGAAAAGAATTACACCACCCATGACTTGGAATTGGGTGCCGTTGTGTTCGCACTAAAACTGTGGAGGCATTATCTTTATGGAATCAAGTTTGTGATCTTTTCTTATCACAAGAGCCTCCAGCATCTGTTTAACCAGAAAGAATTAAACATGAGGCAACGCCGTTGGATGGAAACTTTGAATGATTATGATTGTGAAATCAAATACCATCCCGGCAAAGCGAATGTAGTCGCTGATGCCTTGAGCAGAAAGGAAAGGGTTAAACCCATTCGCATTAACGCCAAGCGTATGGAGATAAAGAACAGTTTGATAGAAAGGGTGTTAGCTGCACAAAAGGAAGCTGTGTTGGAAGCTAACTATCCTAATGAGAAGTTAGGAGTAACTGAGGAGCAGTTAACTCTTAGCAAGGATGGAATTTTACGGTTAAACGGACGAATATGGGTTCCAATTTTTGGAGGACTTCGTGATGTTATCCTCCAGGAAGCCCATAGTTCCAAATATTCCGTTCATCCTGGTGCGGATAAGATGTATCAGGATTTAAAGGCAAATTATTGGTGGATAGGCTTGAAAAAGTCTGTAGCCGCCCATGTAGCAAAATGCTTGACCTGTGCGCAAGTCAAAGCCGAGCATCAGAAACCGTCAGGTTTGCTACAACAGCCTGAACTTCCTACGTGGAAGTGGGAAATGGTAACTATGGATTTTATTACCAAGTTACCCAAGATGAGGAAAGGCAATGATACAATATGGGTTATAGTTGACAGACTGACTAAGTCAGCTCATTTCTTACCCATCAAGGAGACTTATAGCTCCGACATGTTAGCCCAATTATACGTTGATAAGATTGTAGCCCTACATGGCATACCTGTAGCTATTATCTCTGACCGGGATACTAGGTACACGTCACACTTTTGGAAAAGTTTCCAACAATCTTTGGGCACACGTTTGAACTTTAGTACGGCTTACCATCCTCAGACTGACGGTCAGAGTGAGCGTACTATTCAAACGTTGGAGGACATGCTGCGTGCATGTGCGATCGAATTGGAAGGTAGCTGGGATAAGAACCTACCATTGATCGAATTCTCCTACAACAATAGCTACCATACCAGCATAAAGGCTGCGCCTTTCGAGGCATTATACGGTAGAAAGTGTAGATCGCCAGTTTGTTGGGCGGAAGTTGGAGAAGTCCAGTTATCAGGACCAGAGATCGTATTCGAAACGACGGACAAGATTGTCCAAATTCGCAACAATCTCCAAGCTGCCCGGAATAGGCAGAAGAGTTACGCAGATCCAAGTCGTAAGGACTTTCACTTCGAAGTAGGTGAAAAAGTCCTACTTAAGGTATCACCCTGGAAAGGAGTGATGCGGTTTGGTAAGAAAGGCAAACTAAGCCCGAGATATATAGGACCTTTCGAGGTTATCGAACGAGTCGGGTCAGTTGCCTATAAGTTGAACTTACCAGAAGAGCTCAGTGGAATTCACAACGTGTTCCACATCTGCAATCTAAAGAAGTGTTCCGCTGACGAAACACATGTCATGCCACATACAGATGTGCATATTGACGAGAGCTTGAAATTCGTGGAAAAACCTGTGTCGATCGAAGATCGACAGGTAAGAAAGCTTCGGAGAAAGCATATACCTTTTGTTAAGGTCAAATGGGATGCCCGTAGAGGTCCCGATTTCACGTGGGAGGTTGAATCCACGATGAAAGAAAAGTACCCTTACCTGTTTCAGTAAATCTCGGGTCGAGATTTATTTTAAGGGGGTGAGGATGTAACACCTCGAAAATTTCGGGTTCAATAATAAAACGACACGTGTCATGTCAGACAAAAACGCGTTGTAAACCCGGGTTTAATAAAGATGATTCGGTAGGATTTAAAGTGACGTCATGTTAAATTGTTACCTCTGAACGACCTTAATTATAAATCCCAAGACCCGATTAAATGTTATATCCCTCTCTTATACCCTCAATACAGAAATTATTGATTTATGATAGGACCCCAAGTGCATGATGTGATCCTACTAAGAAAAAGCAATGGTAACACTTGGTTTTCGGGTCTTGTTTTTGGAATCTAAGCAAGCAAATGCAAATGGTAGGGTAAGGAACTGTACTAGACACTTTATGAGGTCCCTAAGTTGTTATTTGAGGTCACAAAGTCGGATAATGGGTTCACCTTTGCAAAGCACCAATGAAAAGTCAACAATTGAGGCTGAGGGGACGCATACGGACCTCAACCTCAACAATGTTGAGGTCCGTAAGGCAACTACCAGCAACAGAAAACCTTCTGCAGCCGGTTTCACGCACTTCTGACCGATCTTATGGGTTTTTCTCACTTGTAAACGACCCCTAAAATGTTCCTAGACCTCAGGGACATGTGTAAACGAATTGTGGTTAGTTCTAGAGTGAGTTGTCAACCAATCATGGTGAGTTCTTCACTATATAAAGCCCAACATGTTGCACATTCATTCTTCACACTTACAACTGATCTTTGGAGCATTCCTGGAGCTAAGGAACTCTCCCTTCTGATCAAAATTCGTGCATTGGACTATTGTAAGTCTACTAGTTCTTATTTGGTTGTGTTTAGCTTAGTTAATTAGCTAAAAGTCAAACCGTCGTAATTACGGTTTGACTTCGAGATTAGTCACTAATGACTCAGTCTTATCTCGAATTAAAAGTAGTTTTAGAATGGTATTTATGTGGGTAATAAAACCCCAAAAGGGTTTCCCCTGATCACCATCCTAAGCAGGTTAAATGTCGGGTCAAACATTTACTTAAAAAGTCAACATATTGCTTAAAATGTCATTTATGCATAATTAACTATCTAGAACATTTGTAACCTGTTTGAACATTGTTATAACTTAAAAATAAGTGTAAGAACATGTCCCAACATGTTCAACCCGACTATTTCCTGTTTAGACCCGGTTCGGAACCGAAAGTCACATAGTTTGACTTTTCGGTTGACTTTCAGTTCTGACCCGTTTGGGCATACTTTAGAAATTCCTCAGAGCTTAAATTGGATTAGGATACATGTTAGAACAACCCTCTGTGATCATACACCTTGGTTCACTAGTTATCCAATTAATATGCAAGTTTCCGTTAAATGCTCATACGTGGACCGTTATGCCCTTATTGCCTTAAATCATAATTTATGAAAATGTAAAAGTGTAGAATCCTTACTTACTGATATATAGACTTGTATGCAAAATTTGACATTAGTTTGACTTGTAGATTAAGAGTTATGCTCATGTCGCTAAATTAAGGCTTTATGTTAACAATATGGCGCAATTAGCATAAAGCCTAATTAAACATACTTTTTGACATCAAATCTTTTACCCACTGATCTTAAATATTATTTTGGGATTTCTAAAGATTTTTAATTAATTTTAGGCTGAGCATAACTCATAGTCGTAGGCTTAAACCGGTAATTGACGGTTTTGCCCTTACGGGCCATAAAATGAGTTTTACACATCTAAACGATTCCAAACCTTTTTCTACTGATTAGTTATGATAAATAAATTATGTTAAGCCTTCTGGAAATATAAAAATATCAGAATTAAGTATCGAACCCGGTAATGGCCTTTAATCGCCATAATTAGCGTTATTAGCGCATAGTATGTCTTAGAATCATATTGGACATACCCGGGTCGATACCTACTGATATATGAGGCAAATTATGATAATTCAACAGTAAGCAAAGGTTGATAAACTCAGACTTCGTTTTTGAGCTTTTCGGCTTATGTGAAATTACCAAAATACCCCTACGGGGCATAGCTTGGTTAAATATGATAAATTTCACATACATGACTTAGCCTACTGTTATAACACATTAAAATAAGTATGTTTACTGTTTACATCAGGCCTGTAACTCAGTTGAACATATAAACGCTTTTACAAACTTTAAAATGACCAAACTACCCCTACGGGGCATAGTTTGTGTTTAAATTAGTTCGGGGCATAACGAAAGACATCCTACTGATGTTATAACATATTAGAAGCATATTAACTTAGGAAACCTGTATATGGCTCTTACAGATACCCGTTACGCATCTTACGCGTTCGGCGCGGTTTATGTAACAAGTTTACATAAATTAGCCGAAACGGGTCAAACCTTAACGGTTTAATCTCAAAATCCAGAATGTGAATAATGAACCCATATTAAACAAGTCTTCAAACTTGTCGGGTCTGAATCACATTCTATCCGGTCTTCGCTTAATCGTGCGTACGAACCGTATCTTCGAAACTAGCCGGTCTAAGCTTAAGCATAATTAAAGACCCGCTAGGATTCTAATAGGTTATATTTAACCTTCGTTCCAGATTAGGAGAAACAGTAAAAGCTACTTGCTATTTGACTATTGTGACTATACTTTGCATCAGGTAAATACTTTTAACTTATTTTCCCTATACGGGCTTGGGTTACGGTACATAGCGTACCGCTTGATCGAGCATCAAATCTTCCACGCTTAGTGGTTAATTGAATAATTTGATCGGCTCGTTTTAAACAGATTTGTTTACTTTACAGCCTTTGGGGGGTTAATGACCATGTCCCGGATATCCTCGGCATTATCTTACGAGATAGCCACGACCTGAGCACGGGGTGTAGGCGTACTCCCGTGTATAACTCACATAAGTGGTGTGTCTATTGATCTTTAACCCGGAATACGTTCCGGGCTACTGAACGCATAAGTAACATGTAAATCGTTCACAAGATTATAATATTAAATAATTCTCCCAAGTTAAACAAAATGTTTATGCCATGTGCATCCAAACCAATTTTCAATCATTTTATAAAATGAGTCAGTTGAATGTATTTACCAGTGTAAACTGACGTATTTTCCCAAAAAGATTAAATGCAGGTACTAAGCGAAATAGGCTGGGATTCTCCTAAGCATCATTAGGAGTCTCGCAAACTTAGAGATGCCGAAGTCTGTTGAACCATAAACAATGTTTTTAAATTCGATCCTACTGTGGATAAACACCGGATAATTTTGACTTTGTTTACAATAAATAAATTCGGTTGTATCTTATTTAAATTGCTTCCGCTGTGCATTATTATATTGTGTTGTTTGACTATTATGTTGCCAACCACGTCACGATACTCCCCCACCGGGCCCACCGGTGACACGTGGAAAGTCGGGGTGTGACAGTCCGCCCCTGCTCCTACGTGGCTCGGGCGGCACATTTAAGTGCGCAATAAAGTTAATCTTACACTTCCTAAAAAAGTTGAGGGGTCCCGTGCAATCCTCGCCCACACGTAGATCACCTAGGAGTGGTGTCAATAAGTAAAAGATTAAAAGATGTAACCTTCTAGAAGGTTGATAGTCTACCCACGTCATAATTTCAACAGATAAAGGCAACCATGTTGAGAGAGATGGCAACCAACATTAGAACTCAACTCTTTTATAAATAAAGGCAACCATGTTGAGAGAGATGGCAACCAACATGACAACTCAAACTCAATTGTTTCTGCCCTCCCAGTGCTATCCTGAGAGTGGGTTTCTGCCCTCCGAGTGCTATCCTGAGAGTGGGTTTCTGCCCTCCGAGTGCTATCCTGAGAGTAGGGGATCCGAAAACCGGATATCCGAATCCGTATCCGAAATTTCGGATATCCGATTTTTGGATATCCGAAATTTCGGATACGGATTCGGATATCCAACCGGATATCCGAATTTATAAAAAAAAAATCAAAAAATCCGTTTCGTGTATATATTAAAACTAAACTTATATTCGATTTTCCAAATTTCCAACATTTAAAACTATAACAATCATAAGTTCACACGAATACAATTATTTACTACTTTTTTTACTAATTCTTACAATACTTTAAACTAAATATAATGCTCATATCTATTATATATAATAAATGAAAGGTATTTGGGCTACTGTTTGGGCCACGTGTCAACACCTGAGAGCCCCTTGAATGTCCTTTTCCCGCCCAACAGTGTTTTCCCCTTCTTTCTCTTCTTCTTTTGTCTGCTTCTCAGTCTCTACAAACAGATCCAGATTTCATTTCCCTATTCTCTCTCCTCAGTTCTGTTTTCCCGCCCAACAGTGCCATCCCCTTTTCCTTTTATAATCTGTCTTCTCATCTTTGTTTACAAACGCCTATGGTTCCTTCTCTCTTTATATTCAGGCAATTCAAACTTCACAAACCCTGCAAATTAGATTTTGTCCTACATCCTTCAATTATTGAGATCATTCTTTCCATCCAAACCCTAATCTTCTTCCAGACGCCACCATAAAATCTTCTTTTGTTCATCGATTATCTTCATTCAAAAGGTTTGTTCTTTTTTTATTGAAATACTTTCATGATTTCCTCTTATTTATACTAATCCTTTTTGTTTTGGGTCTTTTCATGTAACCATTGTTAGGGTTTCGTTCGAGAGTTAGATCAAGAGATGGGGCGCCGGCTAATGGTTCTGCGGTGTTTCTCTTACAAGATTATTTTATCTTGAGGTTTGATTTGTATGTTTATAGATATGTGTTGATTTTTCTTAACGGTTAGGATATGAGTACAACATCTGTTGATTATTGATCTGTGAATATGTTCACCGATTATTCTTTTTGAAATTAGGGTTTCATTTGCTTGAGATTTGAATCTTCCGATTGTTTGGTTAATTTTTGTTGATATGTGGTTTGCCATAATCATGGTATGTGTTTTTGTTTTTGATTTGAGAAAAATGCCCGGATAGTCCTTGTGGTTTCGTATTTTTTCACCTATAGTCCCTAACTTTCTAAAATTACCTGAATAGTCCCCAACTTTTCATTTTTGTTCCCGGATAGTCCCTGGGTCTAACTTCAGTTTGTTTTCTCAGTTAAGTGGGTGTGAAATGACCAATTTAGCCTTTCCTTTAAAAGGCCAAACCACAGGGACTATCCGGGCATCTTCTACATTTTCAGAGAAAAACCCCACCACCACACTTCATCTTCAACCTCCACCCACCATCACCCTCCTCCACCCTCCACCATCACCTTCTTCTTTGCAATTTTCTTTGAAGAAACACACCGCGCACCACAACAACTGAATATAAGACCGCCAAACACCTCCTGCTTGTCACCTCCAGTGGTGCCATTGCTCCTTCTGTTGAAAGATCTCAGATGTCTATGTAAAGTGATCGGAGATGACGAGGTGTGTAAGCAAGGTGAATGATGATTAACGGTGGTGGGTGCTTGGTGATCCAATAATAAATTTGGTTCTAAATTTTTAGCTAAAATTAATGAATTCAGATTATAAATCCAATAATAATAACTAGATTCAAACAAGTGGGTTCCCATGAGTGGTGTGGTTAAGTTGGGCCTGGGAAAAGGACCGTAATTTTAATTTGATTGGTTTTCAAGTTACCCTATACCGAGCAATGAACTTAGCTTTCTATAATAATAACTAGATTCAAACAAGTGGGTGCTTGGTGAACAATACTCTCTCTCTCTCTCCTGTAAGTACATTTCTTCTACTAGCTTATGTAGATTTATGCTAGAGCTACTGAAATCATCACATTTTTTACCCAAAAAAAATGTGTTAATGGTGTTTTGTTTCTTGATCTACATTTAGTAACAAATTAAAGCCTTTTAACTTTCTTTGTTTCTTGATCATCATGTCATGGCTACTCTTCTGAAATGTCTATCATCTGAACGTTCATTCGATTTCTTTCACTGCTCATTTCATCTGGGAATCAGCTCAAAGTCCCCATAAAGCTTTCAACTTTAGTAAAAGATTCATGTGAACATGTTGCTAAATGTTGAGGTTTTCATATGAAATCTGATAATTTATTTTTATCTGTGTACTCTGCTTTGAAACTTGCAATGTTATTCGTATCTGATTTTGTTCAGATTCAAAATTTTGGGTGTGATCGGTGGCCGGACGATTGTGACTGATGTCGTGAAGGATGGTGATAATGGAGGTTCGGTGAGACGATGATGGTCGGAGTGATGGTGATGATGAAACGGAACCGGTGGTCGGAGTGAGAACATTTGCTGGTCCGACGAGCTTTGATCGGAATGCGACGGAGATGGAGATGATCTTTAATGCAAAGGAGGTGCGGGTGTGGAATGTGGTTGCCGGAGAAGAAGGTGATGGTGGAGGGTGGATGAGGGTGATGGTGGGTGGAGGTTGAAGATGAAGTGTGGTGGTGGGGTTTTTCTCTGAAAATGTAGAAGATGCCCGGATAGTCCCTGCGGTTTGGCCTTTTAAAGGAAAGGGTAAATTGGTCATTTCACACCCACTTAACAGAGAAAACAAACTGAAGTTAGACCCAGGGACTATCCGGGAACAAAAAATGAAAAGTTGGGGACTATTCAGGTAATTTTAGAAAGTTGGGGACTATAGGTGAAAAAATGCGAAACCACAAGGACTATCCGGGCATTTTTCTCTTTTGATTTTTACTAAAGTTTTGTTATCTGAGCTGTGACTAAATGATGATTGTGAATGATCTGTTGCAGATGATAATGATGATGATTGTTCTACGGTTGTTTCCAGTATCATTGTTCCAACATCGTTTAAAGTATGTGTTTTTGCTACTCCGATTTTCAAATTTTGAGTTTTTAATTTTGAAGTGATATACTCTAATTCTCGCTTTATATTTCAGTCTAATCACAGTTGTTTGAAATTTATACAATCTGCTGCAGGTTATTATAGGTTTGTATTCAAAGAAGCATAAAGTTTAATTAAAAACTAAGAAATATTATTAAATTTACAGTTAAAATAATTTTTGCTTATGACTAAATGATGATTATAATTGACTTGGGCAGAACATGATGATGTAGAACCCACAGTAGTTCCTACTAAACGCAAGAAAGGATCTGCTACTGTTGTAAGATAAGATTTTATCTTACTAGAGCAATGGTCTTTCCTACCTTTTTTCTATTAAAAGAAGCATAAAGTTTGGTTTAAAGCAGCTCTTTATGAACAAAGTTAAGGATTAAGTATATGAGGACATGGCTACTCTTCAACAGCTGAAGAAGTGTTTTCATGTACTGCATCTTGGTCTGTTCACTAGAGATCAGCTTTCTATAAATCCTGATGTTAATGCATTGAGTCCTTCCGTGGAGTTCATGGCGATTGTCGGAGATATACATTGATGGAGTTTAAAGCTAAAAGCACTAAATTTTTGCTGTTAGGTTCATAAATTTCTTGGTGTTTTTCTTAGATTTTAAATTTCGTTGTAATTTTAAGCTGAATAAGTATTATTATGTATATTTAATATCATCTGATCATCTGATTATTGCAGATGATGATGTTGTGTTTCATGTTGTAAAAACCAGGGAATTGTCGGATAATAGATTGCTTTGTCCGATTAGATTATGTGTTAAATTATAGTTCTTTAAGTCATTGTTTCCTTTTCTTGAATTCTATGTAATTTTGTAAAGAAGTACACTAACAAACAGTAGTTTTAACATCTGTTTGCATTTTGGTCAATAGTTAATGGAAACACATGTTAGGTTGAACAGTGTTTATAAGAGGAAAACAGTGTTAGAAGACAGTAGATCTTATTAACTTAAATATCTGTTTTGGGTTAAACAGATGTTTGGCCTTTAACATATGTTTGGCCTTTTATATCAGAGGTTTGGACTTAAACAGTTGTTTGACCTTAAACAGGTGTTTGCCCATAAACAGATGTTTGACCTTAAACATATGTTTTGCCTTAAACAGATGTTTTGCCTTCTATATCAGATATTTTTACTTAAACAGATGTTTGACCTTAAACAGATGTTTGGCCATAAACAGATGTTTGGCTCTAAACCAAACATCTGTTTAAGGTCAACATCTATTTGACTATTGGTCCTGTTGTGCTTTTGTTTGATCTCTAATATGGGTTCATGATCTAATCCGGTGATTTGAAGACATTGTTGTTTCATCCTTATACTAATAAATAAAAATCAAGTCTAGATAAACATCTGTTTATGGCCAAACATCTGTTTATGGCCAAACTTCTGTTTATGGGCAAACATCTGTTTAAGGTCAAACTTCTGTTTAAGTCCAGACAACTGATATATACGGCGAAACATATGTTTCTTCAAACATCTGTTGACCATTGACTGACCAAACATCAGTGTTTAAAAAACTGTTGGGTATCCACTGATAGAAAAAAATAGCCACTGCTCACTTTTTTATTGTTGACATCTATTGATATTGACCATTAGCGGTTTTCCTAAAAAACAGCCACTGCTCACTTTTTTATTATTGATGTTGTTAATTAGTGATAGATTGAAATTATCAAATAAAAACTAGAATTACAATGAAATTACAATTTTACCTAATCATTACATTCCAATGAGGTAATATTTCCTCCAACATTGTTTTCATCATAAAATTTAAAGTTAAATTAAAAAATAAAAAAAATTCTTGATGACTATTTGTTGCAAATCAAATCAGTAATTAATGCTAATTTCTTGAGCTTTGGACATTTAAAATATGCAAAATGTGAATTTCAAACTGACGGTTACTATCTCTTAAAAATTAGAAAAGTCATCATGAAAATTGCTTTCAAATCAGATCAGTAATTACTGATAATATCAGTAATTTTATGCAAAATGGTAATTTCAAATTGACCTTCTCTTTTTTTTCCTACTTTGCATAACAATTCAAATATTTAAATTTTAATATTTTAATAAAGCAGGATATAAGGATATACACTACTGTCGATTACCAATAAACATCTGTTCCCAATAAACATCAGTTCCCAATAAATAAGATATAATTATCAGTTCCCACATTCAAAATTGAAAATTCAAACCGTATATTCTAATCCTATAAATAAGATATAATTATCTGCTATCACATTCAAATCTCGCTCGCTCATATATGTGTGGGCATCTCTCTCTCTCAAATGCATCTTTCTCGTGATTTAGCCGCTAATCTCCCATTACACTTCTTTGTTCGAATGTTTGTTGATTATGTTTACATGTTATCGTTCCAGTATCATTGTTCCAACACGTCGTTTCAATGAAACTTCCCATCACACATCAACCTTTCAATATCGATGTTGTAGTATCATTGTTGCAACATCGTGAAAAGTTGCGTTGTTCGATTTTCGTTAAATCGAAAGTCAGGTTTTCTTGCGTCAGGTTTGTCATTGGGATTTCTTCTTTTATAGAAAGTATGGATAGATTTGTGCAATATCGTGAAAACTCAGATGTGCTACAACAGTTGAGAAGAGACCTTTGCATTTTAGGTTTGTTTCTTATTTGTGTTGTCAGTAATATAGAGTGCGGTGATAGAGACGTGCAGTTCATGGCGATGCTGAAGGACATACATCGAGAGGTTCAGCAATCGATGGAGTTGAAACTAAATTTTCTTAATTCTTGCTGTTATTCTTAGATTTGAACTTTAATATTGTTCAGTATGTCATGTAATTATTGGACTTTTAGTTTTAAGGTCATGAATAAATTTAATTTTATGAATCTATGTTGTATTTTATTTTTATTTATTATTTAGTGTTTGAGTCAGATTTAGATTATGTTGATGTTGAATTGTGTCTGAACATCTGTTTGGTAAGTCAACAGAGGTTTAATAGTGTCAATGAGTCCTCTGAAATGAATAGACGAACACTTGCTTCCTCTCAAAGGGTTATGTTGTGGTTATAACAACTGTTCATGCTAAGGACTGTTATAATTAACCACTGCTCCTTATAAAGACTGATGTTCTTAAAGACTGATGAGGCCTATCCACTGTTGAAGACAAAGCCATGTTAAAGACAAGCACTTATGTACCTAAAGCCTGATCAACAAAAGGAAAACCACTGCTCAGTAGCAGCAGTGCTTCAGCATCTACCGCGGATTCAACTTTAGTATTTATGTATCAGTGTTTCTTTTGTAACAGTGTTTAGTGTAGCAGTGGTTAGCTATATTTTATCTCTCGAGATAAACCCTGTACAAACTCAAAGACGAACCACTGCCCAACAACAACAGTGGTTCAAATTAAAAGCAGATATTCTACCTTTGTTTATGTTAACAGTATTTATATGTAACAATATTTATCACATCAGTGTTTTATACTATGTTAGATTTCATATCACTGAGATGTTTATATGTAACGATATTTATCACATCACCCCACTGCTCCTTATAAAGACTGATGTACTTAAAGACTGATGAGGGCGATCCACTGTTGAGGACAAAGCCCTGTTAAAGACAAGCACTAATGTACCTAAAGGCTGATCAACGAAAGGAAAGCCACTGCTCAGTAGCAGCTGTGCTTCAGCAACTACAGCGGATTCAACTTTAGTATTTATGTATCAGTGTTTCTTATGTAATAGTGTTTAGTGTAGCAGTGGTTCATAAAGTTTATCTCTCGAGACAAACCCTATACAAACTCAAAGACGAACCACTGCCCAACAACAAAAGTGGTTCAGCATCTACAGTAGATATTCTACATTTGTTTATGTTAACAGTATTTATATGTAACAGTATTTATCACATCAGTGTTTTATACTCTGTTAGATTGTTAGATTTCTTATCACTGAGTTGTTTATATGTAACGTTATTTATCACATCTCCCCGGCATGCTAACTGATTATATGTAATACTTTATTTTAATAATCTCAACATGCATCTTAAAAATAGTTAAAATGAAATTTTTTCATGAATTATAAGCATTAAAATGTTTTCAGGCTATCCACTGATAACTTAAAGTTTCCTACTGTTTTCATTGTAATCATTGCAACCAGTGATATTATTCCATCAGTGGCTTCATAAAACAACTGTGTTCCATTACTCATCAGGGGTTGCCTCGTGGACAGTTCATAGCCGTCAGATCTTCTGTAACCGCTGCCACGTCAGCATTCACTTTATCCCCTGTAAAACCCTGATCAAAACCCCCAAACAGGGTTTTAACTGTAGAATCGAATTCATTTTTCCTTTTTCAAAGCAGTTATCCTCCATTTCTCTCAAAATTCCTCATCGTCCTTCTTCCTCAAATGACAAAATCATGGTCTTCATCGGTTAAAAGGAAATCCAGTCAAAAGGCCATAGAAATTCGATACAAAGCTCCCCATAACTACTTGGGTCTGTTGACAAAACCAAGTAACACTAAAACGTTCAATTCCATCATAGATGCCCTTTCGTCTTCAAAGTACAAAACTTTGTTGAGTTCTGATGCTCCGATTTACTTGGCAACCCAGAGGGAATTTTGGAAAAATGCAAAAATTGAATCTCAAGATGAAACACCCATAGCCATCAATTCCTCGATAAAAGGGTGTTGATGTTAAAATCACACCACAAACCATCTCTGAAGTGTTTGAACTCAATGATCTTCAAGGTAAGACTTCTTTCCCTAAAATAGAGTATCAAACAGATTTTTTAGAAAGAGGGTATGCAAAGCAATTGAAAAAAGACACTTTGCAAAAAGGCAGTTTCGCCCCTGCCCCAAGGTTTTTGTTTCATACCATCTTAATGTGTGTTTCTAATAAGACCACTGCTTTCAATGAAATTCCATTAAAGATCCAATACCTGGCATATGCTATCTTGCATGGGGAGAACTTTAACTATTCACAGGAGATCTTTGATGACTTGGTAAAAAATGTTGATAGCAAATCATTTTTACTATTTCCAAGGTTCCTAAGCTTTTATTTTCAAAAGAAATTTGGAAAGGATGATGCTCATGTACTCATCCAGGGTGAACCTTTTCAAATAAATGGCCTTACATCGGTAACATTTACAAGGCTATCAAAAGTGTCCAAAACACAAGCAGAGGCTCCTGAGCAGACTTTAGCAGCTACCACTACTCCTCAGGCACCTGCTGCTGAGCCCACTGCTCAAGGTGATCACAGCAACAAAACAACTGCTGTGAAACCCACACCTAAATCCACCAACAGACCAAGACAAAAGAAAACACAAAAGCCCCTCAAACCTAAAACAAAGGCAACTCTGGAAGATGAGATCCCAGAGCAACTGCCGGTGAAAACACAAAAGTCACCAGAAACCACTGCTGCTACTTCCTCACAGTAGATGGTAGAAATATCTCAACCTGAGCTTCAAACTCCTCCTGCTTCTTTTAAAAAAGAACAGGTTGTAAGAATAGGGACATCAAATTATGTTGCTCTGGACTCACTTGAATCCATCATCCCCAGCCCACTGCCCGGGGCAAATCCTCTTTCCATTCCCATACTCACTGCCACAATTCCACCACAAACAAAACTTTTGTTGGATGCAATTGATATAAGTCAGATAGCAATCAGTTCCTCTCAACCACCTATCACTGAGAGCATGCCACAGAAAGTGACTGAGTCTGAGCTCCCTATCATTGCTAACCCACCAACAACACCTGAGGAGGTTACACTACAGGATGTACAAGTACTTCCTGTCAGTAGTTCAAGTGAAGCACCTACTACAAGTGTTGAACCCACTGGTTTACACTTGGAGAGTAGTTTCATTAATCAGACTTCCTTGAAGGCAATTTCTTCTATGGGAACCTTTCTAAACACTGGTGTGTATCCTGTATTCACTGGTGAGCTTAGATTGGTAACCTCTGCTGAGGAAATAAGTCGCCAGTTCCAAGAAAAAGGGGCAACAGGGGATGAATATTGGGAAAGTATCCCTTAGTCAACCACTGTTACAACCACCTCTGGTGGGAAATCAGATGATCCCATTAAATTGGGTGATGGTTTAATGTACCGAGAATTGACGGAGAGGGTTAACAAACTTGATACATCTGTTGCAGAAATCAAAACCATACTGCAACAGTTGTTACAAACACAGCAGGGACCACCAGCTCCCACTGACCTTTGGGCATTATTTCAACCTCTGCTTCATCAACAAAGAGCAAATGCTGATCAGCAACATGAAATTCAGCTTCAAAAGATCAGAAATATCATGGAAGCCAGGTTCAAGGACACCCAGGCTGATATAAAATCCATGAAGGCTCACTTGCTGAACACCACTGGCACTCCTCCTCCCTCTATCATCTTTATGGACAACCCACCACCAAATGATGCCAAAAAGGCGGAGAAAATGAGGCAGTTGAAGAAAAAGGGATATGAAGATGGTCTGTACATTGCACCAGATAATTCAAGTATGCTTGCACACATCCCTTTGCCAGATGGTTCCAAAAAGGTTGATGTAACCTTAAATGCCATTGCTGATGCAAAAGCAAGGGTGAAAAACGATATGGAGGCAAAGGATAAAAGAAGGTTTGAACAGGAGAAGAGAGTTTTTATGGAGATGAATGAGCAGGGTATTTCTGAGCCAAAGGATCAAGAAAATCCTCAGCCCATAAGAAAGTCTACTAGAAAAGTCATACAACCCAAAACCACACCTCCCAAATCCACAAAACAAACTCCCAAACCTTCCAAAAGCTCCACACATCAATCTTCCAAACCAACAGATGTTAAAACACCTGTTGTATCAACAGTTGTTGCTACTTCTATGGCTTCAACATCTGTTATCCAAACAACTTCCACCACTACCACTTCAACACACACTACATCCACTGCCTTATCCCCATTACCAAAAATCACTTCACCACCACCAATACCACCTGCCAAAAGGTAGAAGACAGCAGTTGACACATCATCTATGGTAATGACAACAGTGGTTGAAACACCAGTTGTTTCAACAACTGTTAGTCAGACACACACCATCACTACTCAAACACCCAAAAAAAACCATCATCACAAAACTCACCACTTGCCTTAAAGCAAAAGACAACTGTTGATACATCAACAGTTGTAGTGACAACAATGGTTGAGACACCAGTTGTTTCGACAACTGTTAGTAAATTACTCAAGCCATAATTCTTTTTGCTCCAAAACCTCAAACAGAAACATCTCCTCCTGAAAATGTGTATACTAGAAGAAAAAAGTTTCAAGTGCATGATGATGACATACCAGTACTTGATCCTGTTTCATCTGTACCTTACAAAATCACCAAACCTGAATCTTTCATTCCTCCAAAATTGGTCAATCCAATCAAAGATCCAATAGCTCTTCAAGGATATGACTCTGCAGATACTACCCCAGCAGCTGCCAGTTATCCACTGGAACTCCATGCAGTAAAGAATGAAATGAGGCAGTTCTACACAGTGGATGATCCTTCAAAAAGGAAATTCCCTTCTCTGATTGGTTTTAGCAATCCAAAAACATGGATGGATATCTAAAACTAAAAGCTACACAAGCTGAAATAAGAGCTAGGCTTGAATGCCAAGGAGAAAATGACAATGTGGTTTCAAGTCATTATCAGTTTTTACTCACCAAACTCAAGCTCATGGAAGACTATGCTAGAGATTTGAGTAAAGAAATGTCAAATTTACCACCAGAACCTGGCCTGCAAAAAGATGTGAGAAAAGACATTCTGGCACTAATCATGAGTGAGAAGTTCTACCCTGCCAAGGAAGAACAATTCCAAGATTGGCCACTTGTTGGTCTCAAGACAGAACTCAATAGAATTGAAAGAGTAAAAAGAGATCCAAGCATGAAAAGTTCAGCACCAAACTGGCGTAAATACAAAAAGGCTATTGATGATCTTACCTTGGAGTATAAAAGAAAGAAACAAGAGTTGGTTGATGCAAAGGTTGGAACTGCCAAGGCCTGTTGGATCTGAGTTTCTTTTTGATTGTATTTTACGTTTGAAATTAAGATGGAAATGAAAGAGTTGTGCAGCGGAAATAAGATGAAAGCAAACTTTGCATACAATCAAACGAGAGTAGTACTTTTATCAAACATCTTTACACATAGAATCGAAAGATTGAATTTGTTTCAATAACGATTACAATGATTGATGTAAGAATGCAAACTCCCCCTCAGCCAGAGCTCAATAGTTTGTTCGTGCAAAGAAGACGATGTGGTGAAAGAGCTAATAGAACAGTACAAAGTACTGAGCTATTTATAGGCACTTGCAAACCACTGAGCATCTTAGCTGACGTCACCATGAAAGTGACATCTAACCTCCTAACAAACTCTAACTACTGATCTATAAACACTGATGTACTAAACTACTGCTGTTACATTACATTACATAAAAGACACTTAAAACTGCTGCTGCATCCTTCCACTGCTGTGAACCCAGCAGTGCTTGTCCGGATCAGCAGTACTTGACCCAAGGCAGTAGATAGAGTCAACAGAGCTTTGGTCTTCCATCAGTCTTTGACTTTGGCCAGTAGATATAAAGCAGCAGTTGTAGGTCAGCACTTAGTATGATCAGTAGATCGGAGGTCAGTAGATATGAAATCACTTTCAAGGGGAGAGATTTGCATGAACCAACTGTAAACGTCTGCTTATTCTGAATCCACTGTTTTGATCCAGTTTTGGCTTTACATTATCTGTTCCTTTGATAGGGTTCAATCCCAACAATCCCCCCTGGAACAGATAATGCCAAAACTCTTCATTATTTGTGGAAAACTTTATTGCCTCAACAACAGCTCCCTTATCTGACCTTTAAATTGTAATTCAAAGTCTAGGGCATCTGTATCTTCATCATCCCTGCTGAGTGGAAGATCAAGGAGATCCTGCAAATCTTCAAGACTCAGGCCAAGAGCTTGTTCCCTTGATATTTTCTCCACTCCTCCACCAGACCTGAGCAAAGTCAATACGCAGGTCTGTTTGTCAGTTTCCCACTTTTGTATTTTTGAGCCTGGTGGGTTTCTTGGGAGATGTTTATTTGCAGAAGTATTTGGTGAGGCTGGCCTGTTCATAGCTGGCAGAGCAGCGGTTGCAGATTGTTCCAATTCAAGATCTTCCTTTATCATTACTTCTGTGCCAGCTTTTACAATGGCATCTCCAGCTAAAAGATCTTGAATTGTTTCCATGCTAAACTGGTTTTTGCTCCTTCTTTTGTAGATGGCAGCACCAGCTGGAGCAGTGGTTCTTTTGACTTGCAGCTTTGGTGGTCTTTTTGAAACCGCTGTTTTGGAATAGTCAGGCTTTTGTGGAACTCTTGGATCTTTCTTTCTAAGTTCCTCTAATCTTTTATAGGTTGCCCTGACTCTATCTTCTCCCCACTTTGTCACAGAGTTCTTTGACCCATAATCAGCTATAATCAGCTCCTCTTTCATTCTCCTCAGCTCTACCATCTTTTCAGCTTCAAATTGTTTGAATTTTTCAGGAGGAGTCTGCTTGACCTTATTTTTGATCATGTCTTGAATCCTGGCTGCTTCTTTTTCAAGCTCAGGGATGGTCCAGTTCTTGTACATGTGTTTCTCCCCCTTGTATTTCTTGTAGGTCATAATGTTTTCAATGTAGTCTTTTCTTAAGGACTCATCTGCCCTTTCAGAAATTTTCTGACATACATGTTTAGCAAAACGCTCCATAGCATTGACCTGTGAGAGTAAAAACTGATAGTTCTGTTGAAATTCTCTATCAGATTTCCCTTTTCTGTTTTTGATTGCAATATCCTCTGCTTGTTTGGCTTTGAGTTTCAAATATTCTTCAATGTTGTTAGGCCTGGGATAATTTGCAATTGATGGCAAACTCCTTTTGGCTGGGTCATCTTCATAATAAAATGATTTGATTTCCTCTCTTACTGCAATGAGTTCCAGAGGAAATGAGACACCAGCAGGAGGTAGTGATTGTATACTTTGAGCTGAAGAGAGAGGTATGGGTTTAGGAATAGTAACAAGTGATAGGGATTTAGAAGATGTTGGTGATGGAGGTGTGTCATCATCTTTTAAAATTAGCCTTCTCCTTTTTGGTTTAGGAGAGACTGATGATGTTTTGAATGGAATAGTGGTTGTAGATGAAGTGGTAGTGGATTGTGATTGACTAACAGCTGTTGAAACAACTGGTGCTTCAACCACTGTTGTCATTACAACAGATGTTATAACATCTGCTGTCTTCTGCTGTGTGTCAGCAGGTGTTGTTTTTGGTGGTGATGATGGTAAAGCAGTGGATGTTGTGTGTGTTGAAGTGGTGTGTGTTGATGGAACAGCTGTTTGGCAAGCATTAGTTTTTGTAACTCCTGTTGCATCAGCTGTTTTGTATGATGGTTTTTGAGCAGACTTTGAACGTTTGATAGGAATGGATTTGGGTTGCCTTACTTTTCTAGTAGGCTTCTTCTTTTCCTCAACAGGATTTTCATGATCCCTTGACCCAGAAGTACCCTGTTCTGGATGATCCATCCTGTCCACCCTGGCCTTCCTTTTGGCCTCTCTATCTCTTTTCACACTTGCAACTGCTTCTGCTAGTGCATTTGTTGTCACATCAATCTTCTTGCTGCCATCTGGCAAAGGGATCTTTTTGGTCATGTTTGAATTTTCTGGTTCAAGATAAAGACCATCTTCTATACCCTTCCTTTTCCACTCCTTAATTTTCTCCCCCTTTTTGGCATTATCTTCTGGGAGATCATACATGAAACGTACAGGTGGAGGAGCAGTGCCAGTGGTGTGCAAGATCTGAGTTTTGAGAGCCTGTAAGTCAGCGTGAGTGTTCTTGAATCTTGACTCCATTGCATTTCTTAGCTGTTGTACATGTTTTTCATGTTTCTGATCTGCTAATTGTGCTTGTTGTTGGAGAAAAGATTGAAATTTAATCCAGAGCTCATTTGTAGCAGATGTCCTTTGTGGAGCAGGTGCTTGAGGTGGAACAGCAGTGGATTGTACCTTCTGAACTTGTAACACCTGTTGTAACATATCTTTGAGTTCTGCAACAGAGTTATCAAGGTTTGCAATTCGATCCGTCAATTTCTGGTACTTTAAACCATCACCCAAGTTAATGGGATCATCTGATTTCCCACTAGCAGTGGTTTTATCAGTGGTAGATGTAGAGAATATACTCCAAACATTAACTACTGATGCCCCTTTTTCTTGGTACTGGGGTCTTCTTCCTTCAACACTTGACAACCTTTTGATGTTGCCAGTAGGATAAATAAATCCACTGGTGGTTGTCAGAGGTGCGATCAAAGGAATTGCCTCCAAGAAAGTCTTATTAATGTAACCACTGTCCAAGTATAACCCAGTGGGTGTAACACTTGTAGTGGCTGCTTCACTTGGATTACCACCAAGAGTTACTTGTAACTCAAGGGGTGTAACCTCCTCAGGTTGTGTTGGTGGGTTAGCAAAGATTGATACATCAGACCCAGTCAGTTGTTGAGGTATATTCTCATTAGTAGGTGATTGAGAAGGACTGGATAATGCCTGGTTCAAATCAATTGCATCCAACAGTGGTTTTATTGGTGAGGGAATTGTGGATGTAATGGTTGGTGTAGAAATAGGATGTGTCCCGGGCAGTGGACTGTGGATGATAGAAACGAGTGTTTCCAGAGCATCATGATGTGGAGACCCTATTTGTACAACCTGTTCTTTTTGTGAAGAAGCAGGAGGAGTTTTGGGTATGGGTTGAGATATTTGTACCAACTGCTGTGAGGAAGTAGCAGCAGTGGTTTCTTGTGACTTTTGTGTTGTCACTGGCAGGAGCTCTGGTATCTCATCCTCCAGAGATGCCTTTTTGATGGGTTTTGTGGGTTTTTGAGTTTTTCTGTTTGGCTTTTTGGAGATAATAGGTGTGGGTTTCAAAACAGTTGTGCTGCTGCTTTGATCACCTTGAGCAGTGGGCTCAGCAGCAGATACCTGAGGAGCAGTTGTAACTGCTAAAATCTGCTCAGGCACCTCTGCTTGTGTTTTGCAAGGTGCTAACATCCTTGAAAAAGTTTCAGTAGTTAAACTGTTTATTTGAATAGGATCACCCTGGTTTATTACAGCTAAATCATCCTTACTGAATTTCTTTGAAAAATAGTAACTTAAAAACCTTGGAAACAGTAAGAATGATTTTGTTTCAACCATGTTAACCAAATCTTTAAAAATTTCTCGAGAATAATTAAAATTTTCTCCTTGAAGAATTGCATATCCCAGATTTTGAATCATTAAAGGGATTTCATTGAAAGAAGTGGTTTTGTTTGAAACACATAGGAGGAGGGTATGAAATAAAAATCTGGTTGCAGAAGGAAAATAACCTTTTTCTAAGGTAATTTTCTTCATCATTGTGGCTTCATACCCTCGCTCAATGAAGTCAATTTTTAACTCGTTTTTAGTGAAAGAAATTTTACCTTCCTGATCACCGAGTTGAAAGACCTCTGAAATGGATTGTGGTGTGATTTGGACAGCTTTACCCTTTATTAAAGAGTTTATGGTGGTTGCAGTGTCGCCTTGTTTTTCAAGGGTTGCATTTTTCCAGAACTCCCTTTGGGTTGCCAAATAGATTGGTGCATCGGCAGTGATCAAGGTTTTGTACTTTGATTTTGCCATGAGATCAATGATGGAATCGAAATCTTTTGTGGTTCCTGGTTTTGTGAGAATACCCAGGAGATTGTGAGATGGTTTGTGTGGAATTTCAGTGGAGATTGCCTTTTGAGAGGCTGTTTGCGATGAAGATTTGGATGAGGGTTTTGAAGATTTCTTTGATTTTGTCATTTTGAGGATGATTGATCGAAGAAATTTGTGAAGAAATGTGAAGAAAAACTGCTTTGAGAAGAGAATTTTTAAGAATTCAATTCGACAGTAAAACCCTGTTTTGGTGGTGAGTGGGGGATTTTATAGGGAAGAAAGTGAATGCTGAGGTGGCAGCCGTTACAAAAGGTCTGACCAATATGTACTGTCCACGTGACAACCCCTGTTGAAAGTGAAGGACAGTACTTTTGTTGAAAGTGACTGATGAAGGCAGTGGTATGAAAGCAGTGGATGATTTTTACTATCAGTGGATAGCATATCAGTGGATAAGACACTGCTTTTGAACAACAGAGTTTATCAAAATAATGAGAGAGCAGGGGTTGACTTTCAGCAGTGGACAGACTTTTGAAGGATAGCAGACTTTTGAACAATCAGTGGTTGGTGGCAGACTTTTAAGGACTTAATGAAAAATTTTCATTTTTAACTATTTTTAAGGATGGAGTTTTGATTTTCTGAAAACATTTTGTTGCTTTTATTCATAGAAAAACAAGATGTTGCTTGTTATTCCATGTTCAGCATCCCAATCCTAGAGACCAAACTTTCAAAAGTGGCTGTATCAAGTGCTTTTGTGAGCACATCAGCAAGCTGGTCTTTAGTTGGGACATGATGCAGAGAAATCAAACCTTTTTCATAGCAGTCCCTCACAAAGTGATGTCTGATGTCGATATGTTTGGTGGTTGAGTGGGAAACTGGATTTTTGATGATATTTTCTGCTGCCTGACTGTCCAACATGAGGGGTGTCTTTAAGGCAGTGATACCAAAATCCAGTAACTGATTTTGAAGCCACAGGAGTTGGGCTGTACAGCTTGCAGCAGCAATGTATTCAGCTTCAGCAGTGGATGTTGAAACAGCTGCTTGCTTTTTGCTTTGCCAAGAAACTAAGCAGTCACCTAGAAACTGGCATCCTCCTGATGTGGACTTCCTTGTGGTGTGACATCCAGCAAAGTCACTGTCTGAGAAACCTGAAAGCTTGATGTTCCCATTAGCTGGATACCAGATACCAAGTGTGGGAGCACCTTTTATGTATCTGAAGATCCTTTTTACAGCAATGAGATTTGATTTTCTGGGAGCTGATTGACTTCTTGCACAGACACATGTTGCAAACATGATGTCTGTTCTAGATGCAGTTAGGTACAATAAAGACCCAATCATGCTTCTATAAAGTGTTTGGTCAATCAGCTCATCTTTTTCATCAGACATGACCAGCTTATTTGTTGCCATGGGTGTGCTGCATGGTTTACAATCATTCATATCAAATTTGGTTAAAAGTTCTTTGGCATATTTGCTTTGATGAATGAAAGTCCCATTTTGCAATTGCTGTACTTGGAGACCAAGAAAGCATTGCAGCTCACCCATTGCACTCATTTCAAACTCAGCTGTCATGAGTTCTCTAAACTCTTCACACATTGAGTTACATGTGCTTCCAAAAATAATGTCATCCACATAAATCTGGACAATCATTAAATCCTTCCCTCTCCATTTTAAAAACAGTGTTTTATCAATGGTACCTCTTTTGAAACCATTTGAGAGTAGGAAGTTGGAAAGAGTTTCATACCAGGCCCTTGGTGCTTGTTTCAAGCCATACAAGGCTTTGTTTAGCCTGTAGACATGATCTGGATAAAATGGATCCTCAAAACCTGGAGGTTGACAAACATACACCTCTTCTTGAATTGTACCATAGAGGAAAGCACTTTTGATATCCATTTGAAACACCTTCATATTGTGGTTGACAGCAAAGGCCAGGAACAGTCTAATTGCTTCTAATCTTGCAACAGGGGCAAATGTTTCATCATAATCAATCCCCTCTTCCTGTCTGTAACCTTGAACCACAAGCCTGGCTTTATTCTTGACAACAATACCCCTTTCATCAGTTTTGTTCTTGAAGACCCACTTTGTGCCAATGGGACTAACCTCTTCTGGCAGTGGTACAAGTTCCCATACTTGTTGTCTTTTAAACTGTTGGAGCTCCTCTTGCATAGCTTCTACCCAGCTGTTGTCTTTCAGTGCCTCTTGGTACTTAGCTGGCTGATGGAGTGATAGAAAACCAGCAAAAAGACAAATGTTTTGGGTTTGGCTTCTTGTGAGCACCCCTTCATTTATGTTGCCAATGATTTGATCAGGTGGATGAGATCTCAAGAAGATTAAATCTCCTTGGTATGGTATGATGGCATTGGTTGGTGAAGGCTGCAAATGTGTATCATCTGAGCTAACCACTGCTGGGGATATTGATGATCCAGCAGTGGCTTCAAAAGGTGGTGGAATTGGAGGTAATGAGGTGGACAACTGCTGACTTTTATCCACTGTTTGAGGACTTTTGTCAGCAGTGTTTGAAGATGTGGAAACAGTGGTTGATGGGCTACTTTGGTCAACAACTGTTGAGGTAGCAGTGGTTGAGCTTTGACAGCTGTTTTGAACAGCTGGTGCTTTTCCCTTTGTGGCAGACCTTTGAGGGATGATGATTTCATACCCATAGTCTGGTGTTGTATCCTCTGATGGACCTGCACTGTTAGTCTTGACAGCAGTATTTTCAAAGGTGAATTTTTCAAGATCAAACAGATCTGCAGGGTTTGCTGGGATTTTCATTGATGAAAGTTCATTGAACTTTACATTCAAAGTCTCCTCCACTGCCTTGGTCCGTGTATTGAACACTTTGTAGGCCTTGGCAGTGGTTGAGTATCCCAGATGATAACCACAATCAATTTTGGCTGCAAATTTTGAAATGGAATCTTTTAAGTTCAAAATAAAGCATGGGCAGCCAAACACTTTGAAATATGAGATCAGTGGTTTAATTTTATACAGAATTTCATAGGCAGTCTTTTTGTGCCTGGGGTTTATTAAAACTCTGTTCTGAACATAGCAAGCAGTGTTTACTGCCTCTGCCCAGAAAGTTAAAGGCAAACCTGAATCTGCAAGCATGGTTCTGGCAGCCTCAATCAAAGTTCTGTTCTTCCTTTCCACTACCCCATTCTGCTCTGGTGTTCTTGGGATGCTGTACTGCCTTACAATCCCTTTCTTCACACAGAAGGCATCCAACTCCCTATTTTTGAATTCTGTGCCATTGTCACTCCTAAAGCTTTTCACTGGAAGGTCAAATTGCTTTTCAACCTGTATTACAAAGTCTTGCAAAATGCCTGCAGTTTCATCTTTTGAGTGCAAAAAGAATGTCCATGTGAACCTAGAAAAGTCATCAACAATAACCAAACAATATCTTTTCTTTCTAAGGCTCATGACTTGAACTGGGCCAAACAAATCCATGTGTAGCATTTGCAAACACTGGGTTGTTTTGGACTCTTCAATGGACTTATAAGAACTTTTATGTTGTTTTCCTTTTAAACAGGAAATGCAATGTTCAGGACATGAAAACAATTTTTGTGGTAGGCCTCTCACCAACCCATTTTTTGAAATTTCTGTGATTGTCTTAAGATTTGTGTGTCCCAGCCTTCTGTGCCAAAGTTCTGTCTCTTTGTTAGAGGCAGCTGAGAACAGACAGGCATCAGCTCTGGGACACTCTTTTGACATGTCAACAACATAAACATTGCCACTTCTTTGAGCAACAAGTTTAGTTTGACCAGTTTTGATTATTGCTTCAATCTTTTTGACCATTTCTGGTCCAACAATCCTACAACAGTCTTTTGTGAAGAATGACCCAAATCCCCTGTCACTCATTTGGGACACACTCAGAAGGTTGAATTTTAGATTGTCTATTAGATTGACATTTTCAAATTTTACATTTCCAGATTGCACTGTACCAGACCCCAGAACCTTCCCTTTACTATTATTCCCAAAGGATATATCACCCCCACCATGGATTTTAAAGTCTTTGAGGAGGGCTTTACATCCTGTCATGTGCCTGGAGCCTCCACTATCTACATACCAAAGACTATCAAAGCATGCAGAAGCTCCCTGCACATGAAGTAAAAAGATTAGTTCATTAAGGTCTCCAAAGCCAACAAGGCTTTGGATGGGGTCTCAACAGTGTCTGGGATGGATGCAAGATGATGGACAGTGGTTAGGTCAGGAGTTTGAACTGTTTTATGACAGTGTTTCTCTAACCACTGTTGTGGGTCCTGACCAATCATCTGCTGGTAACCAAAAGGATGCCTGTTCACTTTGGGTTTAGAGGGCCTTTTGTAGGCCTCATAAACGTGTGGAATCCTTTGGTAAGACTGTTTTTCTCTGCCTTTTCTGAACTGATTGGCAGGGGGTGCATCAGTAACCTGAACATCTCTTTTGACAGATGTTTGGTTCAGCTGTTTTGTAACAGCTGTTTGAACTGGCACAAACAGTGGTTGTTTCTTGGTGAATTTGACAGATGATGAGGATGATGGTGGACTCAAGGATGTTTTAGCCATGTACTCATTCTTTTTCACATCAAAGTTTTTGAGATACACACATGCTTGAGTTTTGTGGTTTGTTTTCCCACAAACAGTGCAGCTTTCTGCTGAAACAATGATACTTGTTTTGTTTAGATCATAAGCTTTTAGGTGGAAACAGTCTTTTGTTAGATGATTCCTTTTCTCACAGAATTCACAAAACAAGTTATCAATTTTTTCTTTCTTCTTTCTCTTTTCAGATTCCTTTGCAGCAGAGGTTTTAACCACTGCTGGGATATCTTTGAGAGGTATGACTTTAGCTTTTGGAGCTTTAGCACCATCAATTGATGTAAAGTCCATTGGCTTGAAATTTTCAAGAATATCACACTCATCAGACCATTTTGGCTTAAACTGATGATCTTCAAGCTCCTTGAAAGTGGAGGAGCTCATTGGTCTGTTAAGTGTGATTTTGTTACCAAGTTTGTCAGTGATTTTCACTTCTTGGCCATTCTTGTTTGTGGGGATAAGCTCAGTAGCTTCATCAGTGGTTTGAACAGAGTTTTCAAAAACAATGTTTTCATCATCATATTTTCTATACCCAACCCCAAACTTTACATTGCTTTTTCTCTGTTTTTCAAGCATAACCTCATATCCTTTGCAGGATTCCACCCATCTTTCACAAGTAATCTGGGCAGACTCCAACTCCTTTTTGCAAACTTGGTATTTTTCTACCATAGTTTGAAGTTGGGTTTTGGTTATACTTTGCTCTTCTTTTAAACAGCTGATTTCTTTTTCTTTTTCAGTCAATTTGTTTTTAAGTTCTTTTAAAGAGCTTTCAAATTTGACCTCATCAGTTAAGATTTTATCCCGAAGGTTTTCATTCACCTCTTTGATGTTAGCAAAAGCAATTATGCAATTGTCTGAACACAGTTTTTCAAGAACTTGAGGAGATACCTTGGCAGCTGCCATCATTGCACAATCACATTGATGATCTTCATCATCATCAGCTCTTACCTTCTTTTCACCAGCCTTTTCTTCTTTCTCTTCTTCTTTGTCCTCTATGGACCATGGATCTGTCATTGGTTCAATCAGAGTACCTGAACTTTCTCCCAACAGTAATTCATCAGCCACAGCAGTAACCACTGCTTCCGTCACCTCTTCCACTGTTTCAAAGCACTGCTGTTCCTCCTCAGTTTCAACCCCCTCCTGTATTGACTCTAATGCCATCAAACAAAACTCATCATGAGAAGACTCATTAGAAGCATAGAGTGCAAAATTTTCATCATTAAGGTCTTCAGGCATACTGCTCCAGTCAACAAACCCTTGAGTGAAAAAACTTTGTTGATCTGGTTGTGCTGCTGCTGGAGCAGTGGTTTGAGGTGCAACAGGTTGCACTTGTACCTGTGGAACAGGGGTTTGAACATATTGGATTTGTGGAACAGTAGTTTGGACATAATGTACTGGCACAGGGGCAGCAGCATAGTGAGCAGTGTTCACTTGTGCTGCTGGGGCATATTGGGCATAGTGCACAGTGTTTTGGTTTTGAGGTCGAGGATTTGAACTAGGATGAGTAATTATGGGACCAGCGGTTTGACTCCTACATTCCCTAGCGAAATGTCCCAACCTATTACACTTATAGCACTTGATTTTCGATTTATCCAACCCAACCCTTAGATTCCCATGCAAACCTGGGAATTTTCTCCCTGTTCTTTTGTAGAACTTGCTAGTTCTAACACTTAGCAAAGCCAGTTGGTGCAGGATGTCCATTTCCTCTAATCAGTGGGATCAAAATGTTGTAAATAATTTAGTTCAAAGCTTAAATTGTCTGACATCTGGTTTTCGTTAGCAGTGAATGCATAACTTGCAGAGTGAGGATCAGGGTTGTTAAAATTTGCACCAGCAGTGATGTCAATGAAGTGATCATAACCCTGGTCCTTACCACTGCTCCCAGATTCTTCTTGACCCAGAAGAGCAGTATTACCGAATGTGTAATCATCAACGGCTTTTCCTGACTCTTGTAACTTCCTTTTCTGGTTCAACTCCCTTTCGTAGGTCAGGAGTCGACCATGGAGTTGGGTCAAGGTCAGATCCTTGAACTCAGGTGAATTTCTAGTGACAAAGGCTATAGTGTCCCATTTTTCGGGCAGTGACCTGAGGAACCTGCTGTTTTGAGTCGAGTTTGTAAAGGTGGTATTAACAAGCCTCAGTTCACTGATGAGACAACTAAACCGCTCAAATTGTTGAGTCAGTGATTCACCTCTAACGTGACAAAATGTTTCATACTGTTGGTTCAGGATTTCCCTATTGTTTTCTATGACCTCTTCAGTACCTCCAAACTGTTCCTTAAGTGCGTCCCACAATTCTTTGGCACTGTTACAGTGTAACAGTCCAGCATATATTTCATTGGGCAGCGCTGATGCTATGATGCTAAACTCTTTAGCATCTAGTTCGATCTTTTGAAAATCGGTTTCGGTGTAATTTTCAACTGGTTTTGGAACGAACTTTTTAACATCTTCAGCGCTTGGCACTGAAGGAACATGAGGACCAAAGGTGACAGATCTCCAACAACCTGTGCTTTGTTGAGCGAGGATGTGACCCATCCTCCTCTGCCAGATGTTGTACTCATTTCTTTTTAGCATAGGTGGTTTAAAAAGTGAGCCGATGTTGTTTTTGTCATCCTGAGATTGTGACGTCATTCTTGTTGTTTTACAGACACTGAGAAATCAACTTTAATGGTGATTTATCCTTGCTCTGTTTTTCAACGGACGAACAAACGATCAGTATCAACTGTTATGAGCTGAACTATTTACGTCAAAATGATTGTTAAATCAAATTTGACTGTCCAAGCTCTGATACCAATTGTTGGATCTGAGTTTCTTTTTGATTGTATTTTACGTTTGAAATTAAGATGGAAATGAAAGAGTTGTGCAGCGGAAATAAGATGAAAGCAAACTTTGCATACAATCAAACGAGAGTAGTACTTTTATCAAACATCTTTACACATAGAATCGAAAGATTGAATTTGTTTCAATAACGATTACAATGATTGATGTAAGAATGCAAACTCCCCCTCAGCCAGAGCTCAATAGTTTGTTCGTGCAAAGAAGACGATGTGGTGAAAGAGCTAATAGAACAGTACAAAGTACTGAGCTATTTATAGGCACTTGCAAACCACTGAGCATCTTAGCTGACGTCACCATGAAAGTGACATCTAACCTCCTAACAAACTCTAACTACTGATCTATAAACACTGATGTACTAAACTACTGCTATTACATTACATTACATAAAAGACACTTAAAACTGCTGCTGCATCCTTCCACTGCTGTGAACCCAGCAGTGCTTGTCCGGATCAGCAGTACTTGACCCAAGGCAGTAGATAGAGTCAACAGAGCTTTGGTCTTCCATCAGCCTTTGACTTTGGCCAGTAGATATAAAGCAGCAGTTGTAGGTCAGCACTTAGTATGATCAGTAGATCGGAGGTCAGTAGATATGAAATCACTTTCAAGGGGAGAGATTTGCATGAACCAACTGTAAACGTCTGCTTATTCTGAATCCACTGTTTTGATCCAGTTTTGGCTTTACATTATCTGTTCCTTTGATAGGGTTCAATCCCAACAAGGCCATAGCAAAATGCACAAAGCAGTACACTAATGAAGCTTATGAAAGGCTGAGAAAAAAGAGAGAAACAGATCCTAGCCTTCCAAAGAAGCCTGATTACAAAACTATTGACATGTCAAAGAAGCAGGTCCACAATTCTGAACCACTGTTCACATCATCAGATACCTCTGTCATTATGTTAAACCAAAGAAAGAGGCAAAAGCTGACTGATGCAGAAGAGAAAGAGCAAGAAGCTGTATATTTTAAAGAGGCTATCAAGAGAATGGCACTTGAAGATGACAGCTTAGCAAAGCTTCAACATACATTGGAATCCAAGCTCTGATGAAGCATAAAAATTGAAGCTCAAACTACTGATGGGATCCAAGCATTGTTGAAGATCAAAGCATTGTCATTCAAGATCTGATCACCCTTTTAAGATAGCACTGATGCTCAACATCAGTGCTTAGATTACAACAGTGGAATGAAGAATCAGTGTTTATGTATCAGTAGTTTGAATATAATCAGTGTCTGTAGTGTCTGTTGTTATAGATTCAGTGTTTATGTTCAACATCTGATTTACTTTTGGTCAACATCTGTTTGAATTTTGGTCAACATCTTATTTTGTAAAGAAGTACAAAAACAAACATTTTTACAAAATCCCAAATCATCCTATCATGTAAATGAATTGAAGTAAAAGTGGAAATGATATTATTCATGTGGTCTTGTTGTGCTTTTGTTTGACCTCTAATTTGTGTTCATGATCTAATCCGGTGATTTGAAGACACTTTTTGTTGAATCGAATGAGATGGTTGATGTAATGTGGTCATATTAGTAACAAATAGTAATTAATATAACTAAGTTTCCCGAGCCCGGGAAGCAATCCCGGTTAAAAACCTAGTACTATATATATTTATAAAAAAATAATTAGTTTTCGGATATCGGATAATTGGATTATCCAAAATTTTTGAAATTCATATCTGAATCCGAAAATTCGGATTATCCGGTTTTCGGATATCCGAAATTTCGGATATTTCGAATACGGATTTTCAGATATTTCGGATTCAGTTTCGGATCCGGATTTTTTTGAACACCCCTACCTGAGAGTGGGTTTCTGCCCTCCGAGTGCTATCCTGAGAGTGGGTTTCTACCCTCCGAGTGCTATCCTGGCCAGCAACAAATGCTAGAACAAGGTAGCCCTCCGAGTGCTATCCTGAGGGGGAGGACTTTACAAATCCGTTTTCTAATAAAAATGGTCAAGAGGAGATTGGATCAAATCTAGGGACTAACTTAGAAGTTGACGCCATTGCTACTGCACGAGCAAACAAAGATCATCCAGTTGACAATATTTTAGGTGATCCGAATGCAGGTGTTCAGACAAGGAGAAGTATAACAGAAGGTTCATGCTTATTTACTACGATTGAGAAGACTGGTATAATCAACAAATGCTTATATAGCTGCTTTATTTCTCAAAAGGAGCCGAAAAACATTCATATGGCTCTGAAGGATAATTTGTGGGTAGAAGCTATGCAAGAGGAACTAGCTCAGTTTGAGAAGTTGAAAGTTTGGGAGTTAGTTGATTTGGCAGAAGGAGATAAAGAAATTGGCACCAAGTGGGTGTTCAAGTGTAAGAAGGATGACTGAGGGATCGTGACAAGGAACAAAGCTCAGTTAGTGGTAAAAGGGTTCAATCAGAAAGAGGGGATTGATTATAACGAAGTGTTTGCACCAGTTGCAACGTTGGAAGTAATTCGGCTATTTCTAGCATTTGCATCTTTTAAAGGCTTTAAAGTTTATCAGCTTGACGTGAAGAGTGCATTTCTTTACGGGAAAGTCAAATAACTGGTGTATGTCTCACAACCAGATGGGTTTACTAATCCAGATCGGGTGTACAGATTGGATAAGGTGCTGTATGGTTGACATCAAGCACCCAGGGCGTGGTACGAGACACTGTAGACTCATCTTTTGGAAAATGGCTTTGAAAGGGGTCAGATCGATAGTACACCTTTCATTAAGAGGAAAAAGGAAGATTTTCTGTTGGTACAGGTATACGTGGATGATATCATTTTTGGTTCATCTGATGAGAGCATGTGTCATGAATTTGAAGTGGTGATGAAGAGTAAGTTTGAGATGAGTGCAATGGGTGAGTTATCATTCTTCTTGGGGTTGCAAGTTGAACAAAAGAAGGATGGGATTTTTATTCATCAGACGAAGTATGTGTATGACATTTTGACTCGTTTCAAGATGAAGGATTGTGCAACTTTCAATACACCCATTTGTGAAAATCACAATATTGGTCTAGATGCTGAGAGTGTGGAGGATGTTGATCCAACTCAATATAAGGCCATGATTGGATCGTTGATGTATCTTACTGCTTCTAGACCAGACATTATGTTCGCTATATGTCTGTGTGTCAGATATCAAGCAAATCCGAAGGAGTCGCATATGAAGGCGGTGAAGCGAATTCTACGTTACTTGAAGGGAAAACCTAAGTTTGGGTTATGGTACCCCTGCTGATAGTGACTGGGAGTTTATTGCATATACTGATTCAGATTTCAGAGGATGTAAATCTACAAGAAAATCTACCACAGGTGGTTGTCAGTTCTTAGGGGTAAGACTTGTGTCATGGTAGTGCAAGAAACAAGCCTGTGTGTCTACGTCTTCGTGTGAAGCTGAATACATTGTTGCGGGTAGCTGCTGCTCCCAGGTTCTGTGGATACAAGAGCAGATTAGCGATTACGGTTTGAATTTCACTCGCACCCCGATTATGATAAACAATAATGCCACAATTTCTATAACAAATAATCCCGTAAAACACAGTCGCATAAAACATATTGACATCCGTCATCATTTTATACGGGATTGTGCTGAAAAGAAAATGATTGAACTGCATAGAGTCGATACACTAGATAACCTGGCAGATCTTTACACAAAAGCTTTTCACAGAGCTCGATTTGAACATCTAGTCGAACTCAACAGGATGAGGAATCCTGAATAACCAGTTTTTCATAAGAATTTTTGTAAATATTTTATTGCTTTCTTAAAAATTTAAAAAATTAAAAAAATAGAAAACCATAAAAATACAAAAACATTGAAAAAATGAAAAACATAAAAAATAAAAAATGAGTTATCACTGTGTGAAAAAGAAGAAATGATAGTACATCAGCAAGTTAGACTCTCACACTGAAACTGAAATTAAAATTGCATAAGTGTGATAGCAGCTTCATCATATGATGTACCAGTAGGCAAGAAACATGAAATAATCAACTTACCATGGTGATATAAACATAACGAACTAAGTATGAGTGAGGAACATGTCAGTGGCATATGGTTTAATGACCTTAAATCTTGCGTTGATAGATTGCCAATTCTAAGGTTTTAGGTCTTTATACTGTTATTTCATCCGGGGATATCAGGGTTGTCCTTCTGCTGTATCCAGATATATGCTGACCTAGGCACAACCAGGATATCTTAAAAGAAGCTAAAAATGCCAAAATCCAAGAAAATGAAGAAGCTCTCCTAGTGAGTCATTCAAATGTGCAAAATGCATAAATCATACCAAAATTTGGTATTTGCCTTACCCTCGTTGGATATTGGTCTCTTTGTTGTACGGAAGTACTAACCTGATCACCAATTATCTAACGATTTAAAATAAAACGGACGAATTCGATATACTCACCTACTACGATGAAACTTTGTGCATACCTTGATCATGGAGGTATGTCCTGAAGTGGGACACACTAGTATATTAGAATAATATTACCTTAACGTATCACCAGGTAAAGGTACTTGAAATGTTCATGTGTTTTTAATTTAAGAATTTTTCAAATACTTAATTTGCTTAAACCAGTGGCTCTGACACCACCTTTTCTGTCACGGCCCCTGACCCGTTTTGCCTGTTTCAGAAGCCGCGAGACAGAAACCCGTAGTATCGGTATTTAATTGGCAGCGGAAATTTCAACAGGACCGTTTGTCAAAAAAAATAATATCAGAGTTTTAAAAGAAAACACCGAATTATTTTATTATAAATTTCAGGACAATCCCGTATTTTACAAGAAAGAAATTTCACTGGGAAATCCTCTGATTATAGAAAACATGTTTATTGCTATTTACTGAGCCACTTTATTTAAGCTGGAGTGCTATGCGGCACTTTTCCTTTTCTTCACAGTAAATCACCTGAAACATGTTTTAAAAAAAGATTTGATCAGCGAAAAATACTGACGAGTGCATTCAATTTATACAAAAGACACATTGTTATAATATATACAGTATTAAGAGCTATTACAATGTTTATATTAACCAATTACCCCAAATCGGTATTTGTCACTTGACCGGATCTGTGACTATGGTCATATCACACATTGGCTAACCCGTTGTCTAATGGTGAAGTTTATCAAGTAGTGTATACAAAACCCCATATACCGGCAGTAATTGTAGATTACAAAGACTTAATAACTGTAATTATAACTTTGAAAACAAGTAGGGTTTTGAAATCAATTTAATAAAAATAGAATGACTCACATTGCAGATTTAGACTGTCAAGGCTTGCCTACTGGTTAAGCTGGTAAACCTAATTAAATATACAATGCAAACGAAACTAGGTTAGTAACTTAATTCAACATTTACGATATTCTCGAGATCGAAAACCTCATGACGAATGACAAAGTATAGCCCAATGTAGGCAGCACTTAAACATCCATCGGATCGGTTTTAATCGATCGGATATTGTATCGTAGCAGTGATCGAGTTATTACCCTGTTATCGCAGCAGAGTTTCGAGACCCGGGTTGTATTTTTGAAAGAAACAGAGTAACAAGTAGTCTAACGATCGGATTTTAACGTCAAAACAAGCAAACTATTTAAGTGCCAAGCCCCTGGATTTATAGCTGGATTTTGGTCCCCTCGCGTGTCGCGCCAGGCCCCTATGGTCCCTGCGCGTGGCGCGACGGCTACCCTTTTAGGCTAGGGTAGCCTTGTGTCGTTTATAGCCTTGAAAGTTGTCAAACACGAATAATACATGTTTTAAATTAGTTTCGCGAGGCATAGATCAATTAGGGGATCCCCCCCTTGAGTTTTAGGGGCCCCTGTTGCTGGTTTCGTCTGTTTTTCAAATTTTCGGGTCGCACCGTACTACTTGGGGGTTTCAATTAGGGTTTCTTAGTGTGCCTTTTTGGAATGGAAATTTGCGAGGTTGTTACATTGTTCGTATGGAACCTGTGGTCAGAGATGAGCAAATGATACTGGTTACCGGTACCGAATTTCCCAAATCAAAAGATCTTAAGTACAAATTCGGTACGACTTTTGGCATTCCTGGTACCGGTTCGCTATCGTTTTTTATCTTTATATACTGGTACCATAACTGGTATTTTCGGTACCAGTACCGATTCGGTATTGGTTGGCACTGAGCTCATTCCTACCCCTGAAATTAAAAAAAAATCGTTAAAAGCTGAAGAAATTCAACAAAAAAGTTGCACGATACCGTTGTTCGTACGGCACCCGTGATCATGGATGAGCAAATGGTACCGGGTAGCAGTACCGAATTTTCCGAACTAAAAGATTTTCAAAATCATTTCGATACCGACTTTTGTCGTTTTCTGTAAAAGCCTGGTGTCGGTGTTTACCTTCATGTACTGATAACCCTACTGGTATTTTAGATACCAGTACCAGTTGACACAAGGTTATCTAACTTAAAAAGTAAAGAAGATAATAAAAGTATTAAAATAACTATATATAATACTATAATATTTAAAACACTATTCATAAAATTCTAAATTTTAATATTTATATATAATGTCTTTTATGCTTCATAAAAAATTAAAATATGTATGAATATTAATTCAAGTGTGACTTCTGACTTTTCCATATTTCCTCTTTTTCATGTTCCCCATGCTCTTAATAATAATAACAATATTAACATATGTCATATTAAAGGGGGGGGGGGGGGGGGCGTGATAAAGCCCCCTGGCTGACGTGGATTCTAGGTGGCGCTGACGTGTCCTAATAAAGCCCCTAGGGGCTCCATCCCACACCCTCCAGCCTTAACAAAGCGGCTGCAACGTCCACTGGAAAATTTCGTTTTCTATCAACCTTAACATTTCATATCATTTTATCTTCTCCTACACTCAGGGTATCCGAACATGTGTTCAGAGGTATCCCCATAAAGAAATAAAACAGAGACTAAAAAACTTAGACTATCTCCAATGGTAAAGGAGCCCTTAGGCGCCCTTAACTGCCCAGTCAGCCGCCACATCATATCCTTACAAATCCTTAAAAACCTTAATTTTATCTCCAACCATACAAACATCCTTACATTATCCACATCATCACCAATTTTTTCTTTAAATGCAATTACTTAAATTATTAAAATCTATTTTCTTTGCAATTACTTGAATATTAAAATCTATTTAAATACTTAGATGATTAAATAATTAATATCTAAAATAAATTAAAATCTATTTAAATACTTTGATGATTAAATAATTAATATCTAAAATAAAAAAAACTAGGTCTAAAAAGTAATAGTTGAATGATTAAATGATTAATTTAATTTAAAATGTCACCGTTGAAAAAAAAACCTGATTTATCCATTATCCTTCAATTTTTTTTATCAATTTTCATCTATCCATCATCACATGCTATACTCTCTCTTTTATCACACCTTCAACTTGTATCTTTGAAAAAAAAAGAACAAAAAGGACACAATAACCTAGGAAACTCAAGCCCATAATTAAGGGTGGCTGATAAACGGACGGTGGCTTCCAACGCCAATTCAAATTTCAGGCATCTCCTACGCAGTGGCGGACCCATAAATTTTTTTCCTGGGGGGAGGGGGCGGAAATTTTTAAGGGCGATGTCGTCTGTTGCTATATAGTAATTTTGGTCCAATTCGGGTCGGATTAGGTCTGGTCGGGTCGGGTCAGATCGGGGGCATAAATTCTAACCATGACTCTCATTTAAGTCAATAATTCAATAACATATCTCAATATCAGATCACCACATATTCACTCACACTTTAAGTATTTAACATGGATTTTACATAATCATATGCGTGATTGCACTCAGTTATAACTTATAATTATTTAAATATTCAATGTTCTAACTTCTAATCCATATTAACCACTCAATAATAAACAAATACACGATACATTTATAAAAAAAACATTGTCTTTGGAGTTTATAAATACACGTATAAAAAAAACTATCTATAGCTGTTCAATGCGAGTTTCATCTTTTAAAAAAAGTTGTTAGACTAATAATTTATAAACAAATCAGAAAAAAGCAATCAATAATCAAACTATACCTAAAAGTGAAGTTTCACCTGAACTTTAAAGTAACTATATAAGCTAAATAAACTTACAAAGTACATATAAATAAATTTTAAAAAAATAGCAAAAACTCTCAAAGTATAATAACATATCAATTTTATAATGTTGTTATTTATATGAACTTTTCACACTTTATATCTTATACAAAACTAAGTTGAATCATTTATTAAAATACTTGTATAGGTGTATTTTTTTTCTTTGAAGTAATCATTTATTAAAAAACTTGTATAGGTGTTTTTTTTGCTTTGAAATATTTTACATGGTTTGCTTGATAGTTAATATTAATAAAGAAATAAGTTTGTACAGCTGTAGTACATATTCAATGCTTTGCATTGCACTTTAACCAATACAAGCTGCTTTTCTTTAACCAATGCATATAGAATAAAATATTGATTTTAAAATATCATATTCTCCCCCATTTCTTTATCTTCTCCGATGGTCTCTGCAAAAATCAATAAAAATTCCGATGACCCATTTCTTTTCTTTAGCTTCATATCTTCTTCGTCATGGGGTCAATATTTTCAAGGGGTGCAGATGAAAATTTCCAAGGGGTGCGGTTAGGATTTCCGGCGTAAAATAACACTAAATATTTTTTTTTCAAGGGGTGCGCCCGCCTACCCACGGCTTGGGGTGGGTCCGCCCCTGCTCCTACGTGGCTCGGGCGGCACATTTAAGTGCGCAATAAAGTTAATCTTACACTTCCTAAAAAAGTTGAGGGGTCCCGTGCAATCCTCGCCCACACGTAGATCACCTAGGAGTGGTGTCAATAAGTAAAAGATTAAAAGATGTAACCTTCTAGAAGGTTTATAGTCTACCCACATCATAATTTCAACAGATAAAGGCAACCATGTTGAGAGAGATGGCAACCAACATGAGAACTCAACTCTTTTATAAATAAAGGCAACCATGTTGAGAGAGATGGCAACCAACATGACAACTCAAACTCAATTGTTTCTGCCCTCCCAGTGCTATCCTGAGAGTGGGTTTCTGCCCTCCGAGTGCTATCCTGAGAGTGGGTTTCTGCCCTCCGAGTGCTATCCTGAGAGTAGGGGTGTTCAAGACCGAATTATCCGGTTTTCGGATATCCGAAAACCGGATATCCGAAAACCGAATATCCGAAAATTTCGGATAGTGAATATTGATATCCGAATCCGTATCCGAAATTTCGGATATCCGATTTTTGGATATCCGAAATTTCGGATACGGATTCGGATATCCAACCGGATATCCGAATTTATAAAAAAAAAATCAAAAAATCCGTTTCGTGTATATATTAAAACTAAACTTATATTCGATTTTCTAAATTTCCAACATTTAAAACTATAACAATCATAAATTCACACGAATACAATTATTTACTACTTTTTTTACTAATTCTTACAATACTTTAAACTAAATATAATGCTCATATCTATTATATATAATAAATGAAAGGTATTTGGGCTACTGTTTGGGCCACGTGTCAACACCAGAGAGCCCCTTGAATGTCCTTTTCCCGCCCAACAGTGTTTTCCCCTTCTTTCTCTTCTTCTTTTGTCTGCTTCTCAGTCTCTACAAACAGATCCAGATTTCATTTCCCTATTCTCTCTCCTCAATTCTGTTTTCCCGCCCAACAGTGCCATCCCCTTTTCCTTTTATAATCTGTCTTCTCATCTTTGTTTGCAAACGCCTATGGTTCCTTCTCTCTCTATATTCAGGCGATTCAAACTTCACAAACCCTACAAATTAGATTTTGTCCTACATCCTTCAATTATTGAGATCATTCTTTCCATCCAAACCCTAATCTTCTTCCAGACGCCACCATAAAATCTTCTTGTGTTCATCGATTATCTTCATTCAAAAGGTTTGTTCTTTTTTTTATTGAAATACTTTCATGATTTCCTCTTATTTATACTAATCCTTTTTTTGGGTCTTTTCATGTAACCATTGTTAGGGTTTCGTTCGAGAGTTAGATCAAGAGATGGGGCGCCGGCTAATGGTTCTGCGGTGTTTCTCTTACAAGATTATTTTATCTTGAGGTTTGATTTGTATGTTTATAGATCTGTGTTGATTTTTCTTAACGGTTAGGATATGAGTACAACATCTGTTGATTATTGATCTGTGAATATGTTCACCGATTATTCTTTTTGAAATTAGGGTTTCATTTGCTTGAGATTTGAATCTTCCGATTGTTTGGTTAATTTTTGTTGATATGTGGTTTGCCATAATCATGGTATGTGTTTTTGTTTTTGATTTGAGAAAAATGGCCGGATAGTCCTTGTGGTTTCGTATTGTTTCACCTATAGTCCCTAACTTTCTAAAATTACCTGAATAGTCCCCAACTTTTCATTTTTTGTTCCCGGATAGTCCCTGGGTCTAACTTCAGTTTGTTTTCTCAGTTAAGTGGGTGTGAAATGACCAATTTACCCTTTCCTTTAAAAGGCCAAACCACAGGGACTATCCGGGCATCTTCTACATTTTCAGAGAAAAACCCCACCACCACACTTCATCTTCAACCTCCACCCACCATCACCCTCCTCCACCCTCCACCATCACCTTCTTCTCTGCAATTTTCTTTGAAGAAACACACCGCGCCCCACAACAACTGAATATAAGACCGCCAAACACCTCCTGCTTGTCACCTCCAGTGGTGTTATTGCTCCTTCTGTTGAAAGATCTCAGATGTCTATGTAAAGTGATCGGAGATGACGAGGTGTGTAAGCAAGGTGAATGATGATTAACGGTGGTGGGTGCTTGGTGATCCAATAATAAATTTGGTTCTAAATTTTTAGCTAAAATTAATGAATTCAGATTATAAATCCAATAATAATAACTAGATTCAAACAAGTGGGTTCCCATGACTGGTGTGGTTAAGTTGGGCCTGGGAAAAGGACCGTAATTTTAATTTGATTGGTTTTCAAGTTACCCTATACCGAGCAATGAACTCAGCTTTCTATAAATACCCATACGGTGAACAATACTCTCTCTCTCTCTCTCTCTCTCTCTCTCCTGTAAGTACATTTCTTCTTCTAGCTTATGTAGATTTATGCTAGAGCTACTGAAATCATCACATTTTTTACCCAAAAAAAATGTGTTAATGGTGTTTTGTTTCTTGATCTACATTTAGTAACAAATTAAAGCCTTTTAACTTTCTTTGTTTCTTGATCATCATGTCATGGTTACTCTTCTGAAATGTCTATCATCTGAACGTTCATTCGATTTCTTTCACTGCTCATTTCATCTGGGAATCAGCTCAAAGTCCCCATAAAGCTTTCAACTTTAGTAAAAGATTCATGTGAACATGTTGCTAAATGTTGAGGTTTTCATATGAAATCTGATAATTTATTTTTATCTGTGTACTCTGCTTTGAAACTTGCAATGTTATTCGTATCTGATTTTGTTCAGATTCAAAATTTTGGGTGTGATCGGTGGCCGGACGATTGTGACTGATGTCGTGAAGGATGGTGATAATGGAGGTTCGGTGAGACGATGATGGTCGGAGTGATGGTGATGATGAAACGGAACCGGTGGTCGGAGTGAGAACAGTTGCTGGTCCGACGAGCTTTGATCGGAGTGCGACGGAGATGGAGATGATCTTTAATGCAAAGGAGGTGCGGGTGTGGGATGTGGTTGCCGGAGAAGAAGGTGATGGTGGAGGGTGGATGAGGGTGATGGTGGGTGGAGGTTGAAGATGAAGTGTGGTGGTGGGGTTTTTCTCTGAAAATGTAGAAGATGCCCGGATAGTCCCTGCGGTTTGGCCTTTTAAAGGAAAGGGTAAATTGGTCATTTCACACCCACTTAATAGAGAAAACAAACTGAAGTTAGACCCAGGGACTATCCGGGAACAAAAAATGAAAAGTTGGGGACTATTCAGGTAATTTTAGAAAGTTGGGGACTATAGGTGAAAAAATGCGAAACCACAAGGACTATCCGGGCATTTTTCTCTTTTGATTTTTACTAAAGTTTTGTTATCTGAGTTGTGACTAAATGATGATTGTGAATGATCTGTTGCAGATGATAATGATGATGATTGTTCTACGGTTGTTTCCAGTATCATTGTTCCAACATCGTTTAAAGTATGTGTTTTTGCTACTCCGATTTTCAAATTTTGAGTTTTTAATTTTAAAGTGATATACTCTAATTCTCGCTTTATATTTCAGTCTAATCACAGTTGTTTGAAATTCCTACAATCTGCTGCGGGTTATTATAGGTTTGTATTCAAAGAAGCATAAAGTTTAATTAAACACAAAGAAAGATTATTAAATTTACAGTTAAAATAATTTTTGCTTATGACTAAATGATGATTATAATTGACTTGGGCAGAACATGATGATGTAGAACCCACAGTAGTTCCTACTAAACGCAAGAAAGGATCTGCTACTGTTGCAAGATAAGATTTTATCTTACTAGAGCAATGGTCTTTCCTGCCTTTTTTCTATTAAAAGAAGCATAAAGTTTGGTTTAAAGCAGCTCTTTATGAACAAAGTTAAGGATTAAGTATATGAGGACAAGGCTACTCTTCAACAGCTGAAGAAATGTTTTCATGTACTGCATCTTGGTCTGTTCACTAGAGATCAACTTTCTATAAATCCTGATGTTAATGCATTAAGTCCTTCCGTGGAGTTCATGGCGATTGTCAGAGATATACATTGATGGAGTTTAAAGCTAAAAGCACTAAATTTTTGCTGTTAGGTTCATAAATTTCTTGGTGTTTTTCTTAGATTTTAAATTTCGTTGTAATTTTAAGCTGAATAAGTAGTATTATGTATATTTAATATCATCTGATCATCTGATTATTGCAGATGATGATGTTGTGTTTCATGTTGTAAAAACCAGGGAATTGTTGGATAATAGATTGCTTTGCCCAATTAGATTATGTGTTAAATTATAGTTCTTTAAGTCATTGTTTCGTTTTCTTGAATTCTATGTAATTTTGTAAAGAAGTACACTAACAAACAGTAGTTTTAACATCTGTTTGCATTTTGGTCAATAGTTAATGGAAACACATGTTAGGTTGAACAGTGTTTTTAAGAGGAAAACAGTGTTAGAAGACAGTAGATCTTATTAACTTAAATATCTGTTTAGGGTTAAACATATGTTTGGCCTTTAACAGATGTTTGGCCTTTTATATCAGAGGTTTGGACTTAAACAGTTGTTTGACCTTAAACAGGTGTTTGCCCATAAACAGATGTTTGACCTTAAACATATGTTTTGCCTTAAACAGATGTTTCGCCTTCTATATCAGATATTTTTACTTAAACAGATTTTTGGCCATAAACAGATGTTTGGCTCTAAACCAAACATCTGTTTAAGGTCAACATCTATTTGACTATTGGTCCTGTTGTGCTTTTGTTTGATCTCTAATATGGGTTCATGATCTAATCCGGTGATTTGAAGACATTGTTGTTTCATCCTTATACTAATAAATAAAAATCAAGTCTAGATAAACATCTCTTTATGGCCAAACATCTGTTTATGGCCAAACTTCTGTTTATGGGCAAACATCTGTTTAAGGTCAAACTTCTGTTTAAGTCCAGACAACTGATATATAAGGCGAAACATATGTTTCTTCAAACATCTGTTGATCATTGACTGACCAAACATCAGTGTTTAAAAAACTGTTGGGTATCCACTGATAGGAAAAAATAGCTACTGCTCACTTTTTTATTGTTGACATCTATTGATATTGACCATCAGCGGTTTTCCTAAAAAACAGCCACTGCTCACTTTTTTATTATTGATGTTGTTAATTAGTGATAGATTGAAATTATCAAATAAAAACTAGAATTACAATGAAATTACAATTTTACCTAATCATTACATTCCAATGAGGTAATATTTCCTCCAACATTGTTTTCATCATAAAATTTAAAGTTAAATTAAAAAATAAAAAAAATTCTTGATGACTATTTGTTGCAAATCAAATCAGTAATTAATGCAAATTTCTTGAGCTTTGGACATTTAAAATATGCAAAATGTGAATTTCAAACTGACAGTTACTATCTCTTAAAAATTAGAAAAGTCATCATGAAAATTGCTTTCAAATCAGATCAGTAATCACTGATAATATCAGTAATTTTATGCAAAATGGTAATTTCAAATTCACCTTCTCTTTTTTTTCCTACTTTGCATAACAATTCAAATATTTAAATTTTAATATTTTAATAAAGCAGGATATAAGGATATACACTACTGTCGATTACCAATAAACATCTATTCCCAATAAACATCAGTTCCCAATAAATAAGATATAATTATCAGTTCCCACATTCAAAATTGAAAATTCAAACCGTATATTCTAATCCTATAAATAAGATATAATTATCTGCTATCACATTCAAATCTCGCTCGCTCATATATGTGTGGGCATCTCTCTCTCTCAAATGCATCTTTCTCGTGATTCAGCCGCTAATCTCCCATTACACTTCTTTGTTCGAATGTTTGTTGATTATGTTTACATGTTATCGTTCCAGTATCATTGTTCCAACACGTCGTTTCAATGAAACTTCCCATCACACATCAACCTTTCAATATCGATGTTGTAGTATCATTGTTGCAACATCGTGAAAAGTTGCGTTGTTTGATTTTCGTTAAATCGAAAGTCAGGTTTTCTTGCGTCAGGTTTGTCATTGGGATTTCTTCTTTTATAGAAAGTATGGATAGATTTGTGCAATATCGTGAAAACTCAGATGTGCTACAACAGTTGAGAAGAGACCTTTGCATTTTAGGTTTGTTTCTTATTTGTATTGTCAGTAATATAGAGTGCGGTGATAGAGACGTGCAGTTCATGGCGATGCTGAAGGACATACATCGAGAGGTTCAGCAATCGATGGAGTTGAAACTAAACTTTCTTAATTCTTGCTGTTATTCTTAGATTTGAACTTTAATATTGTTCAGTATGTCATGTAATTATTGGACTTTTAGTTTTAAGGTCATGAATAAATGAATAAATTTAATTTTATGAATCTATGTTGTATTTTATTTTTATTTATTATTTAGTGTTTGAGTCAGATTTAGATTATGTTGATGTTGAATTGTGTCTGAACATCTGTTTGGTAAGTCAACAGAGGTTTAATAGTGTCAATGAGTCCTCTGAAATGAATAGACGAACACTTGCTTCCTCTCAAAGGGTTATGTTGTGGTTATAACAACTGTTCATGCTAAGGACTGTTATAAGTAACCACTGCTCCTTATAAAGACTGATGTTCTTAAAGACTGATGAGGCCTATCCACTGTTGAAGACAAAGCCATGTTAAAGACAAGCACTTATGTACCTAAAGCCTGATCAACGAAAGGAAAACCACTGCTCAGTAGCAGCAGTGCTTCAGCATCTACAATGGATTCAACTTTAGTATTTATGTATCAGTGTTTCTTTTGTAACAGTGTTTAGTGTAGCAGTGGTTAGCTATATTTTATCTCTCGAGATAAACCCTGTACAAACTCAAAGACGAACCACTGCCCAACAACAACAGTGGTTCAAATTAAAAGCAGATATTCTACCTTTGTTTATGTTAACAGTATTTATATGTAACAGTATTTATCACATCAGTGTTTTATACTATGTTAGATTTCATATCACTGAGATGTTTATACGTAACGATATTTATCACATCACCCCACTGCTCCTTATAAAGACTGATGTACTTAAAGACTGATGAGGGCGATCCACTATTGAGGACAAAGCCCTGTTAAAGACAAGCACTTATGTACCTAAAGGCTGATCAACGAAAGGAAAGCCACTGCTCAGTAGCAGCTGTGCTTCAGCAACTACAGCGGATTCAACTTTAGTATTTATGTATCAGTGTTTCTTATGTAACAGTGTTTAGTGTAGCAGTGGTTCATAAAGTTTATCTCTCGAGACAAACCCTATACAAACTCAAAGACGAACCACTGCCCAACAACAAAAGTGGTTCAGCATCTACAGTAGATATTCTACCTTTGTTTATGTTAACAGTATTTATATGTAACCGTATTTATCACATCAGTGTTTTATACCCTGTTAGATTTCTTATCACTGAGTTGTTTATATGTAACGGTATTTATCACATCTCCCCGGCATGCTAACTGATTATATGTAATACTTTATTTTAATAATCTCAACATGCATCTTAAAAATAGTTAAAATGAAATTTTTTCATGAATTATAAGCATTAAAATGTTTTCAGGCTATCCACTGATAACTTAAAGTCTCCTACTGTTTTCATTGTAATCATTGCAACCAGTGATATTATTCCATCAGTGGCTTCATAAAACAACTGTGTTCCATTACTCATCAGGGGTTGCCTCGTGGACAGTTCATAGCCGTCAGATCTTCTGTAACCGCTGCCACGTCAGCATTCACTTTTTCCCCTGTAAAACCCTGATCAAAACCCCCAAACAGGGTTTTAACTGTAGAATCGAATTCATTTTTCCTTTTTCAAAGCAGTTATCCTCCATTTCTCTCAAAATTCCTCATCATCCTTCTTCCTCAAATGACAAAATCACGGTCTTCATCGGTTAAAAGGAAATCCAGTCAAAAGGCCATAGAAATTCGATACAAAGCTCCCCATAACTACTTGGGTCTGTTGACAAAACCAAGTAACACTAAAACGTTCAATTCCATCATAGATGCCCTTTCCTCTTCAAAGTACAAAACTTTGTTGACTTCTGATGCTCCGATTTATTATTGGCAACCCAGAGGGAATTTTGGAAAAATGCAAAAATTGAATCTCAAGATGAAACACCCATAGCCATCAATTCCTCGATAAAGGGTGTTGATGTTAAAATCACACCACAAACCATCTCTGAAGTGTTTGAACTCAATGATCTTCAAGGTAAGACTTCTTTCCCTAAAATAGAGTATCAAACAGATTTTTTAGAAAGAGGGTATGCAAAGCAAATGAAAAAAGACACTTTGCAAAAAGGCAGTTTTCCCCCTGTCCCAAGGTTTTTGTTTCATACCCTCTTAATGTGTGTTTCTAATAAGACCACTGCTTTCAATGAAATTCCATTAAAGATCCAATACCTGGCATATGCTATCTTGCATGGGGAAAACTTTAACTATTCACAGGAGATCTTTGATGACTTGGTAAAAAATGTTAATAGCAAATCATTTTTACTATTTCCAAGGTTCCTAAGCTTTTATTTTCAAAAGAAATTTGGAAAGGATGATGCTCATGTACTCATCCAGGGTGAACCTTTTCAAATAAATGGCCTTACATCGGTAACATTTACAAGGCTATCAAAAGTGTCAAAAACACAAGCAGAGGCTCCTGAGCAGACTTTAGCAGCTACCACTACTCCTCTGGCACCTGCTGCTGAGCCCACTGCTCAAGGTGATCACGGCAACAAAACAACTGCTGTGAAACCCACACCTAAATCCACCAACAGACCAAGACAAAAGAAAACACAAAAGCCCCTCAAACCTAAAACAAAGGCAACTCTGGAAGATGAGATCCCAGAGCAACTGCCGGTGAAAACACAAAAGTCACCAGAAACCACTGCTGCTACTTCCTCACAGCAGATGGTAGAAATATCTCAACCTGAGCTTCAAACTCCTCCTGCTTCTTTTAAAAAAGAACAGGTTGTAAGAATAGGGACATCAAATTATGTTGCTCTGGACTCACTTGAATCCATCATCCCCAGCCCACCGCCCGGGGCAAATCCTCTTTCCACTCCCATACTCACTGCCACAATTCCACCACAAACAAAACTTTTGTTGGATGCAATTGATATAACTCAGATAGCAATCAGTTCCTCTCAACCACCTATCACTGAGAGCATGCCACAGAAAGTGACTGAGTCTGAGCTCCCTATCATTGCTAACCCACCAATAACACCTGAGGAGGTTACACTACAGGATGTACAAGTACTTCCTGTCAGTAGTTCAAGTGAAGCACCTACTACAAGTGTTGAACCCACTGGTTTACACTTGGAGAGTAGTTTCATTAATCAGACTTCCTTGAAGGCAATTTCTTCTATGGGAACCTTTCTAAACACTGGTGTGTATCCTGTATTCACTGGTGAGCTTAGATTGGTAACCTCTGCTGAGGCAATAAGTCGCCAGTTCCAAGAAAAATGGGCAACAGGGGATGAATTTTGGGAAAGTATCCCTTAGTCAACCACTGTTACAACCACCTCGGGTGGGAAATCAGATGATCCCATTAAATTGGGTGATGGTTTAATGTACCGAGAATTGACGGAGAGGGTTAACAAACTTGATACATCTGTTGCAGAAATCAAAACCATACTGCAACAGTTGTTACATACACAGCAGGCACCACCTGCTCCCACTGACCTTTGGGCATTATTTCAACCTCTGCTTCATCAACAAAGAGCAAATGCTGATCAGGAACAAGAAATTCAGCTTCAAAAGATCAGAAATATCATGGAAGCCAGGTTCAAAGACACCCAGGCTTATATAAAAGCCATGAAGGCTCACTTGCTGAACACCACTGGCACTGCTCCTCCCTCTATCATCTTTATGGACAACCCACCACCAAATGATGCCAAAAAGGCGGAGAAAATGAGGCAGTTGAAGAAAAAGGGATATGAAGATGGTCTGTACATTGCACTAGATAATTCAAGTATGCTTGCACACATCCCTTTGCCAGATGGTTCCAAAAAGGTTGATGTAACCTTAAATGCCATTGCTGATGCAAAAGCAAGGCTGAAAAACGATACGGAGGCAAAGGATACAGGAAGGTTTGAACAGGAGAAGAGAGTTTTTATGGAGATGAATGAGCAGGGTATTTCTGAGCCAGAGGATCAAGAAAATCCTCAGCCCATAAGAAAGTCTACTAGAAAAGTCATACAACCCAAAACCACACATCCCAAATCCACAAAACAAACTCCCAAACCTTCCAAAAGCTCCACACATCAATCTTCCAAACCAACAGATGTTAAAACACCTGTTGTATCAACAGTTGTTGCTACTTCTGTGGCTTCAACATCTGTTATCCAAACAACTTCCACCACTACCACTTCAACACACACTACATCCACTGCCTTATCCCCATTACCAAAAATCACTTCACCACCACCAATACCACCTGCCAAAAGGCAGAAGACAGCAGTTGACACATCATCTATGGTAATGACAACAGTGGTTGAAACACCAGTTGTTTCAACAGCTGTTAGTCAGACACACACCATCACTACTCAAACACCCCAAACAAAACCATCATCACAAAACTCACCACCTGCCTTAAAGCAAAAGACAACTGTTGATACATCAACAGTTGTAGTGACAACAATGGTTGAGACACCAGTTGTTTCGACAATGTGGTTTCAAGTCATTATCAGTTTTTACTCACCAAACTCAAGCTCAAGGAAGACTATGCTAGAGATTTCAGTAAAGAAATGTCAAATTTACCACCAGAACCTGGCCTGCAAAAAGATGTGAGAAAAGACATTCTGGCACTAATCATGAGTGAGAAGTTCTACCCTGCCAAGGAAGAACAATTCCAAGATTGGCCACTTGTTGGTCTCAAGACAGAACTCAATAGAATTGAAAGAGTAAAAAGAGATCCAAGCATGAAAAGGTCAGCACCAAACTGGCGTAAATACAAAAAGGCTATTGATGATCTTACCTTGGAGTATAAAAGAAAGAAACAAGAGTTGGTTGATGCAAAGGTTGGAACTGCCAAGGCCATAGCAAAATGCACAAAGCAGTACACTAATGAAGCTTATGAAAGGCTGAGAAAAAAAAGAGAAACAGATCCTAGCCTTCCAAAGAAGCCTGATTACAAAACTATTGACATGTCAAAGAAGCAGGTCCACAATTCTGAACCACTGTTCACATCATCAGATACCTCTGTCATTATGTTAAACCAAAGAAAGAGGCAAAAGCTGACTGATGCAGAAGAGAAAGAGCAAGAAGCTGTATATTTTAAAGAGGCTATCAAGAGAATGGCACTTGAAGATGACAGCTTAGCAAAGCTTCAACATACATTGGAATCCAAGCTCTGATGAAGCATAAAAATTGAAGCTCAAACTACTGATGGGATCTAAGCATTGTTGAAGATCAAAGCATTGTCATTCAAGATCTGATCACCCTTTGAAGATAGCACTGATGCTCAACATCAGTGCTTAGATTACAACAGTGGAATGAAGAATCAGTGTTTATGTATCAGTAGTTTGAATATAATCAGTGTCTGTTGTTATAGATTCAGTGTTTATGTTCAACATCTGATTTACTTTTGGTCAACATCTGTTTGAATTTTGGTCAACATCTTATTTTGTAAAGAAGTACAAAAACAAACATTTTTACAAAATCCCAAATCACCCTATCATGTAAATGAATTGAAGTAAAAGTGGAAATGATATTATTCATGTGGTCCTGTTGTGCTTTTGTTTGACCTCTAATTTGCGTTCATGATCTAATCCGGTGATTTGAAGACAATTTTTGTTGAATCGAATGAGATGGTTGATGTAAGGTGGTCGTATTAGTAACAAATAGTAATTAATATAACTAAGTTTCCCGAGCCCGGGAAGCAATCCCGGTTAAAAACCTAGTACTATATATATTTATAAAAAAATAATTAGTTTTCGGATATCGGATAATTGGATTATCCAAAATTTTTGAAATTCATATCCGAATCCGAAAATTCAGATTATCCGGTTTTCGGATATCCGAAATTTCGGATATTTCGAATACGGATTTTCAGATATTTCGGATTCAGTTTCGGATCCAGATTTTTTTGAACACCCCTACCTGAGAGTGGGTTTCTGCCCTCCGAGTGCTATCCTGAGAGTGGGTTTCTACCCTCCGAGTGCTATCCTGGCCAGCAACAAATGCTAGAACAAGGTATGAACTTTTCTTCTATCTTAAAAGCTGAATGCTGATGCATATGTAAACTTTGATGTTGATTTGATTGTAATTTTTAATAATGTTTAGTGGAAGTTACGATACCCTGTCGAAAGAAGATCAAATCCAACCACACTGGGTTTAGAAAAAGTAAGCTGAGTGAGCAACACATAAACCTTCTTGAGCAACACTTCGAGATGATCAGAAACTCGAATCAGAAAGGAAGGAGCAAATCGCCTCCGAGCTAGGGCTAGACCCGCACCAAGTTGCTGTGTGGTTCCAGAACAGGCGTGCTCGCTTGAAGAATAAGAAGCGCGAAGAGGAATACTTGAAGCTGAAAACCGATCACTATTCAACTGTTCTTGAAAAATGTCGCCTTGAAAATGAGATAACCCTATTTTTTCTTTGACGCAAATAGTTTTTATGAGAAAAAAACTGATGCAAATAGTAGGAGCTTTTAAGATCCTTTCCGATGGAGTATCAACGTTTATCCATGGTTTTTGTAAATATTACGTGAACCTTCATCTTCCATACCTCTATACTTTTCTCATTTTTCTACGATCCTGATCATATAACTTATCTAGGTGTTAAAGCTTAAAGAACAACTATCTGAAGCTGAAAAGAAGATAAACAACATGGTGAAGCAATAGTTGGATGGAACATCAAGCAACGTTCCGAGTTCATCTTTTTCTATGGATGCCTTGGAGGGGGGATATTATGACGAAAGTTGGATGGAAGGAATTGATTTGATTGGCTCAACATCACAAGTGAAAAAAATATAATTAGATAATTTTAGTCAGAATTTATTAGGGATGATATTTATCTAGTCGATCTTGTTGATAGTAACTATACAATAATTTTAGTAGTATGAGTGTGGTCTTTTATGGAGTTTTTGATTCAGATAATCAAGATAATTAGGCCGTTTGAATGGTTTTAAAGAGACCCAAACAACATTTGAGGCCTGTTTATCATATAAAAGTTACTAGGTTATCACCCGCGAACTTCACAGGTTGGACAATTTAAATTATGTAAACAACGGTTGAACAACGTACATAGGCTTTACCATTTAATTTTATAATATCTTGTATATTATATTATAAATTATAAATTTGGTTGAAATTACATACGACACTAAATAAAAAATAACAATAATAATTAAATTCAAATTTAAAAATTTTAAAATGTAAAAGTATATACAAGTAATTCTTGAATGTGTAAATATTTCTTTATCTACAACCATTTGCTATTTTATTTGCTACACTGCTATCTCTATCTAATATTAGTAGTTTAACTTTATCTCTCATTTTAACTCTTAACAACGCCACATACATCCAAGCATCATGATATTAGTAAAACAATTAACATCAATCCATGCATGACGAGCACCCATGTATTCGCCTAAATTTATATTCTACCAAAAATAAAAGTTATATCAATCGATCAAAGTCAAACTTGAAGGTATGCCAACTCCAATAGTTGACTAATTGCTAAGTCAAATACAATGTGGAATAACTGATAGAGGATCTTGACTACTAACATTACATGGTTAACATGCCTAAACATAGATAATTGCAAATATAAACTTTGAAATGAAAGAAACGGTACACTACTTATGTAAAGATTAAATTACAATGATCTAAAAAAATGAATACAAAAAAAATCACCAGTCGTTAATTAAATATTTCTTTATACACAATATTTGTTGTTTTACCCGAACAACAATTTTTCTTTCATCTTGTCTAGCTCACTAAACTTCTTATCTTTCTCTTCACAATGTTTGCATGGTTCCAAACATTTCAGACAAGGTTTTGTGACCTCTACAATGTTTTCAATAACTTTAACTTCTTCACTCTGTTCATACTTCTCTTCCACCTGAACAACATTCTCACATTTTACCTCTTTCTTTTCTTTTACTGCTCGTTTCTCCTTTAGCTTCTCCAATTTATCTGCAAAATAAAATTTGAAACTTTCAGGAGATAAATGAGTTTTACCAATGTTTATTTGTTTAATTTCTTCATCATCATAGCTATCAATTGGTGATTGATCAAAGACTGGTGTCTTTTCTGAACTATCTTCTGAAGAGACAGACTCTCCATCATGACTTTTCTCATCATTTGCAAACACATCCATCCATTCTTTCATCAACTCTGGCTCTTGAATGATCTGTGCAACCTCTAAACTTTGAGTTACTTTCAGCCGAAATATATTTATCCCAACTAAATCCCTCTGGCAATCTTTCATCTTCTTGATCTGGAGGCATAGTAATACAAGCTTTCTTCTTTCCGTCTTCAATCGAAATAGTATGGGATGATGACGGTTGTTGAGCTACCTGATGATATATTGCTTTCCGATAATATTCATTGTTCCCGAAAGGATTCTGAGCTCCACCTGCTTCTCGGTTGGTACATTCCCTCTTGAAATGTCCTTTTTCCCTGCATCGAAAAAAAGTAACTTTAGACTTATCAAAATCTAAAGTAGAAACATTAGCATCACGTAAGTCATCTCTTCCGGTAATCAACTTAAATTTCTCAGCTCTCCTCAACACACTCGATAAACACCACTTAATATCCATTAGCTCCATTTCCTCAGCATCAATCTGATCGTAATTCTCTTTTGTTAACATAGGATTTCCGATCCTTCCCGCAACCAAACTCTCATATGATTCTAACACGGTAACTAGTAATGCCATATGACCTTTAGCGACTTCTTCAGAGAAATTCTGATCGTTCTGAAGATGCAACACGATGTTGCATTGTAGCACATAACTATTACCATTGTTTGAGCTTTGAGACTGATAATTTGAAGTTGAGACATTAGGATTAACACTCGGATATGAAGAAAATCCACTGTTGTTGATTAAACTTTGATTGAGTGATCCGGATGAGTTTTCTGCGCTGAACGCGGTCTGGATCTTTGGACTAGCTTCAACATTTTGAACATTACCTTTGAAATACATCTTGATATCTTGTTGACCACTTGAATTGATCATTCTAGCGATCTTTTGTTGTTAAAGATCTTGTCCTTCAAGTTTTTCAATGAATTGAGCAATTGACAATCTATCATACTCTCCGATATTCTTCAAAATCATAAGATATGTACCCCATTCATTTTGAGGTAAAGCATCGGCTAATTTTTCAACCCATTCCTCTCGATCTTTATTGATATCCAACCGGGTCATTGAACGCACTAAATGACAATATCTCTCAATAAGAGTCTTTGTAGTTTCACTCGGCAAACTTGAAAACAATTCAAATTCTTTCTTTAATAATGATTTTTTATTCTTGATCATCTCCGTACTTCCTTTGAATTTTGTGCGAAGTGCTTCCCAAATCGAACGTGCACTACCATCATGTTGAAGTAATACGAAAATGTCTTCTTTCACAGCTTGTTGAAGTAAACTGATCATCATTTTTTCTGCCTTATACATGTCTCTCTCTTTATCCGAAAATTCAGAAATAATCTTTATAACTCCCACATCAGAACGAGGTCGAACATACTTAGTTTCAATACACTCCTAAGACCTTAAATGGTTTGCTTGAACCCAATTCTCGAACCGTTCTTGCCAACTGTAATATTCTTCAATGCTCATCAGATTTGGAGGTTTCTGCAACGTTCCCATTTCATTTTCCATGTTTATGTTCTGAGCAACTCAACTTGCAGTAGCTGAAGTAGTACTAAACGCGTTATAGAATTCATTTTCAATGTTTCGGTATTAAGAGTTCACAAAAACAGAATTTTCAAACGATCTGGTCAAACCACACGACCTGGATGTTGGCACGATATGAATTTGGTGCGACCTGGATTCAATTTCAAACGAGCTGACGTTTTTCAAATGACCTGGCTTAATCTCAAACGACCTAATCACCTCGTGCGGTCTGGTCGACCTGGAATTCAACCCGTGCGACCTGGAGTTCAACTCGTGCGACCTGGAGTTCAACTCGTGCGACCTGGAGTTTTTTCACACGATCTGGGTGTTTTTCAAGCGACCTGAAGTTCAACTCGTGCGACCTGGAGTTTTTTCACACGATCTGGGTGATCTTCAAGTGGTTTGGACCAAAATTCACTCCGTTTGAAACTTCTAAGTCCAAAAATTCATCATTTTATCAAATCTGACCAGTTTTCGGTCTGATTTATGGTTTAATCTGTTCATAGATTGATTAAAACTCAGTTTTACATGTTATATCACAAATCAGGTCATATTAACCACGAATTCAAGGTTAATTTTGAGAAAAACGTGTAGAAAATGAGTAGAAAGAAGTTGTTTTTGAAGAAAACAAGCTGAAATGGTAATAACTCTTCCTCCTAAGCACTGATACCACTTGTAGGATCGGGAATCGATCAAACGAGTCGTTCAGAAGAGATCTCGATCAATACGAATGGCGGAATCAGACGTATTGATGTTATATCAGCTAGATTTGCACGTAGAATCACTTTAAATGTCGATTGTATTGAGTTACAGGAACAAGGGCTAAACCAACCACCCAAGAATGGAATCGTAAAGCGAAAACACTTGACAACCTCCTAGAAGTAGCTTTTCTTGCAACCAGACCTTTCTCCATCAATTAGGAATCTGATGCCGTCACTAAACACATTCCTTAAATTGTAGCCATTTGTTGAGTGTTTTTTTTGGTGTTTAATCCGCATATATATCACCATTGCCCTTGATTTTCTTGACTGTATATCTCTTAAATGTCAACATATACACGTGTGATTTAGTTTGCGAAGATTTTTCAATGCCGAGAACCTCGATCAGAGAGTAAAAAAGGCGTAAGGTTCACAATGGTGTAAAATTAAAATGGAATATACCGGGCTAGGATTCGAGTTACAGGAACAGGGCCAAACCAACCACCCAAGAATGGAATCATCGGGCAAAAACACTTGACAACCTTCTAGAAGCAGCTTTTCTTGCAACCAGACCTTTCTCCATCAATTAGGAATCTGATGCCGTCACTAAACACATTCCTTAAATTGAAGCCATTTGTTGAGTGTTTTTTTTGGTGTCTAATCCGCATATATATCACCATTGCCCTTGATTTTCTTGACTGTATATCTCTTAAATGTCAACATATACACGTGTGATTTAGTTTACGAAGATTTTTCAGTGCCGAGAACCTCGATCAGAGAGTAAAAAAGGCGTAAGGTTCACAATGGCTTAAAATTAAAATGGGATATACCGGGCTAGTATTCGAGTTACAGGAACAAGGGCCAAACCAACCACCCAAGAATGGAATCATCGAGCGAAAACACTTGACAACCTCCTAGAAGCAGCTTTTCTTGCCACCAGACCTTTCTCCATCAATTAGGAATCTGATACCGTCACTAAACACATTCCTTAAATTGTAGCCATTTGTTGAGTGTTTTTTTTAATGTCTAATCCGCATATATATCCCCATTGCCCTTGATTTTCTTGACTGTATATCTCTTAAATGTCAACATATACACGTGTGATTTAGTTTACGAAGATTTTTCAATGCCGAGAACCTCGATCAGAGAGTAAAAAAGGTGTAAGGTTCACAATGGTGTAAAATAAAAATGGGATATACCGGGCTAGGATTCGAGTTACAGGAACAACGGCCAAACCAACCACCCAAGAATGGAATTATCGAGCGAAAACACTTGACAACCTCCTAGAAGCAGCTTTTCTTGCCACCAGACCTTTCTCCGTCAATTAGGAATCTGATGCCGTCACTAAACACATTCCTTAAATTGTAGCCATTTGTTGAGTGCTTTTTTTTTGGTGTCTAATCCGCATATATATCACCATTGCCCTTGATTTTCTTGACTTTATATCTCTTAAATGTCAACATATACACGTGTGATTTAGTTTACGAAGATTTTTCAATGCCGAGAACCTCGATCAGAGAGTAAAAAAGGCGTAAGGTTCACAATGGTGTAAAATTAAAATGGGATATACCTGGCTAGGATTTGAGTTACAGGAACAAGGGCCAAACCAACCACCCAAGAATGGAATCGTCGAGCGAAAACACTTGACAACCTCCTAGAAGCAGCTTTTCTTGCCTCTAGACCTTTCTCCATCAATTAGGAATCTGATGCCGTCACTAAACACATTCCTTAAATTGTAGCCATTTGTTGAGTGTTTTTTTTGGTGTCTAATCCACGTATATATCACCATTGCCCTTGATTTTCTTGACTATATATCTCTTAAATGTCAACATATACATGTGTGATTTAGTTTACGAAGATTTTTCAATGCCGAGAACCTCATTCAGAGAGTAAAAAAGGCGTAAGGTTCACAATGGTGTAAATTAAAATGCGATATACAGGGCTAGGATTCGAGTTACAGGAACAAGGGCCAAACCAACCACCCAAGAATGGAATCGTCGAGCGAAAACATTTGACAACCTTCTAGAAGCAGCTTTTCTTGCAACCAGACCTTTCTCCATCAATTAGGAATCTGATGCCGTCACTAAACACATTCCTTAAATTGAAGCCATTTGTTGAGTGTTTTTTTTGGTGTCTAATCCGCATATATATCACCATTGCCCTTGATTTTCTTGACTGTATATCTCTTAAATGTCAACATATACACGTGTGATTTAGTTTACGAAGACTTTTCAGTGCCGAGAACCTCGATCAGAGAGTAAAAAAGGCGTAAGGTTCACAATGGCTTAAAATTAAAATGGGATATACCGGGCTAGTATTCGAGTTACAGGAACAAGGGCCAAACCAACCACCCAAGAATGGAATCATCGAGCGAAAACACTTGACAACCTCCTAGAAGCAGCTTTTCTTGCCACCAGACCTTTCTCCATCAATTAGGAATCTGATACCGTCACTAAACACATTCCTTAAATTGTAGCCATTTGTTGAGTGTTTTTTTTGGTGTCTAATCCGCATATATATCACCATTGCCCTTGATTTTCTTGATTGTGTATCTCCTAAATGTCAACATATACACGTGTGATTTAGTTTACGAAGATTTTTCAATGCTGAGAACCTCGATCAGAGAGTAAAAAAGGCATAAGGTTCACAATGGTGTAAAATTAAAATGGGATATACCGGGCTAGGATTCGAGTTACCGGAACAATTGCCAAACCAACCACCCAAGAATGGAATCGTCGAGCGAAAACACTTGACAACCTCCTAGAAGCAACTTTTCTTGCTACCAGACCTTTCTCCATCAATTAGGAATCTGATGCCGTCACTAAACACATTCCTTAAATTGTCGCCATTTGTTGAGTGTTTTTTTTTGGTGTCTAATCCGCATATATATCACCATTGCCCTTGATTTTCTTGACTGTATATCTCTTAAATGTCAACATATACACGTGTGATTTCGTTTACGAAGATTTTTCAATGCCGAGAACCTCGATCAGAGAGTAAAAAAGGTGTAAGGTTCACAATGGTGTAAAATTAAAATGGGATATACCGGGCTATGATTCGAGTTACAGGAACAACGGCCAAACCAACCACCCAAGAATGGAATCGTCGAGCTAAAACACTTGACAACCTCCTTGAAGCAGCTTTTCTTGCCACCAGACCTTTCTCCATCAATTAGGAATCTGATGCCGTCACTAAACACATTCCATAAATTGTAGCCATTTGTTGAGTGTTTTTTTTGGTGTCTAATCCGTATATATCTCACCATTGCCCTAGATTTTCTTGACTGTATATCTCTTAAATGTCAACATATACACGTGTGATTTAGTTTACGAAGACTTTTCAATGCCGAGGACCTCGATCAGAGAGTAAAAAAGGCGTAATGTTCACAATGGTGTAAAATTAAAATGGGATATACCGGGCTAGGATTCGAGTTACAGAAACAAGGGCCAAACCAACCACCCAAGAATGGAATCATCGAGCGAAAACACTTGAGAACCTCCTAGAAGCAGCTTTTCTTGCCACCAGACCTTTTTCCATCAATTAGGAATCTGATGCCGTCACTAAACACATTCCTTAAATTGTCGCCATTTTTTGAGTTTTTTTTTGGTGTCTAATCCGAATATATATCACCATTGCCCTTGATTTTCTTAACTGTATATCTCTTAAATGTCAACATATATACGTGTGATTTAGTTTACGAAGATTTTTCAATGCCGAGAACCTCGATCAGAGAGTAAAAAAGGCGTAAGGTTCACAATGGTGTAAAATTAAAATGGGATATACCGGGCTAGGATTCGAGTTACAGGAACAAGGGCCAAACCAACCACCCAAGAATGGAATCGTCGAGCGAAAACACTTGACAACCTCCTAGAAGCAGCTTTTCTTGCCACCAGACCTTTCTCCATCAATTAGGAATCTGATGCCGTCACTAAACACATTCCTTAAATTGTAGCCATTTGTTGAGTGTTTTTTTTGGTGTCTAATCCGCATATATATCACCATTTCCATTGATTTTCTTGACTGTATATCTCTTAAATTTCAACATATACATATGTGATTTAGTTTACGAAGACTTTTCAATGCCGAGAACCTCGATCAGAGAGTAAAAAAGGCATAAGGTTCACAATGGTGGAAAATTAAAATAGGATATACCGGGCTAGGATTCGAGTTATAGGAACAAGGGCCAAACCAACCACCCAAGAATGGAATCGTCGAGCGAAAACACTTGACAACCTTCTAGAAGCAGCTTTTCTTGCCAACAGACCTTTCTCCATCAATTAGGAATCTGATGCCATCAATAACACATTCCTTAAATTGTAGCCATTTGTTGATTGTTTTTTTGGTGTCTAATCTGCATATATATCACAATTGCCCTTGATTTTCTTTACTGTATATCTCTTAAATGTCAACATATACATGTGTGATTTAGTTTACGAAGATTTTTCAATGCCGAGAACCTCTATCAGAGAGTAAAAAATGCGTAATGTTCACAATGGTGTAAAATTAAAATGGGATATACCGGGCTAGGATTCGAGTTACAGGAACAAGGGCCAAACCAACCACCCAAGAATGGAGTCGTCAAGCGAAAACACTTGACAACCTCCTAGAAGCAGCTTTTCTTGCCACCAGACCTTTCACCATCAATTAGGAATCTGATGCCGTCACTAAACACATTCCTTAAATTGTAGCCATTTGCTGAGTGTTTTTTTTGGTGTCTAATCCGCATATATATATCACCATTGCCCTTGATTTTCTTGACTGTATATCTCTTAAATGTCAACATATACATGTGTGATTTAGTTTACGAAGATTTCTCAATGCCGAGAACCTCGATCAGAGAGTAAAAAAGGCGTAAGGTTCACAGTGGTGTAAAATTAAAATGGGATATACCGGGCTAGGATTCGAGTTACAGGAACAATGGCCAAACCAACCACCCAAGAATGGAATCGTCGAGCGAAAACACTTGACAACCTCCTAGAAGCAGCTTTTCTTGCCACCAGACCTTTCTCCATCAATTAGGAATCTGATGCCGTCACTAAACATATTCCTTAAATTGTAGCCATTTGTTGAGTGTTTTTTTTGGTGTCTAATCCGCATATATATCACCATTTCCATTGATTTTCTTGACTGTATATCTCTTAAATGTCAACATATACACATGTGATTTAGTTTACGAAGACTTTTCAATACCGAGAACCTCGATCAGAGAGTAAAAAAGGCATAAGGTTCACAATGGTGGAAAATTAAAATGGGATATACCGGGCTAGGATTCGAGTTACAGGAACAAGGGCCAAACCAACCACCCAAGAATGGAATCGTCGAGCGAAAACACTTGACAACCTCCTAGAAGTAGCTTTTCTTGCCAACAGACCTTTCTCCATCAATTAGGAATCTGATGCCATCAATAACACATTCCTTAAATTGTAGCCATTTGTTGATTGTTTTTTGGTGTCTAATCCGCATATATATCACCATTGCCCTTGATTTTCTTTACTGTATATCTCTTAAATGTCAACATATACACGTGTGATTTAGTTTACGAAGATTTTTCTATGCCGAGAACCTCTATCAGAGAGTAAAAAATGCGTAAGGTTCACAATGGTGTAAAATTAAAATGGGATATATCGGGCTAGGATTCGAGTTACAGGAACAACGGCCAAACCTACCACCCAAGAATGGAATCGTCGAGCGAAAACACTTGACAACCTCCTAGAAACAGCTTTTCTTGCCACCAGACCTTTCTCCATCAATTAGGAATCTGATGCCGTCACTAAACACATTCCTTAAAATGTAGCCATTTGTTGAGTGTTTTTTTTTTGGTGTCTAATCCGAATATATATCACCATTGCCCTTGATTTTCTTGACTGTATATCTCTTCAATGTTAACATATACACGTGTGATTTAGTTTACGAAGATTTTTCAATGCCGAGAACCTTGATCAGAGAGTAAAAAAGGCGTAAGGTTCACAATGGTGTAAAATTAAAATGGGATATATCGGGCTAGGATTCGAGTTACAGGAACAACGGCCAAACCTACCGCCCAAGAATGGAATCGTCGAGCGAAAACACTTGACAACCTCCTAGAAGCAGCTTTTCTTGCCACCAGACCTTTCTCCATCAATTAGGAATCTGATACCGTCACTAAACACATTCCTTAAATTGTCGCCACTTGTTGAGTGTTTTTTTTTTGGTGACTAATCCGCATATATATCAAGATTGCCCTTGATTTTCTTGACTGTATATCTCTTAAATGTCAACATATACATGTGTGATTTAGTTTACGAAGATTTCTCAATGCCGAGAACCTCGATCAGAGAGTAAAAAAGGCGTAAGGTTCACAATGGTGTAAAATTAAAATGGGATATATCGGGCTAGGATTCGAGTTACAGGAACAACGGCCAAACCTACCACCCAAGAATGGAATCGTCGAGCGAAAACACTTGACAACCTCCTAGAAACAGCTTTTCTTGCCACCAGACCTTTCTCCATCAATTAGGAATCTGATGCCGTCACTAAACACATTCCTTAAAATGTAGCCATTTGTTGAGTGTTTTTTTTTGGTGTCTAATCCGAATATATATCACCATTGCCCTTGATTTTCTTGATTGTATATCTCTTCAATGTTAACATATACACGTGTGATTTAGTTTACGAAGATTTTTCAATGCCGAGAACCTTGATCATAGAGTAAAAAAGGCGTAAGGTTCACAATGGTGTAAAATTAAAATGGGATATATCGGGCTAGGATTCGAGTTACAGGAACAACGGCCAAACCTACCACCCAAGAATGGAATCGTCGAGCGAAAACAATTGACAACCTCCTAGAAACAGCTTTTCTTGCCACCAGACCTTTCTCCATCAATTAGGAATCTGATGCCGTCACTAAACACATTCCTTAAAATGTAGCCATTTGTTGAGTGTTTTTTTTTGGTGTCTAATCCGAATATATATCACCATTGCCCTTGATTTTCTTGACTGTATATCTCTTCAATGTTAACATATACACGTGTGATTTAGTTTACGAAGATTTTTCAATGCCGAGAACCTTGATCAGAGAGTAAAAAAGGCGTAAGGTTCACAATGGTGTAAAATTAAAATGGGATATACCGGGCTACGATTCGAGTTACAGGAACAATGGCCAAACCAACCACCCAAGAATGGAATCATCGAGCGAAAACACTTGACAACCTCCTAGAAGCAGCTTTTCTTGCCACCAGACCGTTCTCCATCAATTAGGAATCTGATGCCGTCACTAAACACATTCCTTAAATTGTAGCCATTTGTTGAGTTTTTTTTGGTGTATAATCCGCATATATATCACCATTGCCATTGATTTTCTTGACTGCATATCTCTTAAATGTCAACATATACACATGTGATTTAGTTTACGAAGACTTTTCAATGTCGAGAACCTCGATCAGAGAGTAAGAAAGGCATAAGGTTCACAATGGTGGAAAATTAAAATGGGATATACCGGGCTAGGATTCGAGTTACAGGAACAAGGGCCAAACCAACCACCCAAGAATGGAATCGTCGAGCGAAAACACTTGACAACCTCCTAGAAGCAGCTTTTCTTGCCACCAGACCTTTCTCCATCAATTAGGAATCTGATGCCGTCGCTAAACACATTCCTTAAATTGTAGCCATTTGTTGATTGTTTTTTTGGTGTCTAATCCGCATATATATCACCATTGCCCTTGATTTTCTTGACTGTATATCTCTTAAATGTCAACATATACACGTGTGATTTAGTTTACGAACATTTTTCAATGCCGAGAACCTCTATCAGAGAGTAAAAAGGGCGTAAGGTTCACGATGGTGTAAAATTAAAATGGGATATACCGGGCTAGGATTCGAGTTACAGGAACAAGGGCCAAACCAACCACCCAAGAATGGAGTCGTCAAGCGAAAACACTTGACAACCTCCTAGAAGCAGCTTTTCTTGCCACCAGACCTTTCACCGTCAATTAGGAATCTGATGCCGTCACTAAACATATTCCTTAAATTGTAGCTATTTGCTGAGTGTTTTTTTTGGTGTCTAATCCGCATATATATCACCATTGCCCTTGATTTTCTTGACTGTATATCTCTTAAATGTCAACATATACACGTGTGATTTAGTTTACGAAGATTTTTCAATGCCGAGAACCTCGATCAGAGAGTAAAAAAGGTGTAAGGTTCACAATGGTGTAAAATTAAAATGGGATATATCGGGCTAGGATTCGAGTTACAGGAACAAGGGCCAAACCAACCACCCAAGAATGGAATCGTCGAGCGAAAACACTTGACAACCTCCTAGAAGCAGCTTTTCTTGCCACCAGACCTTTCTCCATCAATTAGGAATCTGATGCCGTTGCTAAACACATTCCTTAAATTGTAGCCATTTGTTGAGTGTTTTTTTTGGTGTCTAATCCGCATATATATCACCATTGCCCTTGATTTTCTTGATTGTGTATCTCCTAAATGTCAACATATACACGTGTGATTTAGTTTACGAAGATTTTTAAATGCTGAGAAACTCGATCAGAGAGTAAAAAAGGCGTAAGGTTCACAATGGTGTAAAATTAAAATGGGATATACCGGGCTAGGATTCGAGTTACCGGAACAAGCGCCAAACCAACCACCCAAGAATGGAATCGTCGAGCGAAAACACTTGACAACCTCCTAGAAGCAGCTTTTCTTGCTACCAGACCTTTCTCCATCAATTAGGAATCTGATGCCGTCACTAAACACATTCCTTAAATTGTCGCCATTTGTTGAGTGTTTTTTTGGTGTCTAATCCGCATATATATCACCATTGCCCTTGATTTTCTTGACTGTATATCTCTTAAATGTCAACATATACACGTGTGATTTAGTTTACGAAGACTTTTCAATGCTGAGAACCTCGATCAGAGAGTAAAAAAGGCGTAAGGTTCACAATGGTGTAAAATTAAAATGGGATATACCGGGCTAGGATTCGAGTTACAGGAACAAGGGCCAAACCAACCACCCAAGAATGGAATAGTCGAGCGAAAACACTTGAAAACCTCCTAAAAGCAGCTTTTCTTGCCACCAGACCTTTCACCATCAATTAGGAATCTGATGCCGTCACTAAACACATTCCTTAAATTGTAGCCATTTGCTGAGTGTTTTTTTTGGTGTCTAATCCGCATATATATCACCATTGCCCTTGATTTTCTTGACTGTATATCTCTTAAATGTCAACATATACACGTGTGATTTAGTTTACGAAGATTTTTCAATGCCAAGAACCTCGAACAAAGAGTAAAAAAGGCGTAAGGTTCACAATGGTGTAAAATTAAAATGGGATATACCGGGCTAGGATTCGAGTTACAGGAACAAGGGCCAAACCAACCACCCAAGAATGGAATCATCAAGCGAAAACACTTGACAACCTCCTAGAAGCAGCTTTTCTTGCCACCAGACCTTTCTCCATCTATTAGGAATCTGATGCCGTCACTAAACACATTCCTTAAATTGTAGCCATTTGCTGAGTGTTTTTTTTTGGTGTCTAATCCGCATATATATCACCATTGCCCTTGATTTTCTTGACTGTATATCTCTTAAATGTCAACATATACACGTGTGATTTAGTTTACGAAGATTTTTGAATGCCGAGAACCTTGATCAGAAAGTAAAAAAGGCGTAAGGTTCACAATGGTGTAAAATTAAAATGGGATATACCGGGCTAGGATTCGAGTTACAGGAACAAGGGCCAAACCAACCACCCAAGAATGGAATCATCGAGCGAAAACACTTGACAACCTCCTAGAAGCAGCTTTTCTTGCCACCAGACCTTTCTCCATCAATTAGGAATCTGATGCCGTCACTAAACACATTCCTTAAATTGTCGCCATTTGTTGAGTGTTTTTTTTGGTGTCTAATCCGAATATATATCACCATTGCCCTTGATTTTGTTGACTGTATATCTCTTAAATGTCAACATATACACGTGTGATTTAGTTTACGAAGATTTTTCAATGCCGAGAACCTCGATCAGAGAGTAAAAAAGGCGTAAGGTTCACAATGGTGTAAAATTAAAATGGGATATACCGGGCTAGGATTCGAGTTACAGGAACAATGGCCAAACCAACCACCCAAGAATGGAACCGTCGAGCGAAAACACTTGACAACCTCCTAGAAACAGCTTTTCTTGCCACCAGACCTTTCTCCATCAATTAGGAATCTGATGCCGTCACTAAACACATTCCTTAAATTGTAGCCATTTGTTGAGTGTTTTTTTTGGTGTCTAATCCGCATATATATCACCATTGCCATTGATTTTGTTGACTGTATATCTCTTAAATGTCAACATATACACATGTGATTTAGTTTACGAAGACTTTTCAATGCCGAGAACCTCGATCAGAGAGTAAAAAAGGCATAAGGTTCACAATGGTGGAAAATTAAAATGGGATATACCGGGCTAGGATTCGAGTTACAGGAACAAGGGCCAAACCAACCACCCAAGAATGGAATCGTTGAGCGAAAACACTTGACAACCTCCTAGAAGCAGCTTTTCTTGCCAACAGACCTTTCTCCATCAATCAGGAATCTGATGCCATCAATAACACATTCCTTAAATTGTAGCCATTTGTTGATTGTTTTTTTGGTGTCTAATCCGCCGATATATCACCATTGCCCTTGATTTTCTTGATTGTATATCTCTTAAATGTCAACATATACACGTGTGATTTAGTTTACGAAGATTTTTCAATGCCGAGAACCTCTATCAGAGAGTAAAAAATGCGTAAGGTTCACAATGGTGTAAAATTAAAAAGGGATATACCGGGCTAGGATTCGAGTTACAGGAACAAGGGCCAAACCAACCACCCAAGAATGGAGTCGTCAAGCGAAAACACTTGACAACCTCCTAGAAGTAGCTTTTCTTGCCACCAGAACTTTCACCATCAACTAGGAATCTGATGCCGTCACTAAACACATTCCTTAAATTGTAGCCATTTGCTGAGTGTTTTTTTTGGTGTCTAATCCGCATATATATCACCATTGCCCTTGATTTTCTTGACTGTATATCTCTTAAATGTCAACAGATACACGTGTGATTTAGTTTACGAAGATTTTTCAATGCCGAGAACCTCGATCAGAGAGTAAAAAAGGTGTAAGGTTCACAATGGTGTAAAATTAAAATGGGATATATCGGGCTAGGATTCGAGTTACAGGAACAAGGGCCAAACCACCCACCCAAGAATGGAATCGTCGAGCGAAAACACATGACAACCTCCTAGAAGCAGCTTTTCTTGCCACCAGACCTTTCTCCATCAATTAGGAATCTGATGCCGTCACTAAACACATTCCTTAAATTGTCGCCATTTGTTGAGTGTTTTTTTTTGGTGTCTAATCCGCATATATATCACCATTGCCCTTGATTTTCTTGACTGTATATCTCTTAAATGTCAACATATACATGTGTGATTTAGTTTACGAAGATTTCTCAATGCCGAGAACCTCGATCAGAGAGTAAAATAGGCGTAAGGTTGACAATGGTGTAAAATTAAAATGGGATATACCGGGCTAGGATTCGAGTTACAGGAACAACGGCCAAACCTACCACCCAAGAATGGAATCGTCGAGCGAAAACACTTGACAACCTCCTAGAAACAGCTTTTCTTGCCACCAGACCTTTCGCCATCAATTAGGAACTGATGCCGTCACTAAACACATTCCTTAAATTGTAGCCATTTGTTGAGTGTTTTTTTTTGGTGTCTAATCCGAATATATATCACCATTGCCCTTGATTTTCTTGGCTGTATATCTCTTCAATGTCAACATATACACGTGTGATTTAGTTTACGAAGATTTTTCAATGCCGAGAACCTTGATCAGAGAGTAAAAAAGGCGTAAGGTTCATAATGGTGTAAAATTAAAATGGGATATACCGGGCTAGGATTCGAGTTACAGGAACAAGGGCCAAACCAACCACCCAAGAATGGAATCATCGAGCGAAAACACTTGACAACCTCCTAGAAGCAGCTTTTCTTGCCACCAGACCTTTCTCCATCAATTAGGAATCTGATGCCGTCACTAAACACATTCCTTAAATTGTAGCCATTTGCTGAGTGTTTTTTTTGGTGTCTAATCCGCATATATATCACCATTGCCATTGATTTTGTTGACTGTATATCTCTTAAATGTCAACATATACACGTGTGATTTAGTTTACGAAGATTTTTCAATGCCGAGAACCTTGATCAGAAAGTAAAAAAGGCGTAAGGTTCACAATGGTGTAAAATTAAAATGGGATATACCGGGCTAGGATTCGAGTTACAGGAACAAGGGCCAAACCAACCACCCAAGAATGGAATCATCAAGCGAAAACACATGACAACCTCCTAGAAGCAGCTTTTCTTGCCACCAGACCTTTCTCCATCAATTAGGAATCTGATGCCGTCACTAAACACATTCCTTAAATTGTAGCCATTTGCTGAGTGTTTTTTTTTGGTGTCTAATCCGCATATATATCACCATTGCCCTTGATTTTCTTGACTGTATATCTCTTAAATGTCAACATATACACGTGTGATTTAGTTTACGAAGATTTTTCAATGCCGAGAACCTCGATCAGAGAGTAAAAAAGGCGTAAGGTTCACAATGGTGTAAAATTAAAATGGGATATACCGGGCTAGGATTCGAGTTACAGGAACAATGGCCAAACCAACCACCCAAGAATGGAACCGTCGAGCGAAAACACTTGACAACCTCCTAGAAGCAACTTTTCTTGCCACCAGACCTTTCTCCATCAATTAGGAATCTGATGCCGTCACTAAACACATTCCTTAAATTGTAGCCATTTGCTGAGTGTTTTTTTTGGTGTCTAATCCGCATATATATCACCATTGCCCTTGATTTTCTTGACTGTATATCTCTTAAATGTCAACAGATACACGTGTGATTTAGTTTACGAAGATTTTTCAATGCCGAGAACCTCGATCAGAGAGTAAAAAAGGTGTAAGGTTCACAATGGTGTAAAATTAAAATGGGATATATCGGGCTAGGATTCGAGTTACAGGAACAAGGGCCAAACCATCCACCCAAGAATGGAATCGTCGAGCGAAAACACATGACAACCTCCTAGAAGCAGCTTTTCTTGCCACCAGACCTTTCTCCATCAATTAGGAATCTGATGCCGTCACTAAACACATTCCTTAAATTGTAGCGATTTGTTGAGTGTTTTTTTTGGTGTCTAATCCGCATATATATCACCATTGCCCTTGATTTTCTTGACTGTATATCTCTTAAATGTCAACATATACATGTGTGATTTAGTTTACGAAGATTTCTCAATGCCGAGAACCTCGATCAGAGAGTAAAAAAGGCGTAAGGTTGACAATGGTGTAAAATTAAAATGGGATATACCGGGCTAGGATTCGAGTTACAGGAACAACGGCCAAACCTACCACCCAAGAATGGAATCGTCGAGCGAAAACACTTGACAACCTCCTAGAAACAGCTTTTCTTGCCACCAGACCTTTCGCCATCAATTAGGAACTGATGCCGTCACTAAACACATTCCTTAAATTGTAGCCATTTGTTGAGTGTTTTTTTTTGGTGTCTAATCCGAATATATATCACCATTGCCCTTGATTTTCTTGGCTGTATATCTCTTCAATGTCAACATATACACGTGTGATTTAGTTTACGAAGATTTTTCAATGCCGAGAACCTTGATCAGAGAGTAAAAAAGGCGTAAGGTTCATAATGGTGTAAAATTAAAATGGGATATACCGGGCTAGGATTCGAGTTACAGGAACAAGGGCCAAACCAACCACCCAAGAATGGAATCATCGAGCGAAAACACTTGACAACCTCCTAGAAGCAGCTTTTCTTGCCACCAGACCTTTCTCCATCAATTAGGAATCTGATGCCGTCACTAAACACATTCCTTAAATTGTAGCCATTTGCTGAGTGTTTTTTTTGGTGTCTAATCCGCATATATATCACCATTGCCATTGATTTTGTTGACTGTATATCTCTTAAATGTCAACATATACACGTGTGATTTAGTTTACGAAGATTTTTCAATGCCGAGAACCTTGATCAGAAAGTAAAAAAGGCGTAAGGTTCACAATGGTGTAAAATTAAAATGGGATATACCGGGCTAGGATTCGAGTTACAGGAACAAGGGCCAAACCAACCACCCAAGAATGGAATCATCAAGCGAAAACACTTGACAACCTCCTAGAAGCAGCTTTTCTTGCCACCAGACCTTTCTCCATCAATTAGGAATCTGATGCCGTCACTAAACACATTCCTTAAATTGTAGCCATTTGCTGAGTGTTTTTTTTTGGTGTCTAATCCGCATATATATCACCATTGCCCTTGATTTTCTTGACTGTATATCTCTTAAATGTCAACATATACACGTGTGATTTAGTTTACGAAGATTTTTCAATGCCGAGAACCTTGATCAGAAAGTAAAAAAGGCGTAAGGTTCACAATGGTGTAAAATTAAAATGGGATATACCGGGCTAGGATTCGAGTTACAGGAACAAGGGCCAAACCAACCACCCAAGAATGGAATCATCGAGCGAAAACACTTGACAACCTCCTAGAAGCAGCTTACCTTGCCACCAGACCTTTCTCCATCAATTAGGAATCTGATGCCGTCACTAAACACATTCCTTAAATTGTCGCCATTTGTTGAGTGTTTTTTTTGGTGTCTAATCCGAATATATATCACCATTGCCCTTGATTTTGTTGACTGTATATCTCTTAAATGTCAACATATACACGTGTGATTTAGTTTACGAAGATTTTTCAATGCCGAGAACCTCGATCAGAGAGTAAAAAAGGCGTAAGGTTCACAATGGTGTAAAATTAAAATGGGATATACCGGGCTAGGATTCGAGTTACAGGAACAATGGCCAAACCAACCACCCAAGAATGGAACCGTCGAGCGAAAACACTTGACAACCTCCTAGAAGCAGCTTTTCTTGCCACCAGACCTTTCTCCATCAATTAGGAATCTGATGCCGTCACTAAACACATTCCTTAAATTGTACCCATTTGTTGAGTGTTTTTTTTGGTGTCTGATCCGCATATATATCACCATTGCCATTGATTTTCTTGACTGTATATCTCTTAAATGTCAACATATACACATGTGATTTAGTTTACGAAGACTTTTCAATGCCGAGAACCTCGATCAGAGAGTAAAAAAGGCATAAGGTTCACAATGGTGGAAAATTAAAATGGGATATACCGGGCTAGGATTCGAGTTACAGGAACAAGGGCCAAACCAACCACCCAAGAATGGAATCGTTGAGCGAAAACACTTGACAACCTCCTAGAAGCAGCTTTTCTTGCCAACAGACCTTTCTCCATCAATTAGGAATCTGATGCCATCAATAACACATTCCTTAAATTGTAGCCATTTGTTGATTGTTTTTTTGGTGTCTAATCCGCATATATATCACCATTGCCCTTGATTTTCTTGATTGTATATCTCTTAAATGTCAACATATACACGTGTGATTTAGTTTACGAAGATTTTTCAATGCCGAGAACCTCTATCAGAGAGTAAAAAATGCGTAAGGTTCACAATGGTGTAAAATTAAAAAGGGATATACCGGGCTAGGATTCGAGTTACAGGAACAAGGGCCAAACCAACCACCCAAGATGGAGTCGTCAAGCGAAAACACTTGACAACCTCTTAGAAGCAGCTTTTCTTGCCACTAGAACTTTCACCATCAACTAGGAATCTGATGCCGTCTCTAAACACATTCCTTAAATTGTAGCCATTTGCTGAGTGTTTTTTTTGGTGTCTAATCCGCATATATATCACCATTGCCCTTGATTTTCTTGACTGTATATCTCTTAAATGTCAACAGATACACGTGTGATTTAGTTTACGAAGATTTTTCAATGCCGAGAACCTCGATCTGAGAGTAAAAAAGGTGTAAGTTTCACAATGGTGTAAAATTAAAATGGGATATATCGGGCTAGGATTCGAGTTACAGGAACAAGGGCCAAACAAACCACCCAAGAATGGAATCGTCGAGCGAAAACACTTGACAACCTCCTAGAAGCAGCTTTTCTTGCCACCAGACCTTTCTCCATCAATTAGGAATCTGATGCCGTCACTAAACACATTCCTTAAATTGTCGCCATTTGTTGAGTGTTTTTTTTTGATGTCTAATCCGCATATATATCACCATTGCCCTTGATTTTCTTGACTGTATATCTCTTAAATGTCAACATATACATGTGTGATTTAGTTTACGAAGATTTCTCAATGCCGAGAACCTCGATCAGAGAGTAAAAAAGGCGTAAGGTTCACAATGGTGTAAAATTAAAATGGGATATACCGGGCTAGGATTCGAGTTACAGGAACAACGGCCAAACCTACCACCCAAGAATGGAATCATCGAGCGAAAACACTTGACAACCTCCTAGAAACAGCTTTTCTTGCCACCAGACCTTTCCCCATCAATTAGGAACTGATGCCGTCACTAAACACATTCCTTAAATTGTAGCCATTTGTTGAGTGTTTTTTTTTTGGTGTCTAATCCGAATATATATCACCATTGCCCTTGATTTTCTTGGCTGTATATCTCTTCAATGTCAACATATACACGTGTGATTTAGTTTACGAAGATTTTTCAATGCCGAGAACCTTGATCAGAGAGTAAAAAAGGCGTAAGGTTCATAATGGTGTAAAATTAAAATGGGATATACCGGGCTAGGATTCGAATTACAGGAACAAGGGCCAAACCAACCACCCAAGAATGGAATCATGGAGCGAAAACACTTGACAACCTCCTAGATGCAGCTTTTCTTGCCACCAGACCTTTCTCCATCAATTAGGAATCTGATGCCGTCACTAAACACATTCCTTAAATTGCCGCCATTTGTTGAGTTTTTTTTTTTGGTGTCTAATCCGAATATATATCACCATTGCCCTTGATTTTCTTGACTGTATATCTCTTAAATGTCAACATATACACGTGTGATTTAGTTTACGAAGATTTTTCAATGCCGAGAACCTCGATCAGAGAGTAAAAAAGGCGTAAGGTTCACAATGGTGTAAAATTAAAATGGGATATACCGGGCTAGGATTCGAGTTACAGGAACAATGGCCAAACCAACCACCCAAGAATGGAATTGTCGAGCAAAAACACTTGACAACCTCCTAGACGCAGCTTTTCTTGCCACCAGACATTTCTCCATCTATTAGGAATCTGATGCCGTCACTAAACACATTCCTTAAATTGTAGCCATTTGTTGAGTGTTTTTTTTGGTGTCTAATCCGCATATATATCACCATTGCCATTGATTTTCTTGACTGTATATCTCTTAAATGTCAACATATACACATGTGATTTAGTTTACGAAGACTTTTCAATGCTGAGAACCTCGATCAGAGAGTAAAAAAGGCATAAGGTTCACAATGGTGGAAAATTAAAATGGGATATACCGGGCTAGGATTCGAGTTACAGGAACAAGGGCCAAACCAACCACCCAAGAATGGAATCGTCGAGCGAAAACACTTGACAACCTCCTAGAAGCAGCTTTTCTTGCCACCAGACCTTTCTCCATCAATTAGGAATCTGATGCCGTCACTAAACACATTCCTTAAATTGTCGCCATTTGTTGAGTGTTTTTTTTTGGTGTCTAATCCGCATATATATCACCATTGCCCTTGATTTTCTTGACTGTATATCTCTTAAATGTCAACATATACATGTGTGATTTAGTTTACGAAGATTTCTCAATGCCGAGAACCTCGATCAGAGAGTAAAAAAGGCGTAAGGTTCACAATGGTGTAAAATTAAAATGGGATATAACGGGCTAGGATTCGAGTTACAGGAACAACGGCCAAACCTACCACCCAAGAATGGAATCGTCGAGCGAAAACACTTGACAACCTCCTAGAAACAGCTTTTCTTGCCACCAGACCTTTCTCCATCAATTAGGAACTGATGCCGTCACTAAACACATTCCTTAAATTGTAGCCATTTGTTGAGTGTTTTTTTTGGTGTCTAATCCGAATATATATCACCATTGCCCTTGATTTTCTTGGCTGTATATCTCTTCAATGTCAACATATACACGTGTGATTTAGTTTACGAAGATTTTTCAATGCCGAGAACCTTGATCAGAGAGTAAAAAAGGCGTAAGGTTCATAATGGTGTAAAATTAAAATGGGATATACCGGGCTAGGATTCGAGTTACAGGAACAAGGGCCAAACCAACCACCCAAGAATGGAATGATCGAGCGAAAACACTTGACAACCTCCTAGAAGCAGTTTTTCTTGCCACCAGACCTTTCTCAATCAATTAGGAATCTGATGCCGTCACTAAACACATTCCTTAAATTGTCGCCATTTGTTGAGTTTTTTTATTTTGGTGTCTAATCCGAATATATATCACCATTGCCCTTGATTTTCTTGACTGTATATCTCTTAAATGTCAACATATACACGTGTGATTTAGTTTACGAAGATTTTTCAATGCCGAGAACCTCGATCAGAGAGTAAAAAAGGCGTAAGGTTCACAATGGTGTAAAATTAAAATGGGATATACCGGGCTAGGATTCGAGTTACAGGAACAATGGCCAAACCAACCACCCAAGAATGGAATTGTCGAGCAAAAACACTTGACAACCTCCTAGAAGCAGCTTTTCTTGCCACCAGACCTTTCTCCATCTATTAGGAATCTGATGCCGTCACTAAACACATTCCTTAAATTGTAGCCATTTGTTGAGTGTTTTTTTTGGTGTCTAATCCGCATATATATCACCATTGCCATTGATTTTCTTGATTGTATATCTCTTAAATGTCAACATATACACATGTGATTTAGTTTACGAAGACTTTTCAATGCCGAGAACCTCGATCAGAGAGTAAAAAAGGCATAAGGTTCACAATGGTGGAAAATTAAAATGGGATATACCGGGCTAGGATTCGAGTTACAGGAACAAGGGCCAAACCAACCACCCAAGAATGGAATAGTTGAGCGAAAACACTTGACAACCTCCTAGAAGCAGCTTTTCTTGCCACAAGACCTTTCTCCATCAATTAGGAATCTGATGCCATCACTAAACACATTCCTTAAATTGTAGCCATTTGTTGATTGTTTTTTTGGTGTCTAATCCGCATATATATCACCATTGCCCTTGATTTTCTTGACTGTATATCTCTTAAATGTCAAATATACACGTGTGATTTAGTTTACGAAGATTTTTCAATGCCGAGAACCTCTATCAGAGAGTAAAAAAGGCGTAAGGTTCACAATGGTGTAAAATTAAAATGGGATATACCGGGCTAGGATTCGAGTTACAGGAACAAGGGCCAAACCAACCACCCAAGATTGGAGTCGTCAAGCAAAAACACTTGACAACCTCCTAGAAGCAGCTTTTCTTGCCACCAGACCTTTCACCGTCAATTAGGAATCTGATGCCGTCACTAAACGCATTCCTTAAATTGTAGCCATTTGCTGAGTGTTTTTTTTGGTGTCTAATCCGCATATATATCACCATTGCCCTTGATTTTCTTGACTGTATATCTCTTAAATGTCAACATATACACGTGTGATTTAGTTTACGAAGATTTTTCAACGCCGAGAACCTCGATCAGAGAGTAAAAAAGGTGTAAGGTTCACAATGGTGTAAAATTAAAATGGGATATATCGGGCTAGGATTCGAGTTACAGGAACAAGGGCCAAACCAACCACCCAAGAATGGAATCGTCGAGCGAAAACACTTGACAACCTCCTAGAAGCAGCTTTTCTTGCCACCAGACCTTTCTCCATCAATTAGGAATCTGATGCCGTCACTAAACACATTCGTTAAATTGTCGCCATTTGTTGAGTGTTTTTTTTGGTGTCTAATCCGCATATATATCACCATTGCCCTTGATTTTCTTGACTGTATATCTCTTAAATGTCAACATATACATGTGTGATTTAGTTTACGAAGATTTTTTAATGCTGAGAACCTCGATCAGAAAGTAAAAAAGGCGTAAGGTTCACAATGGTGTAAAATTAAAATGGGATATACCGGGCTAGGATTCGAGTTACAGGAACAACGGCCAAACCAACCACCCAAGAATGGAATCGTCGAGCGAAAACACTTGACAACCTCCTAGAAACAGCTTTTCTTACCACCAGACCTTTCTCCATCAATTAGGAATCTGATGCCGTCACTAAACACATTCCTTAAATTGTAGCCATTTGTTGAGTGTTTTTTTTGTGTCTAATCCGCATATATATCACCATTGCCCTTGATTTTCTTGACTGTATATCTCTTAAATGTCAACATATACACGTGTGATTTAGTTTACAAAGACTTTTCAATGCCGAGAACCTCGATCAGAGAGTAAAAAGGCGTAAGATTCACAATGGTGTAAAATTAAAATGGGATATACCACGCTAGGATTCGAGTTACAGGAAAAAGGGCCAAACTAACCACCCAAGAATGGAATCGTCGAGCGAAAACACTTGACAACCTCCTAGAAACAGCTTTTCTTGCCACCAGACCTTTCTCCATCAATTAGGAATCTGATGTCGTCACTAAACACATTCCTTAAATTGTAGCCATTTGTTGAGTGTTTTTTTTTGGTGTATAATCTGCATATATATCACCATTGCCCTTGATTTTCTTGACTGTATATCTCTTAAATGTCAACATATACACGTGTGATTTAGTTTACAAAGACTTTTCAATGCCGAGAACCTCGATCAGAGAGTAAAAAAGGCGTAAGGTTCACAAGGGTGTAAAATTAAAATGGGATATACCGGGCTAGGATTCGAGTTACAGGAACAAGGGCCAAACCAACCACCCAAGAATGGAATCTTCGAGCGAAAACACTTGACAACCTCCTAGAAGCAGATTTTCTTGCCACCAGACCTTTCTCCATCAATTAGAAATCTGATGCCGTCACTAAACACATTCCTTAAATTGTAGCCATTTGTCGAGTGTTTTTTTTGGAAGCAGCTTTTCTTGCCACCAGACCTTTCTGTAGGATCGTTTTCAGACCCAAACGAGTCGTTCAGAAGAGTTTTTGCTCAATACGAGAGGCGGAAACAAACCTATTGAGGTAATTCAGCTTGCAATTCGCTTTAAACTGTCTTTTGATTGATATAACAAAGATTTACATCGAGTAGACACTTCGGCAGCAGTTCGGTACAGAAACCGAAAAATTACAAATGACAAGACACATCAGGTATTTATAGGCATGGTGATTTCGTACGAAACCATTTCACTCGAAAGAGTGATTTCGTGCGAAATAGCAAGACTTCATTTCGTACGAAATAGCTGAACCTATTTCGTGCGAATTAGCCTTCCTTATTTCGTGCGAAATAGCCTTCAATACATATTTCTTGATTTCCGTGCCCTGATCAGTCTAATACAATACAAGACTCGATACAAGACGAAGTCGACAGATGTATGCACTAACAGACTCCCCCTCGGATGTTGACGAAGTCTTCAGTGTCGAGTCTTCGGTTGTCAGTCCTTCAGTCTTTATCAGTCTTCTCGTTCTCTTAGAAAATATCTGACAGTGTAAGCATCCTTAATCTCTGTCTTCTTTTCATCTCCAGGATCTCAACCTGGCTCTTACCTCACTCTAATTCTCTTGATCAGATCTCTTGATTCCTTAAGTTCATCAGCATCAGCAGATTGTGTGAACCCCAGGACTCGAATCTGACTCTTTACCATTCAAACTCTTTCTTGGCTGTCTTCAGACTCCCCTTTTCGATAAGCTGGGATCGCAGTCTGGAAAAATCCACTCACAGGGTTTAGATCAAACACCTTGGCTCTTATCACTTTCACAGGCTCTATGATCATAACCTGGCTCTTCCCAAATTTCATTCCTGCACATTCTCTACCCAAAACATAAGTTTCACAAATTTAAGATTTGTCAAATTTATATCGCTTACAGGAATAGAATGATTTAACATTTAAAAGTTTCTGATGACCACTTGTAGACAATCATTCAAATTTTTTTTTTTCATTTTAAACAAATTTTCCCAAACCTGTTCATCATGTTTAGCACTTGGAATTTTGAAAATCAGCTCTTCAACATCAGTTGTCGAAAATCTTTTTGTATATTCAAAATTTATACTAAAACACTCCTAAAATCTTTTTGGATTTTTTATTTTAAAAAAAAACCAGTAAGGAAATATATACAAAAAATATTTTTGTGAGTTTGTGTAAGAGGATCATATCAGTTTCTGAGACAAATCACTAACACCGTTAAGCTATAAACATTTTATGTTCTAAACGATTCACTTAGATTGTCAGTATACTGATCCACTTAAATTTTCACACAAATTTCAACTGTTTCGAGATACGAGATTAATGTTTTAGAGACTTAAACTTATTCGCGTGTTCCACCTCATAATATACTCCCGTATCCAGATCCCAATATTCAGTCTTACAGGTGAGTATACCTAGATGATATCTGTAAAGGGTTAAATGCGAGGGCCATGAGAGCTTAGGCTATTGCTTCCGCAAAATCAGAGAGATGATGGCTTCGACTTTAGGTGTGTTCCCTTTAGAGAATCTTTTCTTCAACAGCAAATGATTAGCATTTTGCAATGTTTCATCATTTTTTATGCTGAAGGTGATGCTATATTTCAAGCAAGCGAAAAGTATTATACAGGGACTAGGCCATTGCTTCCGCAAAATCAGAAGTCCCGGGATAATACCCCAGATATCACTAAGCATAAAGACATAGTATCTCAGAAAGAGGGACCTTTCAAACAAGATTTCGGGGGTTACCCGTATATCCGAGAGATGTTCCCCACGAGATAAGTAAGTTTGAAATTTAGGTTTATATCTCGAACACAATCTACTAGATATGCAAAAACCTACTGGCATATCTTCAGTGAGACCGTTTATCACACTTTGACTTTCCAATTCTTTAGCATGCTGTGATCGTCTACTGATGTACTATCCTTTCCTCTTTTTTCACAACAAAACTCATTTTTTATTTTATCATATTTTTGGCTTTTACAAATTTTCTAATGTTTTTGGATTTTCTAAAATTTCTTACTCCCCCTAAAATTCAAAACCATTTAAAGAAAATTTGAAAACAAACTATACAAGTAAAATGACAACTGTTATTGAATCGCTTCAAATCTCCATCCACTTGGCATAAACAATCAGAACTCCCTCTTACAACAAACTATTTTCCCATTAAGATTTCAAAACACTTAAGTTTGTTTTAATCAAAATGGTTTTTTCGGAAAATAAGTTTTGTTGGGATTTCATCACATTGCTTTTTCAAAATACCACTTGTAGGAAATCAAGTACAACTTAATGTCCTTGATAAACCACTTACAGGTACAAACCAATAACCATTTGTAGGTTATTCACAAACACATTTTACCAAGAATGATGCCGATTCATGCTCTACGCTTACCAACCTGGAAGCTCCGGCATGTCCAGAGATTAATCATAATAGGTTCTATCCCAGTTACCAACCTGGGATGACCCATTTTCACCTGGTTTCTTTGTTTTCTTCTCATAGAATTCCTTTACCCCTTTTACCTTCCCGTCAATCATTTTTCCAAAAATATTTTGAACTTTGAGGCTAAAGGCCTTTTCAACATCAAAATCTTTCTTTTCAGAAAAAAATTGATTTGAAATTTCAACTTTTCCAATTTTTGTTTTAAAATTTTCAGCCCGCAATGGTGGAAAATTTGCATCATCCATTGGCGGAACCGAATTTTCACCCTTTTTCTCAGCATGTGGCTCCTCTGATTTTATGGAATCAGATTCATCACCAGAAGATAGCTCCTCTGATTTTATAGAATCAGAATCATTGCTAGAACAATCATCAGATTTCTTAACAACCCACTTGTGATTGTCAAGATTCACTTTTCTTCTGTAAAATTTTTTTGAACATTCACCAACTTCAAACTTAGAATTTTTGAAAACTTTAAATAGTTTGATTGATGGTTCATTCTCAACCATCTTTTCTTTCAGTTTAAGAGAGACTCCCTATTTTGTTTGTATTGCCATTGGACAATTTCTGGCAATATGACCAACTGTTTTGCATTGAAAACAGGTTCTCGTTTCCTTTTTCTGAGCAACTTCCTTCTTCATTTCTTCTTGCTTCATAGCAAGGAATTCTTTGTTTGTCTGCTTTCTGAACAATTGCTCTTTTTCTTCTTCAGATGATATTCCTGAAACAAACACAGTTTTTGTTTTATAAGTTTTCTCATTTTTATGATTTTTTGGTGGAATAAATCCAAGACCTTTTCTTTTGAAATTACTGTTATGGTTTGGTTTCTTTTGAAAACCAGAACCAGAACTGTAACCCTTTTTCTTATTTAACCTTTGTTGTACTCTTGAGGTGTATTTTATAGGTTTTTCAGAAAGATTTACATCTTTTATTTCAGAAATAATAATTTCTGTTAATTTGAAAACCTTTTTAATCATTTCAGTTTTAACACCACTTATTGGAAATTCTTCATCAGAATATAATTTGTCAGAATCATTCAAAGTATAAGCCACTTTGAATGTTTCATCATTCAAATTATTTTTCGATAGTAGAAATTCTTTATTATAAACCCGTTTGTCCTTTTTGACGGTTTGACTTGACGTTTCAGACTTTGACTCTGAGTTTGATTCCAACTTTGACTCCTCAACCTCATCTTTATCCAACACCTGATCGACCACTTTCTTTATTAACTCAGACTCATGATCAGTATCGGACGAAGTGAAAGTAACATCAATGTTGTTTGGCAAATTATCTGAAGACTCAGATTCCCACTGTAAATTGGTTGCCTTTAAGACTCTTTCTGAATTTGGATTTCGTGGAGAATATCCATTTTCAAGCGGGTGTGGACACTTGTTGTAACTGGCACTATGTTTCTTACCAGAATTCTTCACTTCAGTATCCTTCTTCTTTTCAGAACTCTTGTCTTCAAATACTTCCTCTTCAAATGCCTTCATGCCTTCAACAGTTGGATAAATCCTGTCAATAACATAAAAAGTACATGAGTAACTTTTTAACAATCTATTAACTCTCTCTGTTTCTATCCTTTGGGTTTCCAGTTTCTGTTCCAGCACAGCACACTTCTCAATGTAATTGTTTACAATTTTCTGCTTTGTCATGAATGCTCCTTTAAGTGTTTTCATAGCTGTTGCCTGTTCACTGCTTGATTGATTGTATTGATTCATGGCTTTGTTCAGAACATCGTAGGATTCTTTCAATCTGTTTATGTTATGAATTAAAGTACTATTTTGCTTCTTTACTGCTTCACAGTTTTCACATTTCTCATGAATTTTTCGTGCATCAACTTCTGCTTCAACTGTGAAAGCTGGAACTTCTTTTACCTTTTTCTTTACCACAGGAACTTCTTCATCATCACTGCTTACTTGCTTTTTAACTTTCTTCTTTTTCTTTCGAACTTTTTCATCATCACTGTCACTCTCTTCTAGCATTTTCAAGTGCTCTTTCATTCTTTTTGCATAATAATCATCATTATCACTATCTTCTGCAACTCGAGCAACAAAAGCTTTTGCCAAGAATTCTTTATCCAGACAGTAATTGTCCCAATTAAAACCTTCTGGAAGCCTTTCATCATCTTGATTTATTATTTTGTTCATCAAATAAGCTTCACTTTCTGATGAAATATATTTATCCAAACTGAATCCTTTAGTAGAATTTCCATTGTCTTGATTCACCATATAGGATTTCTTTGATTCTTCAATCTCCTTCCTAGCATGAGCAGTTTGTGGTTGTTGTTGTTGTTGAGGTGATTGTTGAGCAACTTGATGATAAATCGCTTTCGGATAGTAATCATTGTTGTTAAACGGATTTTGAGCTCCATTTGCTTCGCGATTTGTACATTCTCGCTTGAAAAGTCCTTTTTCCCTGCAACGAAAACAAGTAACTTTAGATTTATCAAAACCTAAAGTAGAAACATTTGCATCACGGAAATCATCTCTTCCTGTGATCTGTTTGAATTTCTCAGCTCGTCTCAACACACTCGCCATACACCACTTTATATCCATTAACTCCATCTCCTCAGCATCAATCTGATCGTAATCCTCTTTTGTCAACATTGGATTCCAGATCTTTCTTGCCACTAAGCTCCCATACGACTCTAACACAGTCACCAATAAAGACATATGACTTTTTGCAACTTCTTCTGAGTAATTCTGATCATTTTCAAGGTTCAGTGAAATGTTGCATTGTAGAACTTTTCCACTTTTTGTCTTTGAAAAATTTGGATCAAACGATGGATATGAAGAAAATCCAATTTTGCTACTAGATCCTTAAGACAACCCTCCAGATGAGTTTTTAGCATTGAATGCAGTTTCAATTTTTGATGACATGTTGGTCTTATCATTGATACCTCCTTTGTAATAAAGACCAATATCTTGTTAACCATCAAAATCTTTCATTCTTGAGATCTTCCTTTGTTCCATCTCTTGAGCTTCAATCTTTTCAATAAACTTACTCAATGTTAGTTTGTTAAACCCTTTCTTATTTCTTAACATCATAAGATACGTGCCCCAAATCTCATATGGCAATGCATCAGCCAACTTTTCAATCAATATCTTTCAATACTAAATCGCAATATCTTTCAATAATCTGCTTTGTATTTTCAGTTTTTAAACCACGAAATAGATCAAACTCCTTTTTCAAAAGCGACTTTTTGTTCTTAATCATCTCTTGACTTCCAACAAACTTAGATTTTAATGCTTTCCAAATTGAATAAGCACTTCCATTGTGTTGCAATAAAACCAAGATATATTCTTTAACAGCTTGTTGCAGTAAGCTGATCATCATTTTTTTCATTTTTGTATTTCTTTTTCTCATCAACACTTAGGTCTTTAATAGCAATCTCCTCTTCATCATCATTTAATGGTCTAATATATTTCGTTTCAACACATTCCCAAGCATCCAAATAATTTGCTTGAACCCAATTTTCAAAACGCTCCTCCCATCCTTTATACTCCTCAATATTCATGAGCTTTGGCGGTTTTTGCATGGTTCCCGTTTCGTATTCTAACATAGTGCTCTGAGCAACAGTAATCGGAGTAGCAAAAGCGTTGTAAAACTCTTCTTCCATGATTCAAGTTCAAAAATTCACAAACTTAGTCTTTTAAGCAAAATAGCACAATTCAAACGAAATACCCTGTTCAAACGAAATAACCTGCAAGACAACTTCAAACGAAATCAGTTCTCACGAGATAAAGAATTTCACACGAAATAAATGGTTTCGTGCGAAATATCCAAGCGAAATACCCTTTTGGTTAGAAATGACCTGATTTCGTACGAAATGAGAATGTTGTTTTCGTACGAAATGAAAATTTTGAAGTAATTTCACACAAAATAGTGTTTTCGTGAGAAATGAAAGTAACTCAAGCTATTTCGTGCGAAATCAATATACTATTTCGTGCGAAATAGATGAAACTAAGTGATTTCGTGCGAAATCAAATTTCTATTTCGTGCGAAATGCTGCTGATGTCATCATCTCGGCCATGTTTTTGTCAAATTGAACAAGTTTTAGTCCGATTTTAGATCCAATTCTTTCAAGGCTTTGTAAAAACACAGTTTCGCATATAATGTGAGAAAATTAGATCATTTTGATCGTGAAAAGTTGTTTAATTTTGAAAAGAATATGTAGAAATCAGTTTTTGCAGCTGAAATGGTAAGAACTCTTCCTCCTGAGCTCTGATACCACTTGTAGGATCGTTTTCAGACCCAAACGAGTCGTTCAGAAGAGTTTTTGCTCAATACGAGAGGCGGAAACAAACATATTGAGGTAATTCAGCTTGCAATTCGCTTTAAACTGTCTTTTGATTGATATAACAAAGATTTACAGCGAGTAGACACTTCGGCAGTAGTTCGGTACTGAAACCGGAAAATTACAAATGACAATACAAATCAGGTATTTATAGTCATGGTGGTTTCGTACGAAACCATTTCACACGAAATAGTGATTTCGTGCGAAATAGCAAGACTTCATTTCGTACGAAATAGCTGAACCTATTTCGTGCGAAATAGCCTTCCTTATTTCGTGCGAAATAGCCTTCAATACATATTTCTTGATTTTCGTGCCCTGATCTGTCTAATACAATACAAGACTCGATACAAGACGAAGTCGACAGACGTATGCACTAACACTTTCTCCATCAATTAGGAATCTGATGCCGTCACTAAACAAATTCCTTAAATTGTAGCCATTTGTTGAGTGTTTTTTTTTTGTGTCTAATCCGCATATATATCCCCATTGCCCTTGATTTTTTTGACTGTATATCTCTTAAATGTCAACATTTACATGTGTGATTTAGTTTACGAAGATTTTTCAATGCCGAGAACCTCGATCAGAGAGTAAAAATGGCGTAAGGTTAACAATGGTGTAAAATTAAAATGGGATATACCGGGCTAGGATTCGAGTTACAGGAACAAGGGCCAAACCAACCACCCAAGAATGGAATCGTCGAGCGAAAACACTTGACAACCTCCTAGAAGCAGCTTTTCTTGCCACCAGACCTTTCTCCATCAATTAGGAATCTGATGCCGTCACTAAACACATTCCTTAAATTGTAGCCATTTGTTGAGTGTTTTTTTTTGGTGTCTAATCCGCATATATATCACCATTGCCCTTGATTTTCTTGACTGTATATCTCTTAAATGTCAACATATACACGTGTGATTTAGTTTACGAAGATTTTTCAATGCCGAGAACCTCGATCAGAGAGTAAAAAAGGTGTAAGGTTCACAATGGTGTAAAATTAAAATGGGATATACCGGGCTAGGATTCGAGTTACAGGAACAAGTGTGACCACCCGTACTCTCGATCACAATCATCGAGAGCAGATTATTTTACTATTGTTATTATTTTATTATTATTATTATTATTATTATTATTATTATTATTATTATCGTTTATTAAATAATAACAACATGCGTTGAGAGCAACGTACCGTTTAACTGTTAACCCGAACCAAACATATTTAACGCCACACACACGTATATAAAATAAATAGTATATTTGTTGCGCATTGTGAAAGAACCCGTTTTATATACAAGACACACAAATAATATCTTACGGGATAGCGCACTTGGGCCAAGCCCAACCCAACTCAACTCAACTAAACTTTCAAAACCCTACCATATATATATATATATATATATATATATATATATATATATATATATCTTCCTATATAATAAAGCAAAACATTAGCTGGCCACGTGTCATCACCTCCAACCCCCCTTTTCTTCTTCCCACGTGTCACCTTCTCCTGAGTTCTTCTTCTTTTCTTTTTTTTCCAGAGCTCCTTCGGTATTACCTCATTCCAAGAATTCAAAATTCAAAAGCCAACACTCTTTCTCTCTCTTAATGCCGCTCTTCCATTTGTAAACCCTAATTTTCCATTTCTTCTTCCTCCTCCTGTAGAACCCCTCCTCAACCCTAATCTCTTCTTCGTCAATCTCGCCACACCAAAGTTGATTCTAAAGGTTGTCTCAAGGTAAGTTTCTGGTTCCGATTTGAAGTTATTAACATTGAAGTTATAAAGTAGGCAGTTACATTTTTGCCAATAATTGCTTACTTTATTATTATTATTAATTTTTTTTGGTAGAATGACGGTTAAAGGCTTGAAGGAGAAATGAGTTCTACGCCCTTGATTTGGGTTGTTTTGGTAGAGGAATCGACTCATAATCAATGGTAAGTGGTTTGGTTTGGTTATGCACTTATGCTTAATGTTTACCAGGATTTTAAGTGATTTTGGGATCCATTATTGAAGGTAAACGAGTTAAGAGGATGCTGCATTTTGGTTCTTATTTAGTAACAGATCAAATGGTAAATTAGCATAACTTTTACTAAATTGCAGCAGTTTGTTTCAATGATTATCGTTGTTCTTGTCGGATGCCGGATTTACATGAGACGCATACTTGCCTCTTTTTGGTTACGTGTCAAATTGCTGTCAAAGTCGATTAAAGAATGTAGAATTGATGCAGGGGCTTATGGGTATTACTGAAAATTGAAGGTTTCTTTTAACAAAATTGGACATGTAGCTCGCTCAGTAACTTATTACTTTGTACATCCAGTTACAAAAATATATATTTTTTGTATATTAGTTATAACACTTTAAACCAACTTGGGTGTATTTACTGTATCTGTGTAGGTTAAGATCTGACATTTCTCTACCAATCAAGAAAGAGCTGGTTCCACGCCATCTTCAAGACATTGGCAACTGGCAAGGTATGCCATTTTTTTGTTAATTAATAGATTTACCATACATAGCCTACACTTTTATTTCGTTATTTTTAATTTATGTATTTACCCTTAAGCGAAGAGGCGGGATTATTTGGAAGATGGAACTGTAATTTTTTTTGACTTAGTTCATTTTTTTTTTTTTTGCGATTGGATAATTTTGCAAGACTACTGTCATTACAAACTCCATTCTAAAAGAGTCAATGATTGACTTATGAATGTCAAATACATCATCTTTTAGTTTTGAGACCATCAAACTTTATGCCCATTTGTGTAAAGATAATTTGTTGGTAAAAGTATACATTTTTTCTCTATTATTAAAGTCTATTCATTTGGTTGTTTCATAGTTGACTAACTGAGTTTAACTATGAATAATTGAATATATATTGTATAAAAAATACAAAGATCAAAGTGCATTCGTTATTATTGTGCGTGAAAGTAGATCCATTAGTTCACTAAACTTCAAAAGCTTCATGGTTCTAATCTATATGACTTTCATTTTTGTGGGTAGATTCTGAAATCTTGGCTTTTTCTTACAACCAGTTTGTTAGGTAAGCGCCATGAACAAATGAAGAAAATAAGAAACGACATGCACCAAATTCAAAGCCGAGTAACCAATATTTGACAAGGTAATATTTGTTGGTTCTATTTTTCTTGCAAAGTTCTTTATATTAGGGTAAAGTTAGCATTTGTAGTATTATTAGGAAAGCATGGTTAGGTTTCTGGAGTTTAAGGGTGTTATGTGTCTTTAAATTTAAGTTGCAATAATTACTTTTGCAATAATTAGAACGCTGTAAACAAACAGTCGTGATTGGCGTTGGTACCAGTGTATCATGTATGTGGTAACGGACTACAATGGCAAATGCGGGGTTTTGCTTAATTTTCATTCTTATTTGATAAATTACAGGGAGTGAGTGCGGTAGTAGCGTTATCTTGTGCGAATTGAGGAATATGTTGAAGAAGAAGCAAGGGGCAGATGAGCTTGAAATTTAGAAGACTTGGGTCAAGACACACCATCTTTTGTTGCGAACCACATATAATATTATGGTAAATAGCATCTACAACTAATGTTAATCTTTTGTTACAAATGTTGTTAACTAGACTTGGTATGTAAAATTTCTAAAGACTGCCCGTGTTTTGGTTGGTATGGGTTCAGGGTCTTCTGTATGGTTCGATTGGATTTGGTTGCGGTCTTATTGGCCAAGGAATTGGGAATATGATTATGAATGCCAAACGGTATGCTCATTGCACTTTCTTTGTCAAATAAGAAAATCATTATTGCAATATGAGGAAGTATTCGATAAATAATCAAGTACCTAAAAGACCCCTATATGACAATTTCAGGAGAATATATACGTCAGAAGGTGATGTTAAGGTGCCTCCTTTGATGCAAAGTGCAGTTCTTTGGGGTATGTTTTGTGATTTGGATTTGGATTTGTAGTTAAATCATTAATGGGAGCAACCTAAGTAATGCTATGTTTAATTGATATGCAGGTGTTTTCCTTGCGGTGTTTGCAAATACGCGTTACCAAATCGTCAATGGGATGGAAAGCTTGGTGGAAGCTTCTCCTTTTGCAAAACAAGTCCCTGTAGTAGCAATGGCGTTTACAGCTGGGGTCCGTTTCGCAAACAACATCGATGGTGGGATGCAGTTTGTAGACTGGGCTAGATGGAGTGGGGTGCAGTAATTACTAATAACAGCCCCCAAGCATTTCTATTTCTTTTTAAATTTAGAATTTGGATCTTTGGAATTAGCAGGCACTTGCAGCCTCAAATTTATTAGCCAGCCTCCTCTTTGCCAGGCTGCTTCTTTTTTCTTAGATAATAATAATCAGAAATCTTTTTATATATCGTATTGTCAGTGTTTGTTCATGCCCTTGTAGTCTGGTTGTACTTCGGAGTAAAAAATGTTACTAAAAACTATCATATCCTCGGTATTTGCTTTATTGATTTGTAATGCACAACCTTTCCATAATGAATCATGGAAAAAGAAGCACACGCTTTAAGGATCAACGGGGAAATGGTGAGCATACATAGCGGGTTACGGCGAATATGGTTGTAAAGTAGAAGTGCTTCTTTGGGTGTGCCATCAGAGATGTGATATTGAATAGCAGTAGGGATGAGCATGGTACCGGTACCGTATCGAACCGGTACCAGTACCGAAAACACCCGTACCAAAATTCCTCAAAACTGGGTACCGGAACCAAAATATTCGGTACGGTACCGGTATGGTACCAGTATTTGAAGGTAAAATTCGGTATTTTACCGGTACCGTACCGGACCGAGCTCATGTTACTTTCAATAAATTAAATTGTAAATTGTAAATGTAACATTATTTGTTTTATTTCTTGATTTTTTTATACACAACTTATAAAGAAAACTTCATACCTAATGCTACAATCCATTTTGTTAGTAATGTATGTAATAAGTCACTTTATTTGCATTAATTTGATATATACACTTATCATTAATGTAATTTAAATTTTCCTACCCGGGAAGTTCTCGGGTGATAAATATATTATTTTCCCACACATCGTACATGATAAATAAATTTCTACATTAGTTGTTTACGTCATTTAAATAGTCAACCCGGGAAGCTCCCGGGTGATAACCTAGTATATATATATATTAAACCCCTATTTTTATGAAAAACCATAAATAAAAGTTATCAGCTGCACACATACACCCCTGCCCCATGACCGATATCCGGCGAGCCCTCTAGCCACTCCGGCCGCACCTGAAATCCCCATCCAAGATTCCTATGAAACCCCTTTTCTCCTTATCTCGTTACACACCTCGTCTGATAAACCGTAGAGAGGGAGAGAGACTGAAGTTAACGAGAGAGAGAGAGAGAGAGAGAGGAGCCGGTGATGACGACCGACGATGATGGTGGCAGTATCGGGAGGGAGCTGGAGCCAAAGAAGGAGGCAGCGGTGGGTTGACGATGGCAATAACCGTAATTTCGACACGGTGGTCGCGGTGATTCGGGTTTGAATTAACGGTGGCGACGGAACGTCGGGGCGGCGACGACAGCGATTGATGGCAGCGGCGGCCACCAGAGCCCTGGTCCCTGCCCGTAGCAGAGGCAGTATGCATTCGCAGTCCTCCGGTTCGTTTGCGTTCTTTGTGGATTCTTGGTTTGAACATACTTGGTAATTGTTTTGGTGTGGATAAGGTTAGTGTTTGATTAAGGGTAATATGAAAGTATATGAACATCTGATGAATTTGGGATGTTTGTGTTACTGCACGAAATAAACGAATATGACATCTTTGTGATAACCCACCTGTTTGCAATGAGGTGTTGTAACAATGTTTCTATTTAGTATATATATGTCATAATAATTTGTGTAATTAAATATTTGATGGACGAGGCTGTTTGGTGAATAAATGGCTTTTGATATTATGAAAAAAGGATAGGAGTTGTCCAAATATTCACAATTGGTTAAATAATCATGTTTAGTGTTTATTGGATCTAATCCACAGTTTCATCAATAGATAGATAAGGATGTTATACTGACGACATGATCAAAGGGCTAGATGATAAGTGGCACGTGAATCTGTTTGATTAGATTTTTATAATGAATGATTGAAAGTTACAAGTTGATTTGTTTTGTCAAGTTGAAAATCGGTATGAAGTGCAACTGTTTAGTTAAATCTTGTCGCACAATTGAATGATCGCACACTTAAAAGTGTGCCACACGCTTAGAACAGACCGCACACTCCATTATAATTGGGCCTTATTCTAGTGGGCCGCACACTAGAGTAGCCCAAACCATTATAGGTCGCACACAACTCACTGTTCACTATTATTTCGTGTTAACTGTTATATGAGGTTATCATATAAAAATAAGGCATTATACAATAGTTGATAATTGTACACTACTTGATGATTACGTGTAAGTAATACGTGATTACTTGCATACTATCCTAATAAGTGGTGACCATGTTAGGACGCGGTTGACCCAATTAGCTCAAGTGACCCTCCTGTTTATCTGCCGAGCAAACCAAGGTGAGTTCACACTTTCTACAAGGCATGGGATTCCCGGTGGTTGGGAATGGGTAAAGGATTGAATCAGAAACTGCGTGATCTCCTGGTTTGGAACACGTACTACATCCTCGTTGAGAAGGATGACAACATTTAACCTGCGTATTCTCCTTGGGTAGATTACGTACCTCTGTCCTCAGTTGGAAGGACGACAACATATAACTTACTAGACAAAACTCTATCATTAAGTCCCTCATTTTTATATCGACTTAATCGCCGGGCCAATGGCGAGCGGGTCATTAGTTAAATAGCGCTATTAGGTTTGACAAGCCTCACACCGTGCCGGGAGGACGGGCGTGGACTAATGGATCTGGGTACCTAGTCAATGATGATAGAAATTGACGTAGGGCACAACTTTCTCAGTCAGTTGTCGATATGGTAACGGTCTATTGGTTACATGGGGTAGCCCCCACTAGTTATGGTTTGGGAAACAAGGAACTGATTAACTACTGGTTTTTGAATGAACTTATGGTTTTTGGAACAACTTTAAAATGGACAACCAACTGTGAACTCGCTCAACTTTGTTGTTGACTCGTTGTTACATGCCTTGCAGGCCTTTAGGTATATATTATTGGAACTTGCTATCTGGGAGGCTGGACTGGTCATGGGTCGAAATACATGGAAATCTCAATACAACTTACTGGTTCATGTACACATGGATTACGAAACACTTAACAAATGAGTTATGCTTCCGCTGTATTCAAGTAATGATATGTAATATATGTAACACTTTACGTTAATGAATGAAAGTTTTCTTTAATTATAATTATGAGTTCAATGTGATTGGTGGCTTGGATCCTGGTACGTCACACGCCTCGCGGGGGTTTCCGCATGTGGTATTTTGGGGTGTGACAACAAGGGCCAAACCAACCACCCAAGAATGGAATCGTCGAGCGAAAACACTTGACAACCTCCTAGAAGCAACTTTTCTTACCACCAGACCTTTCTCCATCAATTAGGAATCTGATGCCGTCACTAAACACATTCCTTAAATTGTAGCCATTTGTTGAGTGTTTTTTTTGGTGTCTAATCCGCATATATATCACCATTGCCGTTGATTTTCTTGACTGTATATCTCTTAAATTTCAACATATACACGTGTGATTTAGTTTACGAAGATTTTTCAATGACGAGAACCTCGATCAGAGAGTAAAAAAGGCGTAAGGTTCACAATGGTGTAAAATTAAAATGGGATATAACGGGCTAGGATTCGAGTTATAGGAACAAGGGCCAAACCAACCACCCAAGAATGGAATCGTCGAGTGAAAACACTTGACAACCTCCTAGAAGCAGCTTTTCTTGCCACCAGAGCTTTCTCCATCAATTAGGAATCTGATGCCGTCACTAAACACATTCCTTAAATTTTAGCCATTTGTTGGGTGTTTTTTTTTGTTGTCTAATCCGTATATATATCACCATTGCCCTTGATTTTCTTGACTGTATATCTCTTAAATGTCAACATATACACGTGTGATTTAGTTTACGAAGATTTTTCAATCCCGAGAACCTCGATCAGAGAGTTAAAAAGGCATAAGGTTCACAATGGTTTAAAATTAAAATGGGATATACCGGGCTAGTATTCGAGTTACAGGAACAAGGGCCAAACCAACCACCCAAGAATGGAATCGTCGAGCGAAAACACTTGACAACCTCCTAGAAGCAGCTTTTCTCGCCACCAGACCTTTCTTCATCAATTAGGAATCTGATGCCGTCACTAAACACATTCCTTAAGTTGTAGCCATTTGTTGAGTGTTTTTTTTAGTGTCTAATCCGCATATATATCACTATTGACCTTGATTTTCTTGACTGTATATCTCTTAAATGTCAACATATACACGTGTGATTTAGTTTACTAAGATTTTTCAATGCCGAGAACCTCGATCAGAGAGTAAAAAAGGCGTAAGGTTCACAATGGTGTAAAATTAAAATGGGATCTACCGGGCTAGGATTCGAGTGACAGGAACAAGGGCCAAACCAACCACCCAAGAATGGAATCGTCGAGCGAAAACTCTTGACAACCTCCTAGAAGCAGCTTTTCTTGCCACCAGACCTTTCTCCCTCAATTAGGTATCAGATGCCGTCACTAAACCCAATCCTTAAATTGTAGCCATTAGTTGAGTGTTTTTTTTGGTGTCTAATCCGCATATATATCACCATTGACCTTGATTTTCTTGACTGTACATCTCTTAAATGTCAACATATACACGTGTGATTTTGTTCACGAAGATTTTTCATTGCCGAGAACCGCGATCAGAGAGTAAAAAAGGAGTAAGGTTCACAATGGTGTAAAATGAAAATGGGATATACCGGGCTAGGATTTGAGTTACAAGAACAACGGCCAAACCAACCTCCGAAGAATGGAATCGTCGAATGAAAACACTTGACAACCTCCTAGAAGCAGCTTTTCTTGCCACCAGACCTTTCTCCATCAATTAGGAATCTAATGCCGTCACTAAACACATTTCTTAAATTGTAGCCATTTGTTAAGTGTTTTTTTTGATGTCTAATCCGCATATATATATTACCATTGCCCTTGATTTTCTTGACTGTATATAAACATATACATGTGTGATTTAGTTTACGAAGATTTTTCAATGCCGAGAGCCTCGATCAAAGAGTAAAAAAGGCGTAAGGTTCACAATGGTGTAAAATTAAAATGGGATATACCGGGCTGGGATTTGAGTTTAGGAACAAGGGCCAAACCAACCACCCAAGAATGAAATCGTCGAGGGAAAACACTTGACAACCTCCTAGAAGCTGCTTTTCTTGCCACCAGACCTTTCTCCCTCAATTAGGAGTCTGATGCCGTCACTAAACACAATCCTTAAATTGTAGCCATTAGTTGAGTGTTTTTTTTTTGTGTCTAATCTGCATATATATCACCATTGAACTTGATTTTCTTGACTGTATATCTCTTAAATGTCAACATATACACGTGTGATTTTGTTCACGAAGATTTTTCATTGCCGAGAACCTCGATCAGAGAGTAAAAAAGGCGTAAGGTTCACAATGGTGTAAAATTAAAATGGGATATACCGGGCTAGGATTCGAGTTACAGGAACAACGGCCAGACCAACCTCCGAAGAATGGAATCGTCGAACGAAAACACTTGACAACCTCCTAGACGCAGCTTTTCTTACCACCAGACCTTTCTCCATCAATTAGGAATCTGATGCCGTCACTAAACACATTCCTTAAAGTGTAGCCATTTGTTGAGTGTTTTTTTTGGTGTCTAATCCGCATATATATCACCATTGCCGTTGATTTTCTTGACTGTATATCTCTTAAATTTCAACATATACACGTGTGATTTAGTTTACGAAGATTTTTCAATGACGAGAACCTCGATCAGAGAGTAAAAAAGGCGTAAGGTTCACAATGGTGTAAAATTAAAATGGGATATAACGGGCTAGGATTCGAGTTATAGGAACAAGGGCCAAACCAACCACCCAAGAATGGAATCGTCGAGTGAAAACACTTGACAACCTCCTAGAAGCAGCTTTTCTTGCCACCAGAGCTTTCTCCATCAATTAGGAATCTGATGCCGTCACTAAACACATTCCTTAAATTTTAGCCATTTGTTGGGTTTTTTTTTTGTTGTCTAATCCGTATATATATCACCATTGCCCTTGATTTTCTTGACTGTATATCTCTTAAATGTCAACATATACACGTGTGATTTAGTTTACGAAGATTTTTCAATCCCGAGAACCTCGATCAGAGAGTTAAAAAGGCATAAGGTTCACAATGGTTTAAAATTAAAATGGGATATACCGGGCTAGTATTCGAGTTACAGGAACAAGGGCCAAACCAACCACCCAAGAATGGAATCGTCGAGCGAAAACACTTGACAACCTCCTAGAAGCAGCTTTTCTCGCCACCAGACCTTTCTTCATCAAATAGGAATCTGATGCCGTCACTAAACACATTCCTTAAGTTGTAGCCATTTGTTGAGTGTTTTTTTTAGTGTCTAATCCGCATATATATCACTATTGACCTTGATTTTCTTGACTGTATATCTCTTAAATGTCAACATATACACGTGTGATTTAGTTTACGAAGATTTTTCAATGCCGAGAACCTCGATCAGAGAGTAAAAAAGGCGTAAGGTTCACAATGGTGTAAAATTAAAATGGGATCTACCGGGCTAGGATTCGAGTGACAGGAACAAGGGCCAAACCAACCACCCAAGAATGGAATCGTCGAGCGAAAACACTTGACAACCTCCTAGAAGCAGCTTTTCTTGTCACCAGACCTTTCTCCCTCAATTAGGTATCAGATGCCATCAATAAACACAATCCTTAAATTGTAGCCATTAGTTGAGTGTTTTTTTTGGTGTCTAATCCGCATATATATCACCATTGACCTTGATTTTCTTGACTGTACATCTCTTAAATGTCAACATATACACGTGTGATTTTGTTCACGAAGATTTTTCATTGCCGAGAACCGCGATCAGAGAGTAAAAAAGGCGTAAGGTTCACAATGGTGTAAAATTAAAATGGGATATACCGGGCTAGGATTTGAGTTACAGGAACAACGGCCAAACCAACCTCCGAAGAATGGAATCGTCGAATGAAAACACTTGACAACCTCCTAGAAGCAGCTTTTCTTGCCACCAGACCTTTCTCCATCAATTAGGAATCTAATGCCGTCACTAAACACATTCCTTAAATTGTAGCCATTTGTTAAGTGTTTTTTTTGGTGTCTAATCCGCATATATATATTACCATTGCCCTTGATTTTCTTGACTGTATATAAACATATACATGTGTGACTTAGTTTACGAAGATTTTTCAATGCCGAGAGCCTCGATCAAAGAGTAAAAAAGGCGTAAGGTTCACAATGGTGTAAAATTAAAATGGGATATACCGGGCTGGGATTTGAGTTTAGGAACAAGGGCCAAACCAACCACCCAAGAATGGAATCGTCGAGCGAAAACACTTGACAACCTCCTAGAAGCAGCTTTTCTTGCCACTAGACCTTTCTCCCTCAATTAGGTATCTGATGCCGTCACTAAACACAATCCTTAAATTGTAGCCATCAGTTGAGTGTTTTTTTTGGTGTCTAATCCGCATATATATCACCATTGACCTTGATTTTCTTGACTGTATATCTCTTAAATATCAACATATACACGTGTGATTTAGTTTACGAAGATTTTTCAATGCCGAGAACCTCGATCAGAGAGTAAAAAAGGCGTAAGGTTCACAATGGTGTAAAATTAAAATGGGATACACCTGGCTAGGATTCGAGTTACAGGAACAAGGGCCAAACCAACCACCCAAGAATGGAATCGTCGAGCGAAAGCACTTGACAACCTCCTAGAAGCTGCTTTTCTTGCCACCACCAGACCTTTCTCCATCAATTAGGAATCTGATTTCATCACTAAACACATTCCTTAAATTGTAGCCATTTGTTGAGTGTTTTTTTTTTTGTGTCTAATCCGCATATATATCACCATTGCCCTTGATTTTCTTGACTGTATATCTCTTAAATGTCAACATATAGACGTGTGATTTAGTTTACGAAGATTTTTCAAAGCCGAGTACTTCGATCAGAGAGTAAAAAGGCGTAAGATTCACAATGGTGTAAAATTAAAATGGGATACACCTGGCTAGGATTCGAGTTATAGGAACAAGGGCCAAACCAACCACACAAGAATAGAATCGTCGAGCGAAAACACTTGACAACCTCTTAGAAGCTGCTTTTCTTGCCACCACCCGACCTCTCTCCATCAATTAGGAATCTGATGCCGTCACTAAATGCATTCCTTAAATTGTAGCCATTTGTTGAGTGGATCTTTTTTTGGTGTCTAATCCGCATATATATCACCATTGCCCTTGATTTTCTTGACTGTATATCTCTTAAATGTCAACATATACACGTGTGATTTAGTTTACGAAGATTTTTCAATGCCGAGAACCTCGATCAGAGAGTAAAAAAGGCGTAAGGTTCACAATGGTGTAAAATTAAAATGGGATATACCGGGCTAGGATTCGAGTTACAGGAACAAGGGCCAAACAAACCACCCAAGAATGGAATCGTCTAGCGAAAACACTTGACAACCTCCTAGAAGCAGCTTTTCTTGCCACCAGACCTTTCTCCATCAATTAGGAATCTGATGCTGTCACTAAACACATTCCTTAAATTGTAGCCATTTGTTGAGTGTTTTTTTTTTGTGTCTAATCCGCATATATATCACCATTGCCCTTGATTTTTTTGACTGTATATCTCTTAAATGTCAACATATACACGTGTGATTTAGTTTACGAAGATTTTTCAATGCCGAGAACCTCGATCAGAGAGTAAAAAAGGCGTAAGGTTCACAATGGTGTAAAAGTAAAATGGGATATACCGGGCTAGGATTCGAGTTAAAGGAACAAGGGCCAAACCAACCACCCAAGAATGGAATCGTCAAGTGAAAACACTTGACAACCTCCTAGAAGCAGCTTTTCTTGCCACCACCAGACCTTTCTCCATCAATTAGGAATCTATTGCCATCACTAAACACATTCCTTAAATTGTAGCCATTTGTTGAGTGTTTTTTTTGGTGTCTAATCCGCATATATATCACCATTGCCCTTGATTTTCTTGACTGTATATCTCTTAAATGTGAACATATACACGTGTGATTTAGTTTACGAAGATTTTTCAAAGCCGAGAACCTCGATCAGAGAGTAAAAAGGCGTAAGATTCACAATGGTGTAAAATTAAAATGGGATACACCTGGCTAGGATTCGAGTTACAGGAACAAGGGCCAAACCAACCACACAAGAATGGAATTGTCGAGCGAAAACACTTGACAACCTCTTAGAAGCTGCTTTTCTTGCCACCACCCGACCTTTCTCCATCAATTAGGAATCTGATGCCGTCACTAAACACATTCCTTAAATTGTAGCCATTTGTTGAGTGTTTCTTTTTTTGATGTCTAATCCGCATATATATCACCATTGCCCTTGATTTTCTTGACTGTATATCTCTTAAATGTCAACATATACACGTGTGATTTAGTTTACGAAGATTTTTCAATGCCGAGAACCTCGATCAGAGAGTAAAAAAGGCGTAAGGTTCACAATGGTGTAAAATTAAAATGGGATATACCAGGCTAGGATTCGAGTTCCAGGAACAAGGGCCAAACCATCCACCCATGAATGGAATCGTCGAGCGAAAACACTTGACAACCTCCTAGAAGCAGCTTTTCTTGCCACCAGACCTTTCTCCATCAATTAGGAATCTGATGCCGTCACTAAACACATTCCTTAAATTGTAGCCATTTATTGAGTGTTTTTTTTGGTGTCTAATCCGCATATATATCACCATTGCCCTTGATTTTCTTGACTGTATATCTCTTAAATGTCAACATATACACATGTGATTTAGTTTACGAAGATTTTTCAATGCCGAGAACCTCGATCAGAGAGTAAAAAGGCGTAAGGTTCACAATGGTGTAAAATTAAAATGCGATATACCTGGGTAGGATTCGAGTTACAGGAACAAGGGCCAAACCAACCACCCAAGAATGGAATCGTCCAGCGAAAACACTTGACAACCTCCTAGAAGCAGCTTTTCTCGGCACCAGACTTTTCTCCATCAATTAGGAATCTGATGCCGTCACTAAACACATTCCTTAAGTTGTAGCCATTTGTTGAGTGTTTTTTTTGGTGTCTAATCCGCATATATATCACCGTTGCCCTTGATTTTCTTGACTGTATATCTCTTAAATGTCAACATATACACGTGTGATTTAGTTTACGAAGAATTTTCAATGCCGAGAACCTCGATCAGAGAGTAAAAAAGGCGTAAGGTTCACAATGGTGTAAAATTAAAATGGGATATACCGGGCTAGGATTCGAGTTACAGGAACAAGGGCCAAACCAACCACCCAAAAATGGAATCGTCGAGCGAAAACACTTGACAACCTCCTAGAAGCAGCTTTTCTTGCCACCAGACCTTTCTCCATCAATTAGGAATCTGATGCCGTCACTAAACACATTCCTTAAATTGTAGCAATTTGTTGAGTGTCTTTTTTTGGTGTCTAATCCGCATATATATCACCATTGCCCTTGATTTTCTTGACTGTATATCTCTTAAATGTCAACATATACACGTGTGATTTAATTTTCGAAGATTTTTCAATGCCGAGAACCTCGATCCGAGACTAAAAAAGGCGTAAGGTTCCCAATGGTGTAAAATTAAAATGGGATATATCAGGCTAGGATTCGAGTTACAGGAACAAGGGCCAAACCAACCACCCAAGAATGGAATCGTCGAGCGAAAACACTTGACAACCTCCTAGAAGCAGCTTTTCTTGCCACCAGACCTTTCTCCATCAATTAGGAATCTGATGCCGTCACTAAACACATTCCTTAAATTGTAGCCATTTGTTAAGTGTTTTTTTTGGTGTCTAATCCGCATATATATATTACCATTGCCCTTGATTTTCTTGACTGTATATAAACATATACATGTGTGACTTAGTTTACGAAGATTTTTCAATGCCGAGAGCCTCGATCAAAGAGTAAAAAAGGCGTAAGGTTCACAATGGTGTAAAATTAAAATGGGATATACCGGGCTGGGATTTGAGTTTAGGAACAAGGGCCAAACCAACCACCCAAGAATGGAATCGTCGAGCGAAAACACTTGACAACCTCCTAGAAGCAGCTTTTCTTGCCACTAGACCTTTCTCCCTCAATTAGGTATCTGATGCCGTCACTAAACACAATCCTTAAATTGTAGCCATCAGTTGAGTGTTTTTTTTGGTGTCTAATCCGCATATATATCACCATTGACCTTGATTTTCTTGACTGTATATCTCTTAAATATCAACATATACACGTGTGATTTAGTTTACGAAGATTTTTCAATGCCGAGAACCTCGATCAGAGAGTAAAAAAGGCGTAAGGTTCACAATGGTGTAAAATTAAAATGGGATACACCTGGCTAGGATTCGAGTTACAGGAACAAGGGCCAAACCAACCACCCAAGAATGGAATCGTCGAGCGAAAGCACTTGACAACCTCCTAGAAGCTGCTTTTCTTGCCACCACCAGACCTTTCTCCATCAATTAGGAATCTGATTTCATCACTAAACACATTCCTTAAATTGTAGCCATTTGTTGAGTGTTTTTTTTTTTGTGTCTAATCCGCATATATATCACCATTGCCCTTGATTTTCTTGACTGTATATCTCTTAAATGTCAACATATAGACGTGTGATTTAGTTTACGAAGATTTTTCAAAGCCGAGTACTTCGATCAGAGAGTAAAAAGGCGTAAGATTCACAATGGTGTAAAATTAAAATGGGATACACCTGGCTAGGATTCGAGTTATAGGAACAAGGGCCAAACCAACCACACAAGAATAGAATCGTCGAGCGAAAACACTTGACAACCTCTTAGAAGCTGCTTTTCTTGCCACCACCCGACCTCTCTCCATCAATTAGGAATCTGATGCCGTCACTAAATGCATTCCTTAAATTGTAGCCATTTGTTGAGTGGATCTTTTTTTGGTGTCTAATCCGCATATATATCACCATTGCCCTTGATTTTCTTGACTGTATATCTCTTAAATGTCAACATATACACGTGTGATTTAGTTTACGAAGATTTTTCAATGCCGAGAACCTCGATCAGAGAGTAAAAAAGGCGTAAGGTTCACAATGGTGTAAAATTAAAATGGGATATACCGGGCTAGGATTCGAGTTACAGGAACAAGGGCCAAACAAACCACCCAAGAATGGAATCGTCTAGCGAAAACACTTGACAACCTCCTAGAAGCAGCTTTTCTTGCCACCAGACCTTTCTCCATCAATTAGGAATCTGATGCTGTCACTAAACACATTCCTTAAATTGTAGCCATTTGTTGAGTGTTTTTTTTTTGTGTCTAATCCGCATATATATCACCATTGCCCTTGATTTTTTTGACTGTATATCTCTTAAATGTCAACATATACACGTGTGATTTAGTTTACGAAGATTTTTCAATGCCGAGAACCTCGATCAGAGAGTAAAAAAGGCGTAAGGTTCACAATGGTGTAAAAGTAAAATGGGATATACCGGGCTAGGATTCGAGTTAAAGGAACAAGGGCCAAACCAACCACCCAAGAATGGAATCGTCAAGTGAAAACACTTGACAACCTCCTAGAAGCAGCTTTTCTTGCCACCACCAGACCTTTCTCCATCAATTAGGAATCTATTGCCATCACTAAACACATTCCTTAAATTGTAGCCATTTGTTGAGTGTTTTTTTTGGTGTCTAATCCGCATATATATCACCATTGCCCTTGATTTTCTTGACTGTATATCTCTTAAATGTGAACATATACACGTGTGATTTAGTTTACGAAGATTTTTCAAAGCCGAGAACCTCGATCAGAGAGTAAAAAGGCGTAAGATTCACAATGGTGTAAAATTAAAATGGGATACACCTGGCTAGGATTCGAGTTACAGGAACAAGGGCCAAACCAACCACACAAGAATGGAATTGTCGAGCGAAAACACTTGACAACCTCTTAGAAGCTGCTTTTCTTGCCACCACCCGACCTTTCTCCATCAATTAGGAATCTGATGCCGTCACTAAACACATTCCTTAAATTGTAGCCATTTGTTGAGTGTTTCTTTTTTTGATGTCTAATCCGCATATATATCACCATTGCCCTTGATTTTCTTGACTGTATATCTCTTAAATGTCAACATATACACGTGTGATTTAGTTTACGAAGATTTTTCAATGCCGAGAACCTCGATCAGAGAGTAAAAAAGGCGTAAGGTTCACAATGGTGTAAAATTAAAATGGGATATACCAGGCTAGGATTCGAGTTCCAGGAACAAGGGCCAAACCATCCACCCATGAATGGAATCGTCGAGCGAAAACACTTGACAACCTCCTAGAAGCAGCTTTTCTTGCCACCAGACCTTTCTCCATCAATTAGGAATCTGATGCCGTCACTAAACACATTCCTTAAATTGTAGCCATTTATTGAGTGTTTTTTTTGGTGTCTAATCCGCATATATATCACCATTGCCCTTGATTTTCTTGACTGTATATCTCTTAAATGTCAACATATACACATGTGATTTAGTTTACGAAGATTTTTCAATGCCGAGAACCTCGATCAGAGAGTAAAAAGGCGTAAGGTTCACAATGGTGTAAAATTAAAATGCGATATACCTGGGTAGGATTCGAGTTACAGGAACAAGGGCCAAACCAACCACCCAAGAATGGAATCGTCCAGCGAAAACACTTGACAACCTCCTAGAAGCAGCTTTTCTCGGCACCAGACTTTTCTCCATCAATTAGGAATCTGATGCCGTCACTAAACACATTCCTTAAGTTGTAGCCATTTGTTGAGTGTTTTTTTTGGTGTCTAATCCGCATATATATCACCGTTGCCCTTGATTTTCTTGACTGTATATCTCTTAAATGTCAACATATACACGTGTGATTTAGTTTACGAAGAATTTTCAATGCCGAGAACCTCGATCAGAGAGTAAAAAAGGCGTAAGGTTCACAATGGTGTAAAATTAAAATGGGATATACCGGGCTAGGATTCGAGTTACAGGAACAAGGGCCAAACCAACCACCCAAAAATGGAATCGTCGAGCGAAAACACTTGACAACCTCCTAGAAGCAGCTTTTCTTGCCACCAGACCTTTCTCCATCAATTAGGAATCTGATGCCGTCACTAAACACATTCCTTAAATTGTAGCAATTTGTTGAGTGTCTTTTTTTGGTGTCTAATCCGCATATATATCACCATTGCCCTTGATTTTCTTGACTGTATATCTCTTAAATGTCAACATATACACGTGTGATTTAATTTTCGAAGATTTTTCAATGCCGAGAACCTCGATCCGAGACTAAAAAAGGCGTAAGGTTCCCAATGGTGTAAAATTAAAATGGGATATATCAGGCTAGGATTCGAGTTACAGGAACAAGGGCCAAACCAACCACCCAAGAATGGAATCGTCGAGCGAAAACACTTGACAACCTCCTAGAAGCAGCTTTTCTTGCCACCAGACCTTTCTGCATCAATTAGGAATCTGATGCCGTCACTAAACACATTCCTTAAATTATAGCCATTTGTTGAGTGTGATTTTTTTTGGTGTCTAATCCGCATATATATCACCATTGCCCTTGATTTTCTTGACTGTATATCACTTAAATGTCAACATATACATGTGTGATTTAGTTTACGAAGATTTTTCAATGCCGAGAACCTCGAGCAGAGAGTAAAAAAGGCGTAAGGTTCACAATGGTGTAAAATTAAAATGGGATATACCTGGCTAGGATTTGAGTTACAGGAACAAGGGCCAAACCAAGCACCTAAGAATGGAATCGTCGAGTGAAAACACTTGACAACCTCCTAGAAGCAGCTTTTCTTGCCACCAGACCTTTCTCCATCAATTAGGAATCTGGTGCCGTCACTAAACACATTCCTTAAATTGTAGCCATTTGTTGAGTGTTTTTTTTGGTGTCTAATCCGCATATATATCACCATTGCCCTTGATTTTCTTGAATGTATATCTCTTAAATGTCAACATATACACATGTGATTTAGTTTACGAAGATTTTTCAATGCCGAGAACTTCGATCAGAGAGTAAAAAAGGCGTAAGGTTCACAATGGTGGAAAATTAAAATGGGATATACCTGGCTAGTATTTAAGTTACAGGAATAAGGGCCAAACCAACTACCTAAGAATGGAATCGTCGAGCGAAAACACTTGACAACCTCCTAGAAGCAGCTTTTCTTGCCACCAGACCTATCTCCATCAATTTGGAATCTGATGCCGTCACTAAACACATTCCTTAAATTGTAGCCATTTGTTGAGTGTTTTTTTGATGTCTAATCCACATTTATACCACCATTGCACTTGATTTTCTTGACTGTATATCTCTTAAATGTCAACATATACACGTGTAATTTAGTTTACGAAGATTTTTCAATCCTGAGAACCTCGATAAGAGAGTAAAAAAGGCGTAAGGTTCACAATGGTTTAAAATTAAAATGGGATATACCGGGCTAGTATTCGAGTTACAGGAAAAAGGGCCAAACCAACCACCCAAGAATGGAATCCTCTAGCGAACACACTTGACAACCTCCTAGAAGCAGCTTTTCTCGCCACCAGACCTTCCTCCATCAATTAGGAATCTGATGCCGTCACTAAACACATTCCTTAAGTTGTAGCCATTTGTTGAGTGTTTTTTTTTTGTGTCTAATCCGCATATATATCACCATTGCCCTTGATTTTCTTGACTGTATATCTCTTAAATGTCAACATATACACGTGTGATTTAGTTTACGAAGATTTTTCTATCCCGAGAACCTCGATCAGAGAGTAAAAATGGCGTAAGGTTCACAATGGTTTAAAATTAAAATGGGATATACCGGGCTAGTATTCGAGTTACAGGAACAAGGGCCAAACCAACCACCCAAGAATGGAATCGTCGAGTGAAAATACTTGACAACCTCCTAGAAGCAGTTTGTCGCCACCAGACCTTTCTCCATCAATTAGGAATCTGATGCCGTCACTAAACACATTCCTTAAGTTGTAGCCATTTGTTAGGTGTTTTTTTGGTGTCTAATCCGCATATATATCACCATTGACCTTGATTTTCTTGACTGTATATCTCTTAAATGTCAACATATACACGTGTGATTTAGTTTACGAAGATTTTTCAATGCCGAGAACCTCGATCATAGAGTAAAAATGGCGTAAGGTTCACAATGGTGTAAAATTAAAATGTGATATACCGGACTAGGATTCGAGTTACAGGAACAAGGGCCAAACCAACCACCCAAGAATGGAATCGTCGGGCTAAAACACTTGACAACCTCCTGGAAGCAGCTTTTCTTGCCACCAGACCTTTCTCCAGCAATTAGGAATCTGATGCCGTCACTAAACACATTCCTTAAATTGTAGCCATTTGTTGAGTGTTTTTTTTGGTGTCTAATCCGCATATATATCACCATTGCCCTTGATTTTCTTGACTGTATATCTCTTAAATGTGAACATATACACGTGTGATTTAGTTTACGAAGATTTTTCAAAGCCGAGAACCTCGATCAGAGAGTAAAAAGGCGTAAGATTCACAATGGTGTAAAATTAAAATGGGATACACCTGGCTAGGATTCGAGTTACAGGAACAAGGGCCAAACCAACCACACAAGAATGGAATTGTCGAGCGAAAACACTTGACAACCTCTTAGAAGCTGCTTTTCTTGCCACCACCCGACCTTTCTCCATCAATTAGGAATCTGATGCCGTCACTAAACACATTCCTTAAATTGTAGCCATTTGTTGAGTGTTTCTTTTTTTGATGTCTAATCCGCATATATATCACCATTGCCCTTGATTTTCTTGACTGTATATCTCTTAAATGTCAACATATACACGTGTGATTTAGTTTACGAAGATTTTTCAATGCCGAGAACCTCGATCAGAGAGTAAAAAAGGCGTAAGGTTCACAATGGTGTAAAATTAAAATGAGATATACCAGGCTAGGATTCGAGTTCCAGGAACAAGGGCCAAACCATCCACCCATGAATGGAATCGTCGAGCGAAAACACTTGACAACCTCCTAGAAGCAGCTTTTCTTGTCACCAGACCTTTCTCCATCAATTAGGAATCTGATGCCGTCACTAAACACATTCCTTAAATTGTAGCCATTTATTGAGTGTTTTTTTGGTGTCTAATCCGCATATATATCACCATTGCCCTTGATTTTCTTGACTGTATATCTCTTAAATGTCAACATATACACATGTGATTTAGTTTACGAAGATTTTTCAATGCCGAGAACCTCGATCAGAGAGTAAAAAAGGCGTAAGGTTCACAATGGTGGAAAATTAAAATGGGATATACCTGGCTAGTATTTAAGTTACAGGAATAAGGGCCAAACCAACTACCTAAGAATGGAATCGTCGAGCGAAAACACTTGACAACCTCCTAGAAGTAGCTTTTCTTGCCACCAGACCTATCTCCATCAATTTGGAATCTGATGCCGTCACTAAACACATTCCTTAAATTGTAGCCATTTGTTGAGTGTTTTTTTGATGTCTAATCCACATATATATCACCATTGCACTTGATTTTCTTGACTGTATATCTCTTAAATGTCAACATATACACGTGTAATTTAGTTTACGAAGATTTTTCAATCCTGAGAACCTCGATAAGAGAGTAAAAAAGGCGTAAGGTTCACAATGGTTTAAAATTAAAATGGGATATACCGGGCTAGTATTCGAGTTACAGGAAAAAGGGCCAAACCAACCACCCAAGAATGGAATCCTCGAGCGAACACACTTGACAACCTCCTAGAAGCAGCTTTTCTCGCCACCAGACCTTCCTCCATCAATTAGGAATCTGATGCCGTCACTAAACACATTCCTTAAGTTGTAGCCATTTGTTGAGTGTTTTTTTTTTGTGTCTAATCCGCATATATATCACCATTGCCCTTGATTTTCTTGACTGTATATCTCTTAAATGTCAACATATACACGTGTGATTTAGTTTACGAAGATTTTTCTATCCCGAGAACCTCGATCAGAGAGTAAAAATGGCGTAAGGTTCACAATGGTTTAAAATTAAAATGGGATATACCGGGCTAGTATTCGAGTTACAGGAACAAGGGCCAAACCAACCACCCAAGAATGGAATCGTCGAGTGAAAATACTTGACAACCTCCTAGAAGCAGTTTGTCGCCACCAGACCTTTCTCCGTCAATTAGGAATCTGATGCCGTCACTAAACACATTCCTTAAGTTGTAGCCATTTGTTAGGTGTTTTTTTGGTGTCTAATCCGCATATATATCACCATTGACCTTGATTTTCTTGACTGTATATCTCTTAAATGTCAACATATACACGTGTGATTTAGTTTACGAAGATTTTTCAATGCCGAGAACCTCGATCATAGAGTAAAAAAGGCGTAAGGTTCACAATGGTGTAAAATTAAAATGTGATATACCGGACTAGGATTTGAGTTACAGGAACAAGGGCCAAACCAACCACCCAAGAATGGAATCGTCGGGCTAAAACACTTGACAACCTCCTGGAAGCAGCTTTTCTTGCCACCAGACCTTTCTCCAGCAATTAGGAATCTGATGCCGTCACTAAACACATTCCTTAAATTGTAGCCATTTGTTGAGTGTTTTTTTTGGTGTCTAATCCGCATATATATCACCATTGCCCTTGATTTTCTTGACTGTATATCTCTTAAATGTGAACATATACACGTGTGATTTAGTTTACGAAGATTTTTCAAAGCCGAGAACCTCGATCAGAGAGTAAAAAGGCGTAAGATTCACAATGGTGTAAAATTAAAATGGGATACACCTGGCTAGGATTCGAGTTATAGGAACAAGGGCCAAACCAACCACACAAGAATGGAATTGTCGAGCGAAAACACTTGACAACCTCTTAGAAGCTGCTTTTCTTGCCACCACCCGACCTTTCTCCATCAATTAGGAATCTGATGCCGTCACTAAACACATTCCTTAAATTGTAGCCATTTGTTGAGTGTTTCTTTTTTTGATGTCTAATCCGCATATATATCACCATTGCCCTTGATTTTCTTGACTGTATATCTCTTAAATGTCAACATATACACGTGTGATTTAGTTTACGAAGATTTTTCAATGCCGAGAACCTCGATCAGAGAGTAAAAAAGGCGTAAGGTTCACAATGGTGTAAAATTAAAATGGGATATACCAGGCTAGGATTCGAGTTCCAGGAACAAGGGCCAAACCATCCACCCATGAATGGAATCGTCGAGCGAAAACACTTGACAACCTCCTAGAAGCAGCTTTTCTTGCCACCAGACCTTTCTCCATCAATTAGGAATCTGATGCCGTCACTAAACACATTCCTTAAATTGTAGCTATTTATTGAGTGTTTTTTTGGTGTCTAATCCGCATATATATCACCATTGCCCTTGATTTTCTTGACTGTATATCTCTTAAATGTCAACATATACACATGTGATTTAGTTTACGAAGATTTTTCAATGCCGAGAACCTCGATCAGAGAGTAAAAAAGGCGTAAGGTTCACAATGGTGGAAAATTAAAATGGGATATACCTGGCTAGTATTTAAGTTACAGGAATAAGGGCCAAACCAACTACCTAAGAATGGAATCGTCGAGCGAAAACACTTGACAACCTCCTAGAAGCAGCTTTTCTTGCCACCAGACCTATCTCCATCAATTTGGAATCTGATGCCGTCACTAAACACATTCCTTAAATTGTAGCCATTTGTTGAGTGTTTTTTTGATGTCTAATCCACATATATATCACCATTGCACTTGATTTTCTTGACTGTATATCTCTTAAATGTCAACATATACACGTGTAATTTAGTTTACGAAGATTTTTCAATCCTGAGAACCTCGATAAGAGAGTAAAAAAGGCGTAAGGGTCACAATGGTTTAAAATTAAAATGGGATATACCGGGCTAGTATTCGAGTTACAGGAAAAAGGGCCAAACCAACCACCCAAGAATGGAATCCTCGAGCGAACACACTTGACAACCTCCTAGAAGCAGCTTTTCTCGCCACCAGACCTTCCTCCATCAATTAGGAATCTGATGCCGTCACTAAACACATTCCTTAAGTTGTAGCCATTTGTTGAGTGTTTTTTTTTGTGTCTAATCCGCATATATATCACCATTGCCCTTGATTTTCTTGACTGTATATCTCTTAAATGTCAACATATACACGTGTGATTTAGTTTACGAAGATTTTTCTATCCCGAGAACCTCGATCAGAGAGTAAAAATGGCGTAAGGTTCACAATGGTTTAAAATTAAAATGGGATATACCGGGCTAGTATTCGAGTTACAGGAACAAGGGCCAAACCAACTACCTAAGAATGGAATCGTCGAGCGAAAACACTTGACAACCTCCTAGAAGCAGCTTTTCTTGCCACCAGACCTTTCTCCATCAATTAGGAATCTGATGCCGTCACTAAACACATTCCTTAAATTGTAGCCATTTATTGAGTGTTTTTTTGGTGTCTAATCCGCATATATATCACCATTGCCCTTGATTTTCTTGACTGTATATCTCTTAAATGTCAACATATACACATGTGATTTAGTTTACGAAGATTTTTCAATGCCGAGAACCTCGATCAGAGAGTAAAAAGGCGTAAGGTTCACAATGGTGTAAAATTAAAATGCGATATACCTGGGTAGGATTCGAGTTACAGGAACAAGGGCCAAACCAACCACCCAAGAATGGAATCGTCCAGCGAAAACACTTGACAACCTCCTAGAAGCAGCTTTTCTCGGCACCAGACTTTTCTCCATCAATTAGGAATCTGATGCCGTCACTAAACACATTCCTTAAGTTGTAGCCATTTGTTGAGTGTTTTTTTTGGTGTCTAATCCGCATATATATCACCGTTGCCCTTGATTTTCTTGACTGTATATCTCTTAAATGTCAACATATACACGTGTGATTTAGTTTACGAAGAATTTTCAATGCCGAGAACCTCGATCAGAGAGTAAAAAAGGCGTAAGGTTCACAATGGTGTAAAATTAAAATGGGATATACCGGGCTAGGATTCGAGTTACAGGAACAAGGGCCAAACTAACCACCCAAGAATGGAATCGTCGAGCGAAAACACTTGACAACCTCCTAGAAGCAGCTTTTCTTGCCACCAGACCTTTCTCCATCAATTAGGAATCTGATGCCGTCACTAAACACATTCCTTAAATTGTAGCAATTTGTTGAGTGTCTTTTTTTGGTGTCTAATCCGCATATATATCACCATTGCCCTTGATTTTCTTGACTGTATATCTCTTAAATGTCAACATATACACGTGTGATTTAATTTTCGAAGATTTTTCAATGCCGAGAACCTCGATCCGAGACTAAAAAAGGCGTAAGGTTCACAATGGTGTAAAATTAAAATGGGATATATCAGGCTAGGATTCGAGTTACAGGAACAAGGGCCAAACCAACCACCCAAGAATGGAATCGTCGAGCGAAAACACTTGACAACCTCCTAGAAGCAGCTTTTCTTGCCACCAGACCTTTCTCCATCAATTAGGAATCTGATGCCGTCACTAAACACATTCCTTAAATTATAGCCATTTGTTGGGTGTGATTTTTTTTGGTGTCTAATCCGCATATATATCACCATTGCCCTTGATTTTCTTGACTGTATATCACTTAAATGTCAACATATACATGTGTGATTTAGTTTACGAAGATTTTTCAATGCCGAGAACCTCGAGCAGAGAGTAAAAAAGGCGTAAGGTTCACAATGGTGTAAAATTAAAATGGGATATACCTGGCTAGGATTTGAGTTACAGGAACAAGGGCCAAACCAAGCACCTAAGAATGGAATCGTCGAGTGAAAACACTTGACAACCTCCTAGAAGCAGCTTTTCTTGCCACCAGACCTTTCTCCATCAATTAGGAATCTGGTGCCGTCACTAAACACATTCCTTAAATTGTAGCCATTTGTTGAGTGTTTTTTTTGGTGTCTAATCCGCATATATATCACCATTGCCCTTGATTTTCTTGACTGTATATCTCTTAAATGTCAACATATACACATGTGATTTAGTTTACGAAGATTTTTCAATGCCGAGAACCTCGATCAGAGAGTAAAAAGGCGTAAGGTTCACAATGGTGTAAAACTAAAATGCGATATACCTGGGTAGGATTCGAGTTACAGGAACAAGGGCCAAACCAACCACCCAAGAATGGAATCGTCCAGCGAAAACACTTGACAACCTCCTAGAAGCAGCTTTTCTCGGCACCAGACTTTTCTCCATCAATTAGGAATCTGATGCCGTCACTAAACACATTCCTTAAGTTGTAGCCATTTGTTGAGTGTTTTTTTTGGTGTCTAATCCGCATATATATCACCGTTGCCCTTGATTTTCTTGACTGTATATCTCTTAAATGTCAACATATACACGTGTGATTTAGTTTACGAAGAATTTTCAATGCCGAGAACCTCGATCAGAGAGTAAAAAAGGCGTAAGGTTCACAATGGTGTAAAATTATAATGGGATATACCGGGCTAGGATTCGAGTTACAGGAACAAGGGCCAAACCAACCACCCAAGAATGGAATCGTCGAGCGAAAACACTTGACAACCTCCTAGAAGCAGCTTTTCTTGCCACCAGACCTTTCTCCATCAATTAGGAATCTGATGCCGTCACTAAAGACATTCCTTAAATTGTAGCAATTTGTTGAGTGTCTTTTTTTGGTGTCTAATCCGCATATATATCACCATTGCCCTTGATTTTCTTGACTGTATATCTCTTAAATGTCAACATATACACGTGTGATTTAATTTTCGAAGATTTTTCAATGCCGAGAACCTCGATCCGAGACTAAAAAAGGCGTAAGGTTCACAATGGTGTAAAATTAAAATGGGATATATCAGGCTAGGATTCGAGTTACAGGAACAAGGGCCAAACCAACCACCCAAGAATGGAATCGTCGAGCGAAAACACTTGACAACCTCCTAGAAGCAGCTTTTCTTGCCACCAGACCTTTCTCCATCAATTAGGAATCTGATGCCGTCACTAAACACATTCCTTAAATTATAGCCATTTGTTGAGTGTGATTTTTTTTGGTGTCTAATCCGCATATATATCACCATTGCCCTTGATTTTCTTGACTGTATATCACTTAAATGTCAACATATACATGTGTGATTTAGTTTACGAAGATTTTTCAATGCCGAGAACCTCGAGCAGAGAGTAAAAAAGGCGTAAGGTTCACAATGGTGTAAAATTAAAATGGGATATACCTGGCTAGGATTTGAGTTACAGGAACAAGGGCCAAACCAAGCACCTAAGAATGGAATCGTCGAGTGAAAACACTTGACAACCTCCTAGAAGCAGCTTTTCTTGCCACCAGACCTTTCTCCATCAATTAGGAATCTGATGCCGTCACTAAACACATTCCTTAAATTGTAGCCATTTGTTGAGTGTTTTTTTTGGTGTCTAATCCGCATATATATCACCATTGCCCTTGATTTTCTTAAATGTATATCTCTTAAATGTCAACATATACACATGTGATTTAGTTTACGAAGATTTTTCAATGCCGAGAACCTCGATCAGAGAGTAAAAAAGGCGTAAGGTTCACAATGGTGGAAAATTAAAATGGGATATACCTGGCTAGTATTTAAGTTACAGGAATAAGGGCCAAACCAACTACCTAAGAATGGAATCGTCGAGCGAAAACACTTGACAACCTCCTAGAAGCAGCTTTTCTTGCCACCAGACCTATCTCCATCAATTTGGAATCTGATGCCGTCACTAAACACATTCCTTAAATTGTAGCCATTTGTTGAGTGTTTTTTTGATGTCTAATCCACATATATATCACCATTGCACTTGATTTTCTTGACTGTATATCTCTTAAATGTCAACATATACACGTGTAATTTAGTTTACGAAGATTTTTCAATCCTAAGAACCTCGATAAGAGAGTAAAAAAGGCGTAAGGTTCACAATGGTTTAAAATTAAAATGGGATATACCGGGCTAGTATTCGAGTTACAGGAACAAGGGCCAAACCAACCACCCAAGAATGGAATCCTCGAGCGAACACACTTGACAACCTCCTAGAAGCAGCTTTTCTCGCCACCAGACCTTCCTCCATCAATTAGGAATCTGATGCCGTCACTAAACACATTCCTTAAGTTGTAGCCATTTGTTGAGTGTTTTTTTTTTGTGTCTAATCCGCATATATATCACCATTGCCCTTGATTTTCTTGACTGTATATCTCTTAAATGTCAACATATACACGTGTGATTTAGTTTACGAAGATTTTTCTATCCCGAGAACCTCGATCAGAGAGTAAAAATGGCGTAAGGTTCACAATGGTTTAAAATTAAAATGAGATATACCGGGCTAGTATTCGAGTTACAGGAACAAGGGCCAAACCAACCACCCAAGAATGGAATCGTCGAGCGAAAATACTTGACAACCTCCTAGAAGCAGTTTGTCGCCACCAGACCTTTCTCCATCAATTAGGAATCTGATGCCGTCACTAAACACATTCCTTAAGTTGTAGCCATTTGTTAGGTGTTTTTTTGGTGTCTAATCCGCATATATATCACCATTGACCTTGATTTTCTTGACTGTATATCTCTTAAATGTCAACATATACACGTGTGATTTAGTTTACGAAGATTTTTCAATGCCGAGAACCTCGATCATAGAGTAAAAAAGGCGTAAGGTTCACAATGGTGTAAAATTAAAATGTGATATACCGGACTAGGATTCGAGTTACAGGAACAAGGGCCAAACCAACCACCCAAGAATGGAATCGTCGGGCTAAAACACTTGACAACCTCCTGGAAGCAGCTTTTCTTGCCACCAGACCTTTCTCCAGCAATTAGGAATCTGATGCCGTCACTAAACACATTCCTTAAATTGTAGCCATTTGTTGAGTGTTTTTTTTGGTGTCTAATCCGCATATATATCACCATTGCCCTTGATTTTCTTGACTGTATATCTCTTAAATGTCAACATATACACGTGTGATTTAGTTTACGAAGATTTTTCAATGCCGAGAACCTCGATCAGAGAGTAAAAAAGGCGTAAGGTTAACAATGGTGTAAAATTAAAATGGGATATACCGGGCTAGGATTCGAGTTACAGGAACAAGGGACAAACCAACCCCCCAAGAATGGAATCGTCGAGCGAAAACACTTGACAACCTCCTAGAAGCAGCTTTTCTTGCCACCAGACCTTTCTCCATCAATTAGGAATCTGATGCCGTCACTAAACACATTCCTTAAATTGTAGCCATTTGTTGAGTGTTTTTTTTTTGTGTCTAATTCGCATATATATCACCATTGCCCTTGATTTCTTGACTGTATATCTCTTAAATGTCAACATATACACGTGTGATTTAGCTTACAAAGATTTTTCAATGCCGAGAACCTCGATCAGAGAGTAAAAAAGGCGTAAGGTTAACAATGGTGTAAAATTAAAATGGGATATACCGGGCTAGGATTCGAGTTACAGGAACAAGGGACAAACCAACCACCCAAGAATGGAATCGTCGAGCGAAAACACTTGACAACCTTCTAGAAGCAGCTTTTCTTGCCACCCGACCTTTCTCCATCAATTAGGAATCTGATGCCGTCACTAAACACATTCCTTAAATTGTAGCCATTTGTTGAGTGTTTTTTTTTGGTGTCTAATTCGCATATATATCACCATTGCCCTTGATTTTCTTGACTGTATATCTCTTAAATGTCAACATATACACGTGTGATTTAGTTTACGAAGATTTTTCAATGCCGAGAAAATCGAACAGAGAGTAAAAAGGTGTAAGGTTCACAATGGTGTAAATTTAAAATGGGATATACCGGGCTAGGATTCGAGTTACAGGAACAAGGGCCAAACCAACCACCCAAGAATGGAATCGTCGAGCGAAAACACTTGACAACCTCCTGGAATCAGCTTTTCTTGCCACCAGACCTTTCTCCATCAATTAGGAATCTGATGCCGTCACTAAACACATTCCTTAAATTGTAGCCAGTTGTAGAGTGTTTTTTTTGGTGTCTAATCCGCATATATATCACCATTGCCCTTGATTTTCTTGACTGTATATCTCTTAAATGTCAACATATACACGTGTGATTTAGTTTACGAAGATTTTTCAATTCCGAGAACCTCGATCAGAGAGTAAAAAAGGCGTAAGGTTCACAATGGTGTAAAATTAATATGGGATATACCGGGCTAGGATTCGAGTTACAGGAACAAGGGCCAAACCAACCACACAAGAATGGAATTGTCGAGCGAAAACACTTGACAACCTCTTAGAAGCAGCTTTTCTTGGCACCAGACCTTTCTCCAATAATTAGGAATCTGATGCCGTCTCTAAACACATTCCTTAAATTGTAGCCATTTGTTGAGTGTTTTTTTTGGTGTCTAATTCGCATATATATCACCATTGTCCTTGATTTTCTTGACTGTAAATCTCTTAAATGTCAACATATACACGTGTGATTTAGTTTACGATGATTTTTCAATGCTGAGAACCTCGATCAGAGAGTAAAAAAGGCGTAAGGTTCACAATGGTGTAAAATTAAAATGCGATATACCTGGCTAGGATTCGAGTTACAGGAACAAGGGTCAAACCAACCACCCAAGAATGGAATCGTCGAGCGAAAACACTTGACAACCTCCTAGAAGCAGCTTTTCTTGCCACCACCAGACCTTTCTCCATCAATTAGGAATCTGATTTCGTCACTAAACACATTCCTTAAATTATAGCCATTTGTTGAGTTTTTTTTTGGAGTCTAATCTGCATATATATCACCATTGCCCTTGATTTTCTTGACTGTATATCTCTTAAATGTCAACATATACATGTGTGATTTAGTTTACGAAGATTTTTCAATGCCGAGAACCTCGATCAGAGAGTAAAAAAGGCGTAAGGTTTACAATGGTGTAAAATTAAAATGAGATATACCGGGCTAGGATTCGAGTTACAGGAACAAAGGCCAAACCAACCACCCAAGAATGGAATCGTCAAGTGAAAACACTAGACAACCTCCTAGAAGCAGCTTTTCTTGCCACCCCCAGACCTTTCTCCATCAATTAGGAATCTATTGCCGTCACTAAACACATTCCTTAAATTGTAGCCATTTGTTGAGTGTTTTTTTAGTGTCTAATCCGCATATATATCACCGTTGCCCTTGATTTTCTTGACTGTATATCTCTTAAATGTCAACATATACACGTGTGATTTAGTTTACGAAGATTTTTCAATGCCGAGAACCTCAATCAGAGAGTAAAAAAGGCGTAAGGTTCACAATGGTGTAAAATTAAAATGTGATATACCGGGCTAGGATTCGAGTTACAGGAACAAGGGCCAAACCAACCACCCAAGAATGGAATCGTCGAGCGAAAACACTTGACAACCTCCTAGAAGCAGCTTTTCTTGCCACCAGACCTTTCTCCATCAATTAGAAATCTGATGCCGTCACTAAACACATTCCTTAAATTGTAGCCATTTGTTGAGTGTTTTTTTTTTGTGTCTAATCCGCATATATATCACCATTGCCCTTGATTTTCTTGACTGTATATCTCTTAAATGTCAACATATACACGTGTGATTTAGTTTACGAAGATTTTTCAATGCCGAGAACCTCGATCAGAGAGTAAAAAAGGCGTAAGGTTCACAATGGTGTAAAATTAATATGGGATCTAACGGGCTAGGATTCGAGTTACAGGAACAAGGGCCAAACCAACCACACAAGAATGGAATTGTCGAGCGAAAACACTTGACAACCTCTTAGAAGCAGCTTTTCTTGCCACCAGACCTTCTCCATCAATTAGGAATCTGATGCCGTCTCTAAACACATTCCTTAAATTGTAGCCATTTGTTGAGTGTTTTTTTTGGTGTCTAATTCGCATATATATCACCATTGCCCTTGATTTTCTTGACTGTATATCTCTTAAATGTCAACATATACACGTGTGATTTAGTTTACGAAGATTTTTCTATCCCGAGAACCTCGATCAGAGAGTAAAAAAGGCGTAAGGTTCACAATGGTTTAAAATTAAAATGGGATATACCGGGCTAGTATTCGAGTTACAGGAACAAGGGCCAAACCAACCACCCAAGAATGGAATCGTCGAGCGAAAACACTTGACAACCTCCTAGAAGCAGCTTTTGTCGCCACCAGACCTTTCTCCATCAATTAGGAATCTGATGCCGTCACTAAACACATTCCTTAAGTTGTAGCCATTTTTTGTGTGTTTTTTTGGTGTCTAATCCGCATATATATCACCATTGACCTTGATTTTCTTGACTGTATATCTCTTAAATGTCAACATATACACGTGTGATTTACTTTACGAAGATTTTTCAATGCCGAGAACCTCGATCAGAGAGTAAAAAAGGCGCAAGGTTCACAATGGTGTAAAATTAAAATGTGATATACCGGGCTAGGATTCGAGTTACAGGAACAAGGGCCAAACCAACCACCCAAGAATGGAATGGTCGAGCGAAAACACTTGACAACCTCCTGGAAGCAGCTTTTCTTGCCACCAGACATTTCTCCAGCAATTAGGAATCTGATGCCGTCACTAAACACATTCCTTAAATTGTAGCCATTTGTTGAGTGTTTTTTTTGGTGTCTAATCCGCATATATATCACCATTGCCCTTGATTTTCTTGACTGTATATCTCTTAAATGTCAACATATACACGTGTGATTTAGTTTACGAAGATTTTTCAATGCCGAGAACCTCGATCAGAGAGTAAAAAAGGCGTAAGGTTCACAATGGTGTAAAATTAATATGGGATCTAACGGGCTAGGATTCGAGTTACAGGAACAAGGGCCAAACCAACCACACAAGAATGGAATTGTCGAGCGAAAACACTTGACAACCTCTTAGAAGCAGCTTTTCTTGCCACCAGACCTTCTCCATCAATTAGGAATCTGATGCCGTCTCTAAACACATTCCTTAAATTGTAGCCATTTGTTGAGTGTTTTTTTTGGTGTCTAATTCGCATATATATCACCATTGCCCTTGATTTTCTTGACTGTATATCTCTTAAATGTCAACATATACACGTGTGATTTAGTTTACGAAGATTTTTCTATCCCGAGAACCTCGATCAGAGAGTAAAAAAGGCGTAAGGTTCACAATGGTTTAAAATTAAAATGGGATATACCGGGCTAGTATTCGAGTTACAGGAACAAGGGCCAAACCAACCACCCAAGAATGGAATCGTCGAGCGAAAACACTTGACAACCTCCTAGAAGCAGCTTTTGTCGCCACCAGACCTTTCTCCATCAATTAGGAATCTGATGCCGTCACTAAACACATTCCTTAAGTTGTAGCCATTTTTTGTGTGTTTTTTTGGTGTCTAATCCGCATATATATCACCATTGACCTTGATTTTCTTGACTGTATATCTCTTAAATGTCAACATATACACGTGTGATTTACTTTACGAAGATTTTTCAATGCCGAGAACCTCGATCAGAGAGTAAAAAAGGCGCAAGGTTCACAATGGTGTAAAATTAAAATGTGATATACCGGGCTAGGATTCGAGTTACAGGAACAAGGGCCAAACCAACCACCCAAGAATGGAATGGTCGAGCGAAAACACTTGACAACCTCCTGGAAGCAGCTTTTCTTGCCACCAGACATTTCTCCAGCAATTAGGAATCTGATGCCGTCACTAAACACATTCCTTAAATTGTAGCCATTTGTTGAGTGTTTTTTTTGGTGTCTAATCCGCATATATATCACCATTGCCCTTGATTTTCTTGACTGTATAGTTCTTAAATGTCAACATATACACGTATGATTTAGTTTACGAAGATTTTTCAATGCCGAGAACCTCGATCAGAGAGTAAAAAAGGCGTAAGGTTAACAATGGTGTAAAATTAAAATGGGATATACCGGGCTAGGATTCGAGTTACTGGAACAAGGGACAAACCAACCCCCCAAGAATGGAATCGTCGAGCGAAAACACTTGACAACCTCCTTGAAGCAGCTTTTCTTGCCACCAGACCTTTCTCCATCAATTAGGAATCTGATACCGTCTCTAAACACATTCCTTAAATTGAAGCCATTTGTTGAGTGTTTTTTTTTTGTGTCTAATTCGCATATATATCACCATTGCCCTTGATTTCTTGACTGTATATCTCTTAAATGTCAACATATATACGTGTGAATTAGCTTACGAAGATTTTTCAATGCCGAGAACCTCGATCAGAGAGTAAAAAAGGCGTAAGGTTAACAATGGTGTAAAATTAAAATGGGATATACCGGGCTAGGATTCGAGTTACAGGAACAAGGGACAAACCAACCACCCAAGAATGGAATCGTCGAACGAAAACACTTGACAACCTCCTAGAAGCAGCTTTTCTTGCCACCAGACCTTTCTCCATCAATTAGGAATCTAATGCCGTCCCTAAACACATTCCTTAAATTGTAGCCATTTGTTGAGTCTTTTTTTTGGTGTCTAATTCACATATATATCACCATTGCCCTTGATTTTCTTGACTGTATATCTCTTAAATGTCAACATATACACGTGTGATTTAGTTTACGAAGATTTTTCAATGCCGAGAAAATCGAACAGAGAGTATAAAAGGCGTAAGGTTCATAATGGTGTAAATTTAAAATGGGATATACCGGGCTAGGATTCGAGTTACAGGAACAAGGGCCAAACCAACCACCCAAGAATGGAATCGTCGAGCGAAAACACTTGACAACCTCCTGGAATCAGCTTTTCTTGCCACCAGACCTTTCTCCAGCAATTAGGAATCTGATGCCGTCACTAAACACATTCCTTAAATTGTAGCCAGTTGTTGAGTGTTTTTTTTTGTTGTCTAATCCGCATATATATCACCATTGCCCTTGATTTTCTTGACTGTATATCTCTTAAATTTCGACATATACACGTGTGATTTAGTTTACGAAGATTTTTCAATGCCGAGAACCTCGATCAGAGAGTAAAAAGGCATAAGGTTCACAATGGTGTAAAATTAATATGGGATATACCGGGCTAGGATTCGAGTTACAGGAACAAGGGCCAAACCAACCACACAAGAATGGAATTGTCGAGGGAAAACACTTGACAACCTCTTAGAAGCAGCTTTTCTTGCCACCAAAACTTTCTCCAATAATTAGGAATCTGATGCCGTCTCTAAACACATTCCTTAAATTGTAGCCATTTGTTGAGTGTTTTTTTTGGTGTCTAATTCGCATATATATCACCATTGCCCTTGATTTTCTTGACTGTAAATATCTTAAATGTCAACATATACACGTGTGATTTAGTTTACGAAGATTTTTCAATGCCGAGAACCTCGATCAGAGAGTAAAAAAGGCGTAAGGTTCACAATGGTGTAAAATTAAAATGCGATATACCGGGCTAGGATTCGAGTTACAGGAACAAGGGCGAAACCAACCACCCAAGAATGGAATTGTCGAGCGAAAACACTTGACAACCACCTAGAAGCAGCTTTTCTTGCCTCCAGACTTTTCTCTAACAATTAGGAATCTGATGCCATCAGTAAACACATTACTTAAATTGTAGCCATTTGTTGAGTGTTTTTTTTTTGTGTGTCTAATCCGCATATATATCACCATTGCCCTTGATTTTCTTGACTGTATATCTCTTAAATATCAACATATACACGTGTGATTTAGTTTACGAAGATTTTTCAATGCCGAGAACCTCGATCAGAGAGTAAAAAAGGCGTAAGGTTCACAATGGTGTAAAATTAAAATGGGATACACCTGGCTAGGATTCGAGTTACAGGAACAAGGGCCAAACTAACCACCCAAGAATGGAATCGTCGAGCGAAAACACTTGACAACCTCCTAGAAGCTGCTTTTCTTGCCACCACCAGACCTTTCTCCATCAATTAGGAATCTGATTTCGTCACTAAACACATTCCTTAAATGGTAGCCATTTGTTGAGTGTTTTTTTGGAGTCTAATCCGCATATATATCACCATTGCCCTTGATTTTCTTGACTGTATATCTCTTAAATGTCAACATATACATGTGTGATTTAGTTTACGAAGATTTTTCAATGCTGAGAACCTCAATCAGAGAGTAAAAAAGGCGTAAGGTTCACGATGGTGTAAAATTAAAATGGGATATACCGTGCTAGGATTCGAGTTACAGTAACAAGGGCCAAACCAACCACCCAAGAATGGAATCGTCGAGCGAAAACACTTGACAACCTCCTAGAAGCAGCTTTTCTTGCCACCAGACCTTTCTCCATCAATTAGAAATCTGATGCCGTCACTAAACACATTCCTTAAATTGTAGCCATTTGTTGAGTGTTTTTTTTGGTCTCTAATCCGCATATATATCACCATTGCCCTTGATTTTCTTGACTGTATATCTCTTAAATGTCAACATATACACGTGTGATTTAGTTTACGAAGATTTTTCAATGCCGAGAACCTCGATCAGAGAGTAAAAAAGGCGTAAGGTTCACAACGGTATAAAATTAAAATGCGATATACCGGGCTAGGATTCGAGTTACATGAACAAAGGCGAAACCAACCACCCAAGAATGGAATTGTCGAGCGAAAACACTTGAAAACATCCTAGAAGCAGCTTTTCTTGCCTCCAGACTTTTCTCCATCAATTAGAATCTGATGCCGTCACTAAACACATTCCTTAAATTGTAGCCATTTGTTGAGTGTTTTTTTTTGTGTCTAATCCGCATATATATCACAATTGCCCTTGATTTTCTTGACTGTATATCTCTTAAATATCAACATATACACGTGTGATTTAGTTTAAGAAGATTTTTCAATGCCGAGAACCTCGATCAGAGAGTAAAAAAGGCGTAAGGTTAGCAATGGTGTAAAATTAAAATGGGATACACCTGGCTAGGATTCGAGTTACAGGAACAAGGGCCAAACCAACCACCCAAGAATGGAATCGTCGAGCGAAAACACTTGATAACCTCCTAGAAGATGCTTTTCTTGCCACCACAAGACCTTTCTCCATCAATTAGGAATCTGATTTCATCACTAAACACATTCCTTAAATTGTAGCCATTTGTTGAGTGTTTTTTTTGGAGTCTAATCCGCATATATATCACCATTGCCCTTGATTTTCTTGACTGTATATCTCTTAAATGTCAACATATACATGTGTGATTTAGTTTACGAAGATTTTTCAATGCCGAGAACCTCGATCAGAGAGTAAAAAAGGCGTAAGGTTTACAATGGTGTAAAATTAAAATGGGATATACCGGGCTAGGATTCGAGTTACAGGAACAAGGGCCAAACCAACCACCCAAGAATGGAATCGTCAAGTGAAAACACTAGACAACCTCCTAGAAGCAGCTTTTCTTGCCACCACCATACCTTTCTCCATCAATTAGGAATCTATTGCCGTCACTAAACACATTCCTTAAATTGTAGCCATTTGTTGAGTGTTTTTTTTGGTGTCTAATCCGCATATATGTCACCATTGCCTTTGATTTTCTTGACTGTATATCTTTTAAATGTCAATATATACACGTGTGATTTAGTTTTCGAAGAGTTTTCAATGTCGAGAACCTCGATCTGAGACTAAAAAAGGCGTAAGGTTCACAATGGTGTAAAATTAAAATGGGATATACCGGGATAGGATTCGAGTTACAGGAACAAGGGCCAAACCAACCACCCAAGAATGGAATCGTCGAGCGAAAACACTTGACAACCTCCTAGAATCAGCTTTTCTTGCCACCAGACCTTTCTCTATCAATTAGAAATCTGATGCCGTCACTAAACACATTCCTTAAATTGTAGCCATTTGTTGAGTGTTTTTTTTGGTGTCTAATCCGCATATATATCACCATTGCCCTTGATTTTCTTGACTGTATATCTCTTAAATGTCAACATATACACGTGTGATTTAGTTCTCGAAGATTTTTCCATGCCGAGAACCTCGATCTGAGACTAAAAAAGGCGTAAGGTTCACAATGGTGTAAAATTAAAATGAGATATACCGGGCTAGGATTCGAGTTACAGGAACAAGGGCCATACCAACCACCCAAGAATGGAATCTTCGAGCGAAAACACTTGACAACCTCCTAGAAGCAGCTTTTCTTGCCACTAGACCTTTCTCCATCAATTAGGAATCTGATGCCGTCACTAAACACATTCCTTAAATTGTAGCCACTTGTTGAGTGTTTTTTTTGGTGTCTAATCCGCATACATATCACCATTGCCCTTGATTTTCTTGACTGTATATCTCTTAAATGTCAACATATACACGTGTGATTTAGTTTTCGAAGATTTTTCAATGCGGAGAACCTCGATCAGAGAGTAAAATAGGCGTAAGGTTCACAATCGTGTAAATTTAAAATGGGATATACCAGGCTAGGATTCGAGTTACAGGAACAAGGGCCAAACCAACCACCCAAGAATGGAATCGTCGAGCGAAAACACTTGACAACCTCCTAGAAGCAGCTTTTCTTGCCACCAGACCTTTCTCCATCAATTAAGAATCTGATGCCGTCACTAAACACATTCCTTAAATTGTAGCCATTTGTTGAGTGTTTTTTTTTGGTGTCTAATCCACATATATATCACCCTTGCCCTTGATTTTTTTGATTGTATATCTCTTAAATGTCAACATCTACACGTGTGATTTAGTTTACGAAGATTTTTCAATGCCGAGAACCTCGATCAGAGAGTAAAAATGGCGTAACATTAACAATGGTGTAAAATGAAAATGGGATATACCGGGCTAGGATTCGAGTTACAGGAACAAGGGCCAAACCAACCACTCAAGAATGGAATCGTCGAGCGAAAACACTTGACAATTTTCTTGCCAACAGACCTTTCTCCATCAATTAGGAATCTGATGCCGTCACTAAACACATTCCTTAAATTGTAGCCATTTGTTGAGTGTTTTTTTTTTGGTGTCTAATCCGCATATATATCACCATTGCCCTTGATTTTCTTGACTGTATATCTCTTAAATGTCAACATATACACGTGTGATTTAGTTTTCGAAATTTTTCAATGCCGAGAACCTCGATCTGAGACTAAAAAAGGCGTATGGTTCACAATGGTGTAAAATTAAAATGGGATATACCGGGCTAGGATTCGAGTTACAGGAACAAGGGCCAAACCCACCTCCCAAGAATGGAACCGTCGAGCGAAAACACTTGACAACCTCCTAGAAGCAGCTTTTCTTGCCACCAGACCTTTCTTCATCAATTAGGAATCTGATGTCGTCACTAAACACATTCCTTAAATTGTAGCCATTTGTTGAGTGTGATTTTTTTGGTGTCTAATCCGCATATATATCACCATTGCCCTTGATTTTCTTGACTGTATATCTCTTAATTGTCAACATATACACGTGTGATTTACTTTACGAAGATTTTTCAACGCCGAGAACCTCAATCAGAGAGTAAAAAAGGTGTAAGGTTCACAATGGTGTAAAATTAAAATGGGATATACCGGGCTAGGATTCGAGTTACAGGAACAAGGGCCAAATCAACCACCCAAGAATGGAATCGTCGAGCGAAAACACTTGACAACCTCCTAGAAGCAGCTTTTCTTGCCACCAGACCTTTCTCCATCAATTAGAAATCTGATGTCGTCACTAAACACATTCCTTAAATTGTAGCCATTTGTTGAGTGTGATTTTTTTGGGTGTCTAATCCGCATATATATCACCATTGCCCTTGATTTTCTTGACTGTATATCTCTTAAATGTCAACATATACACGTGTGATTTAGTTTACGAAGATTTTTCAATGCCGAGAACCTCGATCAGAGAGTAAAAAAGGCGTAAGGTTCACAATGGTGTAAAATTAAAATGGGATATACCGGGCTAGGATTCGAGTTACAGGAACAAGGGCCAAACCAACCACCCAAGAATGGAATCGTAGAGCGAAAACACTTCACAACCTCCTTGAAGCAGTTTTTCTTGCCACCAGACCTTTCTCCATCAATTAGGAATCTGATGCCGTCACTAAACACATTCCTTAAATTGTAGCCATTTGTTGAGTGTTTTTTTTTGGTGTCTAATCCGCATATATATCACCATTGCCCTTGATTTTCTTGACTGTATATCTCTTAAATGTCAACATATACACGTGTGATTTAGTTTTCGTAGATTTTTCAATGCCGAGAACCTCGATCAGAGAGTAAAAAAGGCGTAAGGTTCACAATGGTGTAAATTTAAAATGGGATATACCGGGCTAGGATTCGAGTTACAGGAACAAGGGCCAAACCAACCACCCAAGAATGGAATCGTCGAGCGAAAACACTTGACAACCTCCTAGAAGCTGCTTTTCTTGCCACCAGACCTTTCTCCATCAATTAGGAATCTGATGCCGTCACTAAACACATTCTTTAAATTGTAGCCATTTGTTGAGTGTTTTTTTTGGTGTCTAATCCGCATATATATCATCATTGCCCTTGATTTTCTTGACTGTATATCTCTTAAATGTCAACATATACACGTGTGATTTAGTTTACGAACATTTTTCAATGCCGAGAACCTCGATCAGAGAGTAAAAAAGGCGTAAGGTTCACAATGGTGTAAAATTAAAATGGGATATACCGGGCTAGGATTCGAGTTATAGGAACAAGGGCCAAACCAACCACCTAAGAATGGAATCGTCGAGCGAAAACACTTCACAACCTCCTAGAAGCAGCTTTTCTTGCCACCAGACCTTTCTCCATCAATTAGGAATCTGATGCCGTCACTAAACACATTCCTTAAATTGTAGCCATTTGTTGAGTGTTATTTTTGGTGTCTAATCCGCATATATATCACCATTGCCCTTGATTTTCTTGACTGTATATTTCTTAAATGTCAACATATACACGTGTGATTTAGTTTTCGAACATTTTTCAATGCCGAGAACCTCGATCAGAGAGTAAAAAAGGCGTAAGGTTCACAATGGTGTAAATTTAAAATGGGATATACCGGGCTAGGATTCGAGTTACAGGAACAAGGGCCAAACCAACCACCTAAGAATGGAATCGTCGAGCGAAAACACTTGACAACCTCCTAGAAGCCGCTTTTCTTGCCACCAGACCTTTCTCCATCAATTAGGAATCCGATGCCGTCACTAAACACATTCCTTAAATTGTAGCCATTTGTTGAGTGTTTTTTTTTGGTGTCTAATCCGCATATATATCACCATTGCCCTTTATTTTTTTGACTGTATATCTCTTAAATGTCAACATATACACGTGTGATTTAGTTTACGAAGATTTTTCAATGCCGAGAACCTCGATCAGAGAGTAAAAATGGCGTAACGTAAACAATGGTGTAAAATGAAAATGGGATATACCGGCCTAGGATTCGAGTTACAGGAACAAGGGCCAAACCAACCACCCAAGAATGGAATCGTCGAGCGAAAAAACTTGATAACCTCCTAGAAGCTGCTTTTCTTGCCACCAGACCTTTCTCCATCAATTAGGAATCTGATGCCGTCACTAAACACATTCCTTAAATTGTAGCCATTTGTTGAGTGTTTTTTTTGGTGTCTAATCTGCATATATATCACCATTGCCCTTGATTTTCTTGACTGTATATCTCTAAATTGTCAACATATACACGTGTGATTTAGTTTACGAAGATTTTTCAATGCCGAGAACCTCGATCAGAGAGTAAAAAAGGCGTAAGGCTCACAATGGTGTAAAATTAAAATGGGATATACCAGGCTAGGATTCGAGTTACAGGAACAAGGGCCAAACCAACCACCCAAGAATGGAATCGTCGAGCGAAAACACTTGACATCTTCCTAGAAGCAGCTTTTCTTGCCAGCAGACCTTTCTCCATCAATTAGGAATCTGATGCCGTCACTAAACACATTCCTTAAATTGTAGCCATTTATTGAGTGTTTTTTTTGGGGTCTAATCCGCATATATATCACCATTGCCCTTGATTTTCTTGACTGTATATCTCTTAAATGTCAACATATAGACGTGTGATTTAGTTTTCGAAGATTTTTCAATGCCGAGAACCTCGATCTGAGACTAAAAAAGGCGTAAGGTTCACAATGGTGTAAAATTAAAATGGGATATACCGGGCTAGGATTCGAGTTACAAGAACAAGGGCCAAACCGACCACCCAAGAATGGAATCGTCGAGCGAAAACACTTCACAACCTCTTAGAAGCAGCTTTTCTTGCCACCAGACCTTTCTCCATCAATTGGGAATCTGATGCCGTCACTAAACACATTCCTTAAATTGTAGCCATTTGTTGAGTGTGATTTTTTTTGGTGTCTAATCCTCATATATATCAACATTGCCCTTGATTTTCTTGACTGTATACCTCTTAAATGTCAACATATACACGTGTGATTTAGTTTACGAAGATTTTTCAATGCCGAGAACCTGGATCAGAGAGTAAAAAAGGCGTAAGGTTCACAATGGTGTAAAATTAAAATGGGATATACCGGGCTAGGATTCGAGTTACAGGAACAAGGGCCAAACCAACCACCCAAGAATGAAATCGCAGAGCGAAAACACTTCACAACCTCCTAGAAGCAGCTTTTCTTGCCACCAGACCTTTCTCCATCAATTAGGAATCTGATGCCGTCACTAAACACATTCCTTAAATTGTAGCCATTTGTTGATTGTTTTTTTTGGTGTCTAATCCGCATATATATCACCATTGCCCTTGATTTTCTTGACTGTATATCTCTTAAATGTCAACATACACACGTGTGATTTAGTTTACGAAGATTTTTCAATGCCGAGAACCTTGATCAGAGAGTAAAAATGGCGTAACGTTAACAATGGTGTAAAATGAAAATGGGATATACCGGGCTAGGATTCGAGTTACAGGAACAAGTGCCAAACCAACCACTCAAGAATGGAATCGTCGAGCGAAAACACTTGACAACCTCCTAGAAGAAGCTTTTCTTGCCAACAGACCTTTCTCCATCAATTAGGAATCTGATGCCGTCACTAAACACATTCCTTAAATTGTAGCCATTTGCTGAGTGTTTTTTTTTTGGTGTCTAATCCGCATATATATCACCATTGCCCTTGATTTTCTTGACTGTATATCTCTTAAATGTCAACATATACACGTGTGATTTAGTTTACGAAGATTTTTCATTGCCGAGAACCTCGATCAAAGAGTAAAAAAGGCGTAAGGCTCACAATGGTGTAAAATTAAAATGGGATATACTGGGCTAGGATTCGAATTACAGGAACAAGGGCCAAACCAACCACCCAAGAATGGAATCGTCGAGCGAAAACACTTGACAACCTCCTAGAAGCAGCTTTTCTTGCCACCAGACCTTTCTCCATCAATTAGGAATCTGATGCCGTCACTAAACACATTCCTTAAATTGTAGCCATTTGTTGAGTGTTTTTTTTGGTGTCTAAACCGCATATATATCACCATTGCCCTTGATTTTCTTGACTGTATATCTCTTAAATGTCAACATAAACACGTGTGATTAAGTATTCGAATATTTTTCAATGCCGAGAACCTCGATCTGAGACTAAAAAAGCCGTAAGGTTCACAATGGTGTAAAATTATAATGGGATATACCGGGCTAGGATTCGAGTTACAGGAACAAGGACTAAACCAACCACCCAAGAATGGAACCGTCGAGCGAAAACACTTGACAACCTCCTAGAAGCAGCTTTTCTTGCCACCAGACCTTTCTCCATCAATTAGGAATCTGATGCCGTCACTAAACACATTCCTTAAATTGTAGCCATTTGTTGAGTGTGATTTTTTGGTGTCTAATCCGCATATATATCACCATTGCCCTTGATTTTCTTGACTGTATATCTCTTAAATGTCAACATATACACGTGTGATTTAGTTTACGAAGATTTTTCAACGCCGAGAACCTCGATCAGAGAGTAAAAAAGGCGTAAGGTTCACAATGGTGTAAAATTAAAATGGGATATACCGGGCTAGGATTCGAGTTACAGGAACAGGGCCAAACCAACCACCCAAGAATGGAATCGTCGAGCGAAAACACTTGACAACATCCTAGAAGCAGCTTTTCTTGCCACCAGACCTTTCTCCATCAATTAGAAATCTGATGTCGTCACTAAACACATTCCTTAAATTGTAGCCATTTGTTGAGTGTGATTTTTTTGGTGTCTAATCCGCATATATATCACCATTGCCCTTGATTTTCTTGACTGTATATCTCTTAAATGTCAACATATACACGTATGATTTAGTTTACGAAGATTTTTCAACGCCGAGAACCTCGACCAGAGAGTAAAAAAGGCGTAAGGTTGATAATGGTGTAAAATTAAAATGGGATATACCGGGCTAGGATTCGAGTTACAGGAACAAGGGCCAAACCAAACACCCAAGAATGGAATCGTCGAGCGAAAACACTTCACAACCTCCAAGATGCAGCTTTTCTTGCCACCAGACCTTTCTCCATCAATTAGGAATCTGATGCCGTCACTAAACACATTCCTTAAATTGTAGCCATTTGTTGAGTGTTTTTTTTTGGTGTCTAATCCGCATATATATCACCATTGCCCTTGATTTTCTTGACTGTATATCTCTTAAATGTCAACATATAGACGTGTGATTTAGTTTTCGAAGATTTTTCAATGCCGAGAACCTCGATCAGAGAGTAAAAAAGGCGTCAGGTTCACAATGGTGTAAATTTAAAATGGGATATACCAGGCTAGGATTCGAGTTACAGGAACAAGGGCCAAACCAACCACCCAAGAATGGAATCGTCGAGCGAAAACACTTGACAACCTCCTAGAAGCAGCTTTTCTTGCCACCAGACCTTTCTCCATCAATTAGGAATCTGCTGCCGTCACTAAACACATTCCTTAAATTGTAGCCATTTGTTGAGTGTTTTTTTTTTGGTGTCTAATCCGCATATATATCACCATTACCCTTGATTTTCTTGACTGTATATCTCTTAAATGTCAACATATACACGTGTGATTTAGTTTTCGAAAATTTTTCAATGCCGAGAACCTCGATCTGAGACTAAAAAAGGCGTAAGGTTCACAATGGTGTAAAATTAAAATGGGATATACCGGGCTAGGATTCGTGTTACAGGAACAAGGACCAAACCAACCACCCAAGAATGGAATCGTCGAGCGAAAACACTTGACAACCTCCTAGAAGCAGCTTTTCTTGCCACCAGAAATTTCTCCATCAATTAGGAATCTGATGCCGTCACCAAAAACATTCCTTAAATTGTAGCCATTTGTTGAGTGTGATTTTTTTTGGTGTCTAACCCGCATATATATCACCATTGCCCTTGATTTTCTTGACTGTATATCTCTTAAATGTCAACATATACACGTGTGATTTAGTTTACGAAGATTTTTCAATGCCGAGAACCTCGATCAGAGAGTAAAAATGACGTAACGTTCCCAACGGTGTAAAATTAAAATGGGATATACCGGGCTAGGATTCGAGTTACAGGAACAAGGGCCAAACCAACCACCCAAGAATGGAATCAACGAGCGAAAACACTTGACAACCTCCTAGAAGCAGCTTTTCTTGCCACCAGACCTTTCTCCATCAATTAGGAATCTGATGCCGTCACTAAACGCATTCCTTAAATTGTAGCCATTTGTTGAGTTTTTTTTTGTGTCTAATCCGCATATATATCACCATTGCCCTTGATTTTCTTGACTGTATATCTCTTAAATGTCAACATATACACGTGTGATTTAGTTTTCGAAGATTTTTCAATGCCGGGAACCTCGATCTGAGACTAAAAAAGGCGTAAGGTTCTCAATGGTGTAAAATTAAAATGGGATATACCGGGCTAGGATTCGAGTTACAGGAACAAGGGCCAAACCAACCACCTAAGAATGGAATCGTCGAGCGAAAACACTTGACAACCTCCTAGAAGCAGCTTTTCTTACCACCAGACCTTTCTCCATCAATTAGGAATCAGATGCCGTCACTAAACACATTCCTTAAATTGTAGCCATTTGTTGAGCGTTATTTTTTTTGGTGTCTAATCCGCATACATATCACCATTGCCCTTGATTTTCTTGACTGTATATCTCTTAAATGTCAACATATACACGTGTGATTTAGTTTTCGAAGATTTTTCAATGCCGAGAACCTCGATCTGAGACTAAAAAAGACATAAGGTTCACAATGGTGTAAAATTAAAATGGGATATACCGGGCTAGGATTCGAGTTACAGGAACAAGGGCCAAACCAACCACCCAAGAATGGAATCGTCGAGCGAAAACAATTGACAAACTCCTAGAAGCAGCTTTTCTTGCCACCAGACCTTTCTCCATCAATTAGGAATCTGATGCCGTCACTAAACACATTCCTTAAATTGTAGCCATTTGTTGAGTGTGATTTTTTGGGTGTCTAATCCGCATATATATCACCATTGCCCTTGATTTTCTTGACTGTATATCTCTTAAATGTCAACATATACACGTGTGATTTAGTTTACGAAGATTTTTCAATGCCGAGAACCTCGAGCAGAGAGTTAAAAAGGCGTAAGGTTCACATTGGTGTAAAATTAAAATGAGATATACTGGGCTAGGATTCGAGTTACAGGAACAAGGGCCAAACCAACCACCCAAGAATGGAATCGTCCAGCGAAAACACTTGACAACCTCCTAGAAGCAGCTTTTCTTGCCACCAGACCTTTCTCCATCAATTTGGAATATGATGCCGTCACTAAACACATTCCTTAAATTGTAGCCATTTGTTGAGTGTGATTTTTTTGGTGTCTAATCCACATATATATCACCATTGCCCTTGATTTTCTTGACTGTATATCTCTTGAATGTCAACATATACACGTGTGATTTAGTTTACGAAGATTTTTCAAATGCCGAGAACCTCGAGCAGAGAGTAAAAATGGCTTGAGGTTCACAATGGTGTAAAATTAAAATGGGATATACCGGGCTAGGATTCGGGCTACAGGAACAAGGGCCAAACCAACCACCCAAGAATGGAATCGTCGAGCGAAAACACTTGACAACCTCCTAGAAGTAGATTTTCTTGCCACCAGACCTTTCTCCATCAATTAGAAATCTGATGTCGTCACTATACACATTCCTTAAGTTGTAGCCATTTGTTGAGTGTGATTTTTTTGGGTGTCTAATCCGCATATATATCACCATTGCCCTTGATTTTCTTGACTGCATATCTCTTAAATGTCAACATATACACGTGTAATTTAGTTTACGAAGATTTTTCAATGCCGAGAACCTCGAGCAGAGAGTAAAAAAGGCGTAAGGTTAACAATGGTGTAAAATTAAAATGGGATATACCGGGCTAGGATTCGAGTTACAGGAACAAGGGCCAAACCAACCACCCAAGAATGGAATCGTCGAGCGAAAACACTTGACAACCTCCTAGAAGCAGCTTTTCTTGCCACCAGACCTTTCTCCATCAAATAGGAATCTGATGCCGTCACTAAACACATTCCTTAAATTGTAGCCATTTGTTGAGTGTTTTTTTTCGTGTCTAATCCGCATATATATCACCATTGCCCTTGATTTTTTTGACTGTATATCTCTTAAATGTCAACATATACACGTGTGATTTAGTTTACGAAGATTTTTCAATGCCGAAAACCTCGATCAGAGAGTAAAAATGGCGTAACGTTAACAATGGTGTAAAATTAAAATGGGATATACCGTGCTAGGATTCGAGTTACAGGAACAAGGGCCAAACCAACCACCCAAGAATGGAATCGTCGAGCGAAAACACTTGACAACCTCCTAGAAGCAGCTTTTCTTGCCACCAGACCTTTCTCCATCAATTAGGAATCTGATGCCGTCTCTAAACACATTCCTTAAATTGTAGCCATTTGTTGAGTGTGATTTTTTTGGGTGTCTAATCCGCATATATATCACCATTGCCCTTGATTTTCTTGACTGTATATCTCTTAAATGTCAACATATACACGTGTGATTTAGTTTACGAAGATTTTACAATGCCGAGAACCTCGAGCAGAGAGTAAAAAAGGCGTAAGGTTCACATTGGTGTAAAATTAAAATGAGATATACTGGGCTAGGATTCGAGTTACAGGAACAAGGGCCAAACCAACCACCCAAGAATGGAATCGTCGAGCGAAAACACTTGACAACCTCCTAGAAGCAGCTTTTCTTGCCACCAGACCTTTCTCCATCAATTTGGAATCTGATGCCGTCACTAAACACATTCCTTAAATTGTAGCCATTTGTTGAGTGTGATTTTTTTGGTGTCTAATCCACATATATATCACCATTGCCCTTGATTTTCTTGACTGTATATCTCTTAAATGTTAACATATACACGTGTGATTTAGTTTACGAAGATTTTTCATATGCCGAGAACCTCGAGCAGAGAGTAAAAATGGCGTGAGGTTCACAATGGTGTAAAATTAAAATGGGATATACCGGGCTAGGATTCGGGCTACAGGAACAAGGGCCAAACCAACCACCCAAGAATGGAATCGTCGAGCGAAAACACTTGACAACCTCCTAGAAGTAGCTTTTCTTGCCACCAGACCTTTCTCCATCAATTAGAAATCTGATGTCGTCACTAAACACATTCCTTAAGTTGTAGCCATTTGTTGAGTGTGATTTTTTTGGGTGTCTAATCCGCATATATATCACCATTGCCCTTGATTTTCTTGACTGCATATCTCTTAAATGTCAACATATACACGTGTAATTTAGTTTACGAAGATTTTTCAATGCCGAGAACCTCGAGCAGAGAGTAAAAAAGGCGTAAGGTTAACATTGGTGTAAAATTAAAAAGTGATATACCGAGCTAGGATTCGAGTTACAGGAACAAGGGCCAAACCAACCACCCAAGAATGGAATCGTCGAGCGAAAATACTTGACAACCTCCTAGAAGCAGCTTTTCTTGCCACCAGACCTTTCTCCATCAATTTGGAATCTGATGCCGTCAATAAACACATTCCTTAAATTGTAGCCATTTGTTGAGTGTGATTTTTTTGGTGTCTAATCCACATATATATCACCATTGCCCTTGATTTTCTTGACTGTATATCTCTTAAATGTTAACATATACACGTGTGATTTAGTTTACGAAGATTTTTCAAATGCCGAGAACCTCGAGCAGAGAGTAAAAATGGCGTGAGGTTCACAATGGTGTAAAATTAAAATGGGATATACCGGGCTAGGATTCGGGCTACAGGAACAAGGGCCAAACCAACCACCCAAGAATGGAATCGTCGAGCGAAAACAATTGACAACCTCCTAAAAGTAGCTTTTCTTGCCACCAGACCTTTCTCCATCAATTAGAAATCTGATGTCGTCACTAAACACATTCCTTAAGTTGTAGCCATTTGTTGAGTGTGATTTTTTTGGGTGTCTAATCCGCATATATATCACCATTGCCCTTGATTTTCTTGACTGCATATCTCTTAAATGTCAACATATACACGTGTAATTTAGTTTACGAAGATTTTTCAATGCCGAGAACCTCGAGCAGAGAGTAAAAAAGGCGTAAGGTTAATATTGGTGTAAAATTAAAATGTGATATACCGGGCTAGGATTCGAGTTACAGGAACAAGGGCCAAACCAACCACCCAAGAATGGAATCGTCGAGCGAAAACACTTGACAACCTCCTAGAAGCAGCTTTTCTTGCCACCAGACCTTTCTCCATCAATTAGGAATCTGTTGCCGTCACTAAACACATTCCTTAAATTGTAGCCATTTGTTGAGTGTTTTTTTTTTGGTGTGTAATCCGCATATATATCACCATTGCCCTTGATTTTTTTGACTGTATATCTCTTAAATGTCAACATATACACGTGTGATTTAGTTTACGAAGATTTTTCAATGCCGAGAACCTCGATCAGAGAATAAAAATGGCGTAACGTTAACAATGGTGTTAAATTAAAATGGGATATACCGGGCTAGGATTCGAGTTACAGGAACAAGGGCCAAACCAACCACCCAAGAATGGAATCGTCGGGCGAAAACACTTGACAACCTCCTAGAAGCAGCTTTTCTTGCCACTAGACCTTTCTCCATCAATTAGGAATCTGATGCCGTCACTAAACACATTCCTTAAATTGTAGCCATTTGTTGAGTGTGATTTTTTTTTGGTGTCTAATCCGCATATATATCACCATTGCCCTTGATTTTCTTGACTGTATATCTCTTAAATGTCAACATATACACGTGTGATTTAGTTTACGAAGATTTTTCAATGCCGAGAACCTCGAGCAGAGAGTAAAAAAGGCGTAAGGTTCACAATGGTGTAAAACTAAAATGGGATATTCCGGGCTAGGATTCGAGTTACAGGAACAAGGGCCAAACCAACCACCCAAGAATGGAATCGTCGAGCGAAAACACTTGACAACCTCCTAGAAACAGCTTTTCTTGCGACCAGACCTTTCTCCATCAATTAGAAATCTGATGTCGTCACTAAACACATTCCTTAAATTGTAGCCATTTGTTGAGTGTGATTTTTTTGGGTGTCTAATCCGCATATATATCACCATTGCCCTTGATTTTCTTGACTGTATATCTCTTAAATGTCAACATATACACGTGTGATTTAGTTTACGAAGATTTTTCAATGCCGAGAACCTCGAGCAGAGAGTAAGAAAGGCGTAAGGTTAACAATGGTGTAATATTAAAATGGGATATACCGGGCAAGGATTCGAGTTACAGGAATAAGGGCCAAACCAACCACCCAAGAATGGAATCGTCGAGCGAAAACACTTTACAACCTCCTAGAAGCAGCTTTTCTTGCCACCAGACCTTTCTCCATCAATTCGGAATCTGATGTCGTCACTAAACACATTCCTTAAATTGTAGCCATTTGTTGAGTGTTTTTTTTGGTGTCTAATCCGCATATATATCACCATTGCATTTGATTTTCTTAACTGTATATCTCTTAAATGTCAACATATACACGTGTGATGTAGTTTACGAAGATTTTTCAATGCCGAGAACCTCGATCAGAGAGTAAAAAAGGCGTAAGGTTCACAATGGTGTAAAATTAAAATGAGATATACCTGGCTAGGATTCGAGTTACAGGAACAAGGACCAAACCAACCACCCAAGAATGGAATCGTCAAGCGAAAACACTTGACAACCTCCTAGAAGCAGCTTTTCTTGCCACCAGACCTTTCTCCATCAATTAGGAATCTGATGTCGTCACTAAACACATTCCTTAAATTGTAGACATTTGTTTAGTGTTTTTTTTGGTGTCTAATCCGCAGATAGATCACCATAAAACATGATTTTCTTGACTGTATATCTCTTAAATGTCAACATATACAAGTGTTATTTAGTTTACGAAGATTTTTCAATGCCGAGAACCTCGATCAGAGAGTAAAAAAGGCGTAAGGTTCACAACGGTGTAAAATTAAAATGGGGTATACCTTGCTAGGATTCGAGTTAAAGGAACAAGGGCCAAACCAACCACCCAAGAATGGAATCGTCGAGCGAAAACACTTGACAACCTCCTAGAAGCAGATTTTCTTGCCACTAGACCTTTCTCCATCAATCAGGAATCTGAAGACGTCACTAAACACATTCCTTTAATTGTAGCCATTTGTTGAGTGTTTTTTTTGGTGTCTAATCCGCATGTATATCACCATTGCCCTTGATTTTCTTGACTGTATATCTCTTAAATGTTAACATATACACGTGTGATTTAGTTTACGAAGATTTTTCAAATGCCGAGAACCTCGAGCAGAGAGTAAAAATGGCGTGAGGTTCACAATGGTGTAAAATTAAAATGGGATATACCGGGCTAGGATTCGGGCTACAGGAACAAGGGCCAAACCAACCACCCAAGAATGGAATCGTCGAGCGAAAACACTTGACAACCTCCTAGAAGCAGCTTTTCTTGCCACCAGACCTTTCTCCATCAATTAGAAATCTGATGTCGTCACTAAACACATTCCTTAAGTTGTAGCCATTTGTTGAGTGTGATTTTTTTGGGTGTCTAATCCGCATATATATCACCATTGCCCTTGATTTTCTTGACTGCATATCTCTTAAATGTCAACATATACACGTGTAATTTAGTTTACGAAGATTTTTCAATGCCGAGAACCTCGAGCAGAGAGTAAAAAAGGCGTAAGGTTAACATTGGTGTAAAATTAAAATGTGATATACCGAGCTAGGATTCGAGTTACAGGAACAAGGGCCAAACCAACCACCCAAGAATGGAATCGTCGAGCGAAAACACTTGACAACCTCCTAAAAGCAGCTTTTCTTGCCACCAGACCTTTCTCCATCAATTTGGAATCTGATGCCGTCACTAAACACATTCCTTAAATTGTAGCCATTTGTTGAGTGTGATTTTTTTGGTGTCTAATCCACATATATATCACCATTGCCCTTGATTTTCTTGACTGTATATCTCTTAAATGTTAACATATACACGTGTGATTTAGTTTACGAAGATTTTTCAAATGCCGAGAACCTCGAGCAGAGAGTAAAAATGGCGTGAGGTTCACAATGGTGTAAAATTAAAATGGGATATACCGGGCTAGGATTCGGGCTACAGGAACAAGGGCCAAACCAACCACCCAAGAATGGAATCGTCGAGCGAAAACAATTGACAACCTCCTAGAAGTAGCTTTTCTTGCCACCAGACCTTTCTCCATCAATTAGAAATCTGATGTCGTCACTAAACACATTCCTTAAGTTGTAGCCATTTGTTGAGTGTGATTTTTTTGGGTGTCTAATCCGCATATATATCACCATTGCCCTTGATTTTCTTGACTGCATATCTCTTAAATGTCAACATATACACGTGTAATTTAGTTTACGAAGATTTTTCAATGCCGAGAACCTCGAGCAGAGAGTAAAAAAGGCGTAAGGTTAATATTGGTGTAAAATTAAAATGTGATATACCGGGCTAGGATTCGAGTTACAGGAACAAGGGCCAAACCAACCACCCAAGAATGGAATCGTCGAGCGAAAACAGTTGACAACCTCCTAGAAGCAGCTTTTCTTGCCACCAGACCTTTCTCCATCAATTAGGAATCTGATGCCGTCACTAAACACATTCCTTAAATTGTAGCCATTTGTTGAGTGTTTTTTTTGGTGTGTAATCCGCATATATATCACCATTGCCCTTGATTTTTTTGACTGTATATCTCTTAAATGTCAACATATACACGTGTGATTTAGTTTACGAAGATTTTTCAATGCCGAGAACCTCGAGCAGAGAATAAAAATGGCGTAACGTTAACAATGGTGTAAAATTAAAATGGGATATACCGGGCTAGGATTCGAGTTACAGGAACAAGGGCCAAACCAACCACCCAAGAATGGAATCGTCGGGCGAAAACACTTGACAACCTCCTAGAAGCAGCTTTTCTTGCCACCAGACCTTTCTCCATCAATTAGGAATCTGATGCCGTCACTAAACACATTCCTTAAATTGTAGCCATTTGTTGAGTGTGATTTTTTTTTGGTGTCTAATCCGCATATATATCACCATTGCCCTTGATTTTCTTGACTGTATATCTCTTAAATGTCAACATATACACGTGTGATTTAGTTTACGAAGATTTTTCAATGCCGAGAACCTCGAGCAGAGAGTAAAAAAGGCGTAAGGTTCACAATGGTGTAAAACTAAAATGGGATATTCCGGGCTAGGATTTGAGTTACAGGAACAAGGGCCAAACCAACCACCCAAGAATGGAATCGTCGAGCGAAAACACTTGACAACCTCCTAGAAACAGCTTTTCTTGCCACCAGACCTTTCTCCATCAATTAGGAATCTGATGCCGTCACTAAACACATTCCTTAAATTGTAGCCATTTGTTGAGTGTTTTTTTTGGTGTCTAATCCGCATATATATCACCATTGCCCTTGATTTTCTTGACTGTATATCTCTTAAATGTCAACATATACACGTGTGATTTAGTTTACGAAGATTTTTCAATGCCGAGAACCTCGAGCAGAGAGTAAAAATGGCGTAACGTTAACAATGGTGTAAAATTAAAATGGGATATACCGGGCTAGGATTCGAGTTACAGGAACAAGGGCCAAACCAACCACCCAAGAATGGAATCGTCGGGCGAAAACACTTTACAACCTCCTAGAAGCAGCTTTTCTTGCCACCAGACCTTTCTCCATCAATTAGGAATCTGATGCCGTCACTAAACACATTCCTTAAATTGTAGCCATTTGTTGAGTGTGATTTTTTTTTGGTGTCTAATCCGCATATATATCACCATTGCCCTTGATTTTCTTGACTGTATATCTCTTAAATGTCAACATATACACGTGTGATTTAGTTTACGAATATTTTTCAATGCCGAGAACCTCGAGCAGAGAGTAAAAAAGGCGTAAGGTTCACAATGGTGTAAAACTAAAATGGGATATTCCGGGCTAGGATTCGAGTTACAGGAACAAGGGCCAAACCAACCACCCAAGAATGGAATCGTCGAGCAAAAACACTTGACAACCTCCTAGAAGCAGCTTTTCTTGCCACCAGACCTTTCTCCATCAATTAGAAATATGATGTCGTCACTAAACACATTCCTTAAATTGTAGCCATTTGTTGAGTGTGATTTTTTTGGGTGTCTAATCCGCATATATATCACCATTGCCCTTGATTTTCTTGACTGTATATCTCTTAAATGTCAACATATACACGTGTGATTTAGTTTACGAAGATTTTTCAATGCCGAGAACCTCGAGCAGAGAGTAAAAAAGGCGTAAGGTTAACAATGGTGTAATATTAAAATGGGATATACCGGGCAAGGATTCGAGTTACAGGAATAAGGGCCAAACCAACCACCCAAGAATGGATTCGTCGAGCGAAAACACTTTACAACCTCCTAGAAGCAGCTTTTCTTGCCACCAGACCTTTCTCCATCAATTCGGAATCTGATGCCGTCACTAAACACATTCCTTAAATTGTAGCCATTTGTTGAGTGTTTTTTTTGGTGTCTAATCCGCATATATATCACCATTGCCCTTGATTTTCTTAACTGTATATCTCTTAAATGTCAACATATACACGTGTGATGTAGTTTACGAATATTTTTCAATGCCGAGAACCTCGATCAGAGAGTAAAAAAGGCGTAAGGTTCACAATGGTGTAAAATTAAAATGAGATATACCTGGCTAGGATTCGAGTTACAGGAACAAGGACCAAACCAACCACCCAAGAATGGAATCGTCAAGCGAAAACACTTGACAACCTCCTAGAAGCAGCTTTTCTTGCCACCAGACCTTTCTCCATCAATTAGGAATCTGATGTCGTCACTAAACACATTCCTTAAATTGTAGCCATTTGTTTAGTGTTTTTTTTGGTGTCTAATCCGCAGATAGATCACCATAAAACATGATTTTCTTGACTGTATATCTCTTAAATGTCAACATATACAAGTGTGATTTAGTTTACGAAGATTTTTCAATGCCGAGAACCTCGATCAGAGAGTAAAAAAGGCGTAAGGTTCACAACGGTGTAAAATTAAAATGGGATATACCTTGCTAGGATTCGAGTTACAGGAACAAGGGCCAAACCAACCACCCAAGAATGGAATCGTCGAGCGAAAACATTTGACAACCTCCTAGAAGCAGATTTTCTTGCCACTAGACCTTTCTCCATCAATCAGGAATCTGAAGACGTCACTAAACACATTCCTTTAATTGTAGCCATTTGTTGAGTGTTTTTTTTGGTGTCTAATCCGCATGTATATCACCATTGCCCTTGATTTTCTTGACTGTATATCTCTTAAATGTCAACATATACACGTGTGATTTAGTTTACAAAGATTTTTCAATGCCGAGAACCTCGATCAGAGAGTAAAAAAGGCGTAAGGTTCACAACGGTGTAAAATTAAAATGGGATATACCGGGCTAGGATTCGAGTTACAGGAACAAGGGCCAAACCAACCACCCAAGAATGGAATCGTCGACCGAAAACACTTGACAACCTCCTAGAAGCAGCTTTTCTTGCCACCAGACCTTTCTCCATCAATTAGGAATCTGATGCCATCACTAAACACATTCCTTAAATTGTAGCTATTTGTTGAGTGTTTTTTTTTGGTGTCTAATCCGCATATATATCACCATTGCCCTTGATTTTCTTGACTGTATATCTCTTAAATGTCAACATATACACGTGTGATTTAGTTTACGAAGATTTTTCAATGCCGAGAACCTCGATCAGAGAGTAAAAAAGGCGTAAGGTTCACAATGGTGTAAAATTAAAATGGGATATACCGGGCTAGGATTCGAGTTACAGGAACAAGGGCCAAACCAACCACCCAAGAATGGAATCGTCGAGCGAAAACATTTGACAACCTCCTAGAAGCAGCTTTTCTTGCCACCAGACCTTTCTCCATCAATTAGGAATCTGATGCCGTCACTAAACACATTCCTTAAATTGTAGCCATTTGTTGAGTGTTTTTTTTGGTGTCTAATCCGCATATATATCACCATTGCCCTGGATTTTCATGAATGTATATCTCTTAAATGTCAACATATACACGTGTGATTTAGCCTACGAAGATTTTTCAATGCTGAGAACCTCCATCAGAGGATAAAAAAGGCGTAAGGTTCACAATGGTGTAAATTTAAAATGGGATATACCGGGCTAGAATTCGAGTTACAGGAACAAGGGCCAAACCAACCAACCAAGAATGGAATCGTCGAGCGAAAACACTTGACAACCTCCTAAAAGCAGCTTTTCTTGCCACCAGACCTTTCTCCATCAATTAGGAATCTGATGCCGTCCCTAAACACATTCCTTGAATTGTAGCCATTTGTTGAGTGTTTTTTTGGTGTCTAATCCGAATATATATCACCATTGACCTTGATTTTCTTGTCTGAATATCTCTTAAATGTTAACATATACACGTGTGATCTAGTTTACGAAGATTTTTCAATGCCAAGAACCTCGATCAGAGAGTAAAAAAGGCGTAAGGTTCACAATGGTGTAAAATTAAAATGAGATATACCTGGCTAGGATTTGAGTTACAGGAACAAGGACCAAACCAACCACCCAAGAATGGAATCGTCAAGCGAAAACAATTGACAACCTCCTAGAAGCAGCTTTTCTTGCCACTAGACCTTTCTCCATCAATTAGGAATCTGATGTCGTCACTAAACACATTCTTTAAATTGTAGCCATTTGTTTAGTGTTTTTTTTGGTGTCTAATCCGCAGATAGATCACCATAAAACATGATTTTCTTGACTGTGTATCTCTTAAATGTCAACATATACACGTGTGATTTAGTTTACGAAGATTTTTCAATGCCGAGAACCTCGATCAGGGAGTAAAAAAGGTGTAAGGTTCACAACGGTGTAAAATTAAAATGTGATATACCTTGCTAGGATTCGAGTTACAGGAACAAGGGCCAAACCAACCACCCAAGAATGGAATCGTCAAGCGAAAACACTTGACAACCTCCTAGAAGCAGATTTTCTTGCCACTAGACCTTTCTCCATCAATCAGGAATCTGATGCCGTCACTAAACACATTCCTTAAATTGTAGCCATTTGTTGAGTGTTTTTTTTGGTGTCTAATCCGCATGTATATCACCATTGCCCTTGATTTTCTTGACTGTATATCTCTTAAATGTCAACATATACACGTGTGATTTAGTTTACAAAGATTTTTCAATGCCGAGAACCTCGATCAGAGAGTAAAAAAGGCGTAAGGTTCACAACGGTGTAAAATTAAAATGGGATATACCGGGCTAGGATTCGAGTTACAGGAACAAGGGCCAAACCAACCACCCAAGAATGGAATCGTCGACCGAAAACACTTGACAACCTCCTAGAAGCAGCTTTTCTTGCTACCAGACATTTCTCCATCAATTAGGAATCTGATGCCGTCACTAAACACATTCCTTAAATTGTAGCTATTTGTTTAGTGTTTTTTTTTGGTGTCTAATCCGCATATATATCACCATTGCCCTTGATTTTCTTGACTGTATATCTCTTAAATGTCAACATATACACGTGTGATTTAGTTGACGAAGATTTTTCAATGCCGAGAACCTCGATCAGAGAGTAAAAAAGGCGTAAGGTTCACAATGGTGTAAAATTAAAATGGGATATATCGGGCTAGGATTCGAGTTTCAGGAACAAGGGCCAAACCAACCACCCAAGAATGGAATCGTCGAGCGAAAACACTTGACAACCTCCTAGAAGCAGCTTTTCTTGCCACCAGACCTTTCTCCATCAATTAGGAATCTGATGCCGTCACTAAACACATTCCTTAAATTGTAGCCATTTGTTGAGTGTTTTTTTTGGTGTCTAATCCGCATATATATCACCATTGCCCTGGATTTTCTTGACTGTATATCTCTTAAATGTCAACATATACACGTGTGATTTAGTCTACGAAGATTTTTCAATGCTGAGAACCTCCATCAGAGGATAAAAAAGGCGTAAGGTTCACAATGGTGTAAATTTAAAATGGGATATACCGGGCTAGGATTCGAGTTACAGGAACAAGGGCCAAACCAACCACCCAAGAATGGAATCGTCGAGCGAAAACACTTGACAACCTCCTAGAAGCAGCTTTTCTTGCCACCAGACCTTTCTCCATCAATTAGGAATCTGATGCCGTCCCTAAACACATTCCTTGAATTGTAGCCATTTGTTGAGTGTTTTTTTGGTGTCTAATCCGCATATATATCACCATTGCCCTTGATTTTATTGACGGTCATCATCATCATCATACTCAGTAAATCCCACCAATAGCAAAGCTAAGGTAGGGTCTGAGGAGGGTAAGATGTAGACAGCCTTACCTCTACCCCGTAGGAATAGAGAGGCTGCTTCCAGTGAGACCCCCGGCTCGATTGTAGTTTTGTATCAAGCCTTGGACCTAAGACACATAACAATCAAACAATCGGGACAGAGACTGATTGGTGCATGTACCCCCGTGTCTTTCAGTTATCAACGTCACCTTGATTTTATTGACGGTATATCTCTTAAATGAAAACATATACACGTGTGATTTAGTATACGACGATTTTTCAATGCCGGGAACCTCGATCAGAGAGTAAAAAAAGGCGTTAGGTTCACAATGGTGTAAAATTAAAATGTGATATACCGGGCTAGGATTCGAGTTACAGGAACAAGGGCCAAACCAACCACCCAAGAATAGAATCATCGAGTGAAAACACTTGACAACCTCCTAGAAGCAGCTTTTCTTGCCACCAGACCTTTCTCCATCAGTTAGGAATCTGATGCCGTTACTAAACACATTCCTTAAATTGTAGCCATTTGTTGAGTGTTTTTTTTTTGTATTCTAATCCGCATATATATCACCATTGCCCTTGATTTTCTTGACTGTATATCTCTTAAATGTCAACATATACACGTGTGATTTAGTTTACGAAGATTTTTCAATGCCGAGAACCTCGATCAGAGAGTAAAAAAGGTGTAAGGTTCACAATGGCGTAAAATTAAAATGGGATATACGGGGCTAGGATTCGAGTTACAGGAACAAGGGTGTTGGGATTGAACCCTATCAGAGGAACATATAATTAAAGCCAAAACTGGATCAGAGCAGTGGATCCAGAATAAGCAGATGTTATGTATACAAGTCTCTCCCCTTGAAAGTGGTTTCAACATCTGCTGACCTCCTATCTACTGATCGGTACAACTGCTGACCTACAACTGCTGATGAAGACTAAAGCCCTGCTGTTCAATCTACTGCCTTGAGTCAAGCACTGCTGGGTTATATCAAGTGCTGCTAGGTTCACATCAGTGGAAGGATTCAGCAGTAGTTTAGTTTGTCTTTATGTAATGAATTGTAATAACAATTGTTAGCATAGCCGTACTTGTATAGATCAGAGGTTAGAGTTTGTTAGGAGGTTAGATGTCACTTTCATGGTGACGTCAGCTAAGATGCCACAGTGGTTTGTCCGTGCCTATAAATAGAACAGTACAGGCTCTTCACCATCTTCTTCCTACACGAACAAATCACAGTGAGCTCAGGCTGAGGGGGAGTTTGTTGTTTACATGCAATTGTAATCGGTGTTTGGAATAAATTTAAGCATTCGATTCATTGTTGAAAATGTGTGTTAAAAGCAATTCTCCTGTTTGATTGTGAAAAGTTTGTTTCCATTATTTTTCGCTGCACTACTCATTCATTGTTCATTTTAATTCAAACGTAAATCACAATCAAAACCAAACTCAGATCCTAACAATTGGTATCAGAGCTCGGACAGTCAAATTTGATTTAACAATCATTTTGACATAAATAGTTCAGCTTACAATCATTGATACTGATAGTTTGTTCGTTTTGTTGAAAAACAGTGTAAGGTTTAATCACCATCAAAGTTGATTAATCAGTGCCTGTAAAACAATCAGGATGACGTCACAATCACAAGATGATAAGAATAACATTGGCTCTCTTTTCAAACCACCCAAGGCTTTGTTGACTGGAGCAGCATGCCTGATGAGCTTGGTGATGAAAATTTTGCACTCTATGCTTCTAATGATACTCTTAATGATGAATTTTGTTAGATGGCATTAGAGTTAATACCATAAGGGGTAGAAACTGAAGGTGAATAGCTAAGTAATGAAACAGTGGATGAAGTAGCTGAAGCAGTGGTAACTGCAGTTGCTGGTGAAATACTTCTGGGAGAAAATTCAGAAACCTTGATTGAACCACTGTCTGACCCCTGGTCCAAAGAAGACAAAGAAGAAGAGGAAGAGAAGAAAGCAGGTGAGGAAGAAGTTAGAGCTGATGATGAAGGTAATCATCAATGTGATTGTGCCATGATGGCTGCTGCTAAGGTATCACCTCAAGTTCTTGAAAAACTGTGTTCAGACAAATGTATTATTGCATTTGCTAGCATTAAAGAGGTAAATGAAAACCTTAGGGATAAGATCTTATATGATGAAGTCAAATTTGAAAAGTCATTAAAAGAACTTAAAAACAAATTGGCTGAAAAAGACAAAGAAATCAGCAGCCTCAAAGAAGATCAAAGCATAACCAAGAATCAACTCCAAACTATGGTAGAAAAATACCAAGTTTGCAAAAAGGAGTTGGAATCCACCAAGATCACTTGTGAAAGATGGGTGGAATCTTGCAAAGGTTTTGAGGTTATGCTTGAGAAATAGCTTAAAAGCAATGTTAAGTTTGGTATAGGATATAGAAAATATGATGATCTTGAAAACACTGTTGTCAAACAAGCTGGTTCAACTGAAATAATACCAACCAACAAGAATGGCCAAGAAGTAAAGATTACTGACAAACTTGGTAACAAAATCACTCTGGAAAGATCATCTGTGGGGTCCTCAACTTTTGAGGAAATTGAGAAATACCAATTTAAACCCACATAGTCTGATGAGTGTGACATTCTTGAAAACTTTAAACCCATGGATTTCACAACCACTGATGGTGTCATAGCTCCAAAAGAAAAGGTCATTCCTATCAAAGACATCCCAACAGTAGTTCAAAACTCTGTTGCTAAGGAGTCTGAGAAAAGGAAGAAAAGAGAAAAGATCAAAAACCTGTTTTGTGATTTTTGTGAAAAGACGAATCATCTAACAAAAGACTGTTTTCATCTAAAAGCATATGATCTAAACAAAACAAGTATCATTGTACCTGCTGAAAGCTGCACCATCTGTGGTAAAAATAACCACAAAACTCAAGAATGTGTGTATCTCAAGAATTTTGATGTGAAAAAGAATGAGTACACTGCTAAAACATCCTTGAGTCCATCAACATCATCTGTCAAATTTACCAAGAATCAACCACTATTTGTGCCAGTCCAAACAGCTGTTACAAAACAGCTGAATCAAACATCTGTCCAAAGAGATGTTCAAGTGACTGATGCACCCCGTGCCAATCAATACAGAAGAGACAAGGGACAAGTACCATACCAAAGGATCCCACATGTTTATGAGACGTACAAAAGGCCCTCTAAACCAAGAGTAAACAGGCATCCTTTTGGTTACCAGCAGGTGATTGGTCAAGAACCCCAACAGTGGTTAGAGAAAAACAGTCCTAAAACAGTCCAAACCCCTGACCTAACCACTGTCCATCCATCTGCACTCATCCCAGACACTGTTGAGACCCCATCCAAATCCTTATTGGCTTTGGAGACCCTAATGAACTAATCCTTTTACTTCATGTTCAGGGAGCTTCTGCATGCTTAGATAGCCTTTGGTATGTAGATAGTGGAGGCTCCAGGCACATGATAGGATGTAAAGCCCTTCTCAAAGATTTCAAAATCCATGGAGGGGGTGATATATCCTTTGGTAATAATAGTAAAGGGAAAGTTCTGGGGTCTGGTACAGTACAGTCTGGTAATGTAAAATTTGAAAATGTCAATCTGATAGACAATCTAAAATTCAACCTTCTGAGTGTTTCACAAATGAGTGATAAGGGGTATGGATCATTCTTCACAAAGGAGTGTTGTAGGATTGTTGGACCAGAAATGGTTGAAAAGATTGAAGCAATAATAAAAACTGGAAAAAAAACCTGTTGCTCAAAGAAGTTGCAATGTTTATGTGGTGGATATGTCAAAAGAGTGTCCCAGAACTGATGCCTGTCTGTTCTCTGCTGCATCAAACAAAGAGACAGAATTATGGCATAGGAGATTGGGGCACACAAATCTCCAGACAATCACTGCCATTTCAAAACAGGGTTTAGTAAGAGGTTTACCTCAAAAACTGTTCACCTGTCCTGAGCATTTTGTTTCCTGCCTAAAAGGAAAACAACATAAAAGCTCCTACAAATCCATTGATGAGTCCAAAACAACCAAATGTTTGTAAATGCTTCATATGGATTTGTTTGGCCCAGTTAAAGTCACGAGTCTTAAGAAAAGGAGATATTGTTTGGTTATTGTTGATGACTTTTCTAGGTTTACATGGACTTACTTTTTACACTCAAAAGATGAGACTGCAGGCATTCTACAAGACTTTGTGAAACAGGTTGAAAAGCAGTTTGACCTTCCAGTAAAAATCTTCAGAAGTGACAATGGCACAGAGTTCAGGAACAAGGAGTTAGATGATTTCTGTGTGTCAAAAGGAATTGTGAGGCAATACAGCATTCCAAGAACACCAGAACAAAATGGGGTTGTTGAAATAAAGAACATAACTTTGATTGAGGCTGCCAGAACCATGCTTGCTGATTCAGGTTTGCCATTAACTTTTTGGGCAGAGGCAGTAAACACTGCCTGCTATGTCCAAAACAGAGTTTTAATCAACCCCAGTCATCAAAAGACTGCATATGAACTGCTTTATAAAATAAAGCCATTAATTTCACATTTCAAAGTTTTTGGCTACCCACGCTTCATTTTAAACTTAAAAGATTCCATCTCAAAGTTTGCAGCCAAAATTGATTGTGGTTATCATCTGGGATACTCAACCACTGCTAAGGCCTACAAAGTGTTTAACACAAGGACCAGAATAGTGGAAGAGACTTTGAATGTAAAGTTCAATGAACTCTCATCAATGAAAATCCCAGCAAACCCTGCATATTTGTTTGATCTTGATAAATTCACTTTTGAAAATACTGCTGTCAAGACTAACAGTGCAGGTCCATCAGAGGATTCATCACCAGACTATGGGTATGAGATCATCATTCCTCAACAAAAGTATGTCCAAATGGGAAGAGCAGCAGATGTTGAAAACAACTGTCAAAGCTCAACCACTGCTACCTCAACAGTTGTTGATCAAAGTAGCCCTTTAACCCCTGCTTCCACATCATCAAACACTGTTGATAAAAGTCCTCAAACAACGGATCAAAGTCAGCATGTGTCCACACCATTACCTCCTATTCCACCACCTTTTGAGGCCACTACTGGATCATCAAAATCACCAGCAGTGGTTAGCTCAGATGATTCACATCTGCAGCCTTCACCAACAAATGGCATCATTCCATACCAAGGAGATTTAATCTTCTTGAGATCTCATCCACCTGATCAAATCATTGGCAACATCAATGAAGGGGTGCTCGCAAGAAGCCAAACCCAAAACATTTGTCTTTTTGCAAGTTTTCTATCACTCCATCAACCTGTCAAGTACCAAGAGGCACTGAAAGACAACAGTTGGGTAGAAGCCATGCAGGAGGAGCTCCAACAGTTTAAAAGAAAACAAGTATGGGAGCTTGTACCACTGCCAAAGGATGTGAGTCCCATAGGCACAAAGTGGGTCTTCAAAAACAAAACTGATGAAAGGGGCATTGTTGTCAAGAATAAAGCCAGGCTGGTGGTTCAAGGTTACAGACAGGAGGAGGGGATTGATTATGATGAAACCTTTGCCCCTGTAGCAAGATTGGAAGCTATAAGACTGTTCCTGGCCTTTGTTGTCAACCACAATATGAAGGTGTTTCAAATGGATATAAAAAGTGCTTTCCTCTATGGTACAATTCAAGAAGAGGTGTATGTTTGTCAACCGCCAGGTTTTGAGGATCCTTTTTATCCAGATCATGTCTACAGGCTAAACAAAGCCCTGTACGGCCTGAAACAAGCACCTAGGGCCTGGTATGAAACTCTTTCCACCTTTCTACTCTCAAATGGTTTCAAAAGAGGTACCATCGATAAAACACTGTTTCTAAAATGGAGAGGAAAGGATTTAATGATTGTCCAAATTTATGTGGATGACATTATTTTTGGAAGCACATGTAATAAAATGTGTGAAGAGTTTAGGCAACTCATGACAACTGAGTTTGAAATGAGTGCAATGGGTGAACTGCAATGCTTTCTTGGTCTCCAATTTCAGCAAATGCAAAATGGAACTTTCATTCATCAAAGCAAATATGCTAAAGAACTTTTAAACAAATTTGATATGAATGATTGTAAACCATGCAGCACACCCATGGCAACAAATAAGCTAGTCATGTCTGATGAAAAGGATGAGCTGATTGACCAAACTCTATATAGAAGCATGATTGGGTCTTTATTGTACCTAACTGCATCTAGGCCAGACATCATGTTTGCAACATGTGTTTGCGCAAGAAGTCAATCAGCCCCTAGGAAATCCAACCTTATTGCTGTAAAAAGTATATTCAGATACATAAAAAGTGCTCCCACACTTGGTATCTGGTATCCAGCTAATGGGAATATCAAGCTTTCAGGATTTTCAGACAGTGACTTTGCTGGATGTAACACCACAAGGAAGTCCACTTCAGGAGGGTGCCAGTTTCTAGGCGACTGCTTAGTTTCTTGGCAAAGCAAAAAAGCAAGCAGCTGTTTCAACATCCACTGCTGAAGCTGAATACATTGCTGCTGCAAGCTGTACAGCCCAACTCCTGTGGCTTCAAAATCAGTTGTTGGATTTTGGTATAACTGTCTTAAAGACACCACTCATGTTGGATAGCAAGGCAACATAAAATATCATCAAAAATCCAGTTTCCCACTCAACCACAAAACACATCGACATCAGACATCACTTTGTAAGGGATTGCTATGAAAAAGGTTTGATTTCTCTGCATCATGTTCCAACTAAAGACCAGCTGGCAGATGTGCTCACAAAAGCATTAGATACATCCACCTTTGAAAGCTTGGTCTCTAGAATTGACATGCTAAACATGGAATAACATGCAAAATCCGGTTTTTCTATGAATAAAAGCATTAAAATGTTTTCAGAAAATCAAAAATCCATCCTTAAAAATAGCTAAAAATGAATTTGTCATTAAAATCCTTAAAAGTCTGCCATAATCACTGCTTTGTTCAAAAGTCTGTTCTACTTAAAAATCTGTCCACTGCTGAAAGTCAACCCCTGCTCTCTCATTTCCTTGATAAGCACTGTTGTTTAAAATGAGTGTTTTATCCACTGATATGCTATCCACTGATAGTCAAAATCACCCACTGCTCTCATTGTAATAGTTATGCCCACTGATCTTGTTCCATCAGTGGTCTTCATAAAATAGTTGTCGTTTTCTTCATCAGGGTTTGGCACGTGGACAGTACATAGCGGTCAGATCTTTTGTAACCGCTGCCACGTCAGCATTCACTTTTTCTCTATAAAACCCCCTTCGAAACCCCAAACAGGGTTTTACTGTCGAATTGAATTCTTAAAAATTCTCTTCTCAAAGCAGTTTTCATCTCATTTCCTCAAATTTCTTCACAACCTTCATCAATCTTCTTCTCCAAAATGACAAAATCAAAGTCATCCGCACAACCCACCTCAAAATCCTCTCGTAAAAAGGCCGATTCAACGGCTACACCCATCGAAATCCCATACAAAGCACCTCACAATTATCTGGGTCTTTTGACAAAACCAGGCACCACCGATGCTTTCGATTCCATCATTGACACCATGTCTGCATCAAAGTACAAAACTTTGTTAACAGCAGATGCTCCAATTTATCTGCAAACCCAAAGAGAGTTTTGGAAAAATACTACCCTTGAAAAACAAGGAGAAAATGTCATAGCCATTAACTCTTCTCTTATGGGTAAAGCTGTCAAAATCACACCACAATCCATCTCGGAGGTCTTTAAACTCAATGATCAGCAAGGTAAAACTTCTTTTCCTAAAAATGAGTTAAAAACTGATTTCCTTGAAAGGGGTTATGTAGAGCAAATAAAAAAGGATACCTTACAAAAAGGTAATTTTCCACCTGCAACAAGATTTTTGTTCCATACTCTGCTTATGTGTGTTTCAAACAAAACCACTTCTTTTAATGAAATACTATTAAAGATTCAAAACCTGGGATATGCTATACTTCAAGATGAAAATTTCAATTACTCCCAGGAAATCTTTAATGATTTGGTTAAAAATGTTGATAAAAAGCCATTCTTACTTTTTCCAAGATTCCTAAGTTACTATTTTGAAAAGAAACTTGGTAAGAATGATGCTACTGCAATAAAACAAGGTGCATCTTTTCAAATAAACAGCTTAACTGCTGAAACTTTTACAAGAATGTCAACACCTTGCAAAACACAAGCAGAGGTGCCTGAGTAGATTTTAGTAGCTACCACCGCTCCTCAGGTATCTGCTGCTGAGCCCACTGCTCAAGGTGATCATAGCAGCAAAACAACTGCTTTGAAACCTACACCTACACTCACCAAAAGGCCAAAACAAAAGAAATCTCAAAAGCCCCCCAAACCTACAAAAAAGGCAACTCTGGAGGATGAGATACCAGAGCAACTGCCAGTGACAGCACAAAAGTCACAAGAAACCACTGCTGCTACTTCCTCACAGCAGTTGGTAGAAATATCTCAACCCATGCCTGAAACTCCTCCTACTTCTTCTCAAAAAGAACAGGTTGTACAAATAGGGACACCACAATATGATGCTCTGGAATCACTTGCTTCCAACATCCACAGCCCAATGCCCGGGGCAAATTCTCTTTCTACACCCAACCTCACCTCCATAATTCCCCCACCAACTAAATTATTGTTGGATGCTATTGATCTGAACCAGGCACAAACCAGCCCTTCTCACTCACCTATCAATGAGAACATACTTCAACAAATGACTGGGTCTGATGTATCAATCATAGCTAACCCACCAACAAGACCTGATGAGGTTACACCCCTTGAGTTACATGTAACTCTTGGTGGTAGTCCAAGTGAAGCACCCACTACAAATGTTGAACCCACTGGTTTACATCTGGTCAGTGGTTACATCAATAAGACTTCCTTGGAGGCAATTCCTTCTATAGCACCTCTGATAACCACTAGTGAGTTTGTTTTAACCACTGGTACCATAAAAAGGTTGTCAAGTGTTGAAGGAAGAAGTCCCCAGTACCAAGAAAAAGGGGCATCAGTGGATAATGTTTGGAGTACACTCCCTGCATCAACAACTGTTACAACCACTGCTAGTGGGAAATCAGATGATCCAATTAGGTTGGGTGATGGTTTAAAGTACCTAGAATTGACGGATAAAGTTGAAAAACTGGATACCTCGGTTGCAGAAATCAAAGAAATGTTGCAACAGTTGTTGAAAGTTCAAAAGGTGCCACCCACTGCTGTTCCAGCTCAAGCATCTGCTCCACCACAAGCACCTGCTGTAAATGAGTTATGGAATCTATTTAAACCCTGCTCCAACAGCAACAACAAATGGCTGATCAGCAACATGCAATACATGTACAAGAGCTGAGAAACATAATGAAGTCCAGGTTTAGAAACACCCAAGCAGACATCAAGGCTATCAAGGCCCATCTCTTGAACACCACTGGCACTTCTCCTCCCACTGTTATCTTCATTGATCAATTACCCCCCAGATAATGCCAAAAAGGGGGATAAAATCAAGGAGTGGAAGAAGAAGGGAATAGATGATGGTCTGTATATTGAACCAGAAAAAGAAGCAATGACTAAAAAGATTCACTTGCCAGATGGTAGCAAAAAGATTGATGTTACCATAAATGCACTTACTGAAGCAAAAGCAAGTGTAAAAAGGGACAGAGAGGCAAAGGATATGTCCAGGTGGAATGAGGAGAAAAGAGCTTATATGGAGCTGAATGCGCAGGGTTGTTCTAAGCCAAAGGATGTTAAAAATCCTGAGCCAAAAAGAAATCCCACTCGAAAAGTGAGGGAACCCAAATCCATACCATCCAGACTCACAAAGCATACTCCCAAACCACCATCCAAAAGCCCCCAACATCAATCTTCCACTTAAACAGCTGTTGTAACTCCTTCTGTATCAACAACTGCTGGTACTTCAGTAGTTTCAACATCTGCTACCACTTCAACACACACCACAACCACTGCCATATCACCACCACCAAAAATCATCTCACCACCAAAACCACCATCACCTCCTGCCAAAAAATAGAAGACATCAGATGTTACAACATCTGTTGTAATGGCAACAGTGGTTGAAACACCAGTTGTTTCAACAACTGTTAGTCAGCCACCTTCTACCATTCAAATCACCACCACTGATCCACCCAAAGCATCATCAGCCTCTCTTACAATAAAAAGGAGAAGGATTTTCATACCTGATGATGACTCTCCATCTCCACCACCAACATGTTCGCAATCCCTTGCACTTATCCCAAAACCTGTTCCTCTCTCATCAGCTCAAGTACAGCAACCAATCCCTATCATCACTCCTGCAGGTTTCCAATATCCTCTTGAACTTATAGCAGTCAGAGAAGAGATTAAATCCTTCTACTATGAGGATGATCCTGCTAAAAGGAAGTTGCCATCTGTTGAAGGATATCCTAGGCCTAACAACATTGAAGAGTACTTGAAAATTAAAGCTCTACAGGCAGAGGATATTTCTAAAAGAAACTCCCAAGGAAAAACTGACAAAGAAATTCAAAGGCATTACCAGTTTCTATTTACTCAAGTCAGATCTTTAGAGCAATTTGCAAAAAAAAGTTTGTCAACAAATATCAGAAAGAGCAGATGAAACTCTGAGAAAAGACTACATTGAAAGCATTATGGCTTCTAAGAAGTATAAGGGAGAAAAACATATGTACAAGGAGTGGACCATTCCTGAGGTTGAAAAAGAAGCAGCCAGGATTCAAGAAATGATCCAAAATAAGGTCAAACACACTCCTCCTGATTGGTCAAAGTACAAAAAGAATGAGCCTGAAAAGACTTTGGAGCTGAAGAGAATGAAAGAGGAACTAGTTGCAGCTGACTATGGTCTAAAAATCAAGTGGCAAGATGGAAAGAAGACAAAGTCAGGACCACCTACAAAAAGTTGGAGGAACTACGAAAGAAAGATCCAAGTGTTCCACAAAAACCTGACTACCCTGAAGCAGAGGTTTCAACAAGACCACCAAAACTGCAAATCAGGAGATCTACTGCTCCAGCTGGTGCTGCCATCTATAAAAGAAGGCAACAAAAACAGTTGGATGCTGAAACAGTGCAAGATTTAATGGCAGGTGATGACCTTGTAAAAGAGGGAATTAAGAAGATGATTATAGAAACTCTTGGATTGGATCAAACTGCAAGTACTGCTCAGTCAGTCATCAATAGGCCAACATCACCAAACACCTCATCTAATAAAAATCTCCCAAGAAACCCACCAGACTCAAAATTACTAAAGTGGAAAACTGACAAACAGACCCATGTACTAACAGTGATCAAGTCTAGTGGAGAAGTGAAGAAAATAACAAGGGAACAAGCACTTGGCCTAAGTCTTGAAGATTTGCAGGATCTCCCTAATCTTCTACTGTGCAGGGATGATGATGACACAGATGCCTTAGCCTTTGAGTTAAAACTTAAAGGGCAAATAAGGGAACTGTTGATGAGGCAATAAAGATCTACCAATAATGAAGGGTTTTGGCATTATCTGTTCCAGGGGGAGATTGTTGGGATTGAACCCTATCAGATGAACAGATAATTAAAGCCAAAACTGGATCAGAGCAGTGGATCCAGAATAAGCAGATGTTATGTATACAAGTCTCTCCCCTTGAAAGTGGTTTCAACATCTGCTGACCTCCTATCTACTGATCGGTACAACTGCTGACCTACAACTGCTGATGAAGACTAAAGCCCTGCTGTTCAATCTACTGCCTTGAGTCAAGCACTGTTGGGTTATATCAAATGCTGATGTGTTCACATCAGTGGAAGGATTCAGCAGTAGTTTAGTTTGTCTTTATGTAATGAATTGTAATAACAGTTGTTAGCATAGCAGTACTTGTATAGATCAGAGGTTAGAGTTTGTTAGGAGGTTAGATGTCACTTTCATGGTGACGTCAGCTAAGATGCCACAGTGGTTTGTCCATGCCTATAAATAGAACAGTACCCTGTACTGTTATATTAGCTCTTCACTATCTTCTTCCTACACGAACAAATCACAGTGAGCTCAGGCTGAGGGGGAGTTTGTTGCATACATGCCATTGTAATCGGTGTTTGGAAAAAAATTAAGCATTTTATTCATTGTTGAAAATGTGTGTTCAAAGCAATTCTCCTGTTTGATTGTGAAAAGTTTGTTTCCATTATTTTTCGCTGCACTACTCATTCATTGTTCATTATAATTCAAACGTAAATCACAATCAAAACCAAACTCAGATCCTAACAAAGGGTCAAACCAACAACCCAAGAATGGAATTGTCGAGCGAAAACCCTTGACAACCTCCTAGAAGCAGTTTTTCTTTCCACCAGACCTTTCTCTATCAATTAGGAATCGGATGCCGTCACTAAACACATTCCTTAAATTGTAGCCATTTGTTGAGTATTTTTTTGGTGTCTAATCCGCATATATATCACCATTGCCCTTGATTTTCTTGACTGTATATCTCTTAAATGTCAACATATACACGTGTGATTTAGTTTACGAAGATTTTTCAATGCCAACAACCTCGATCAGAGAGTAAAAAAGGCGTAAGGTTCACAATGGTGTAAAATTAAAATGGGATATACCGGGCTAGGATTCGAGTTACAGGAATAAGGGCCAAACCAACCACCCAAGAATGGAATCGTCGAGCGAAAACACTTGACAACCTCTTAGAAGCAGTTTTTCTTACCACCAGATCTTTCTCCATAAATTAGGAATCTGATGCCGTCACTAAACACATTCCTTAAATTGTAGCCATTTGTTGATTGTTTTTTTTTTGTGTCTAATCTGCGTATATATCACCATTGCCCTTGATTTTCTTGACTGTATATCTCTTAAATGTCAACATATACACGTGTGATTTAGTTTAGGAAGATTTTTCAATGCCAAGAACCTCGATCAGAGAGTAAAAAAGGCGTAAGGTTCACGATGGTGTAAAATTAAAATGGGATATACCGGGCTAAGATTCTAGTTACACGAACAAGGGCCAAACCAACCACCCAAGAATGGAATCGTCGAGCGAAAACACCTGACAACCTCCTAGAAGCAGATTTTCTTGCCACCAGACCTTTCTCCATCAATTAGGAATCTGATGCCGTCACTAAACACATTCCTTAAATTGTAGCCATTTGTTGAGTGTTTTTTTTTTGTCTAATCCGCATATATATCACCATTGCCCTTGATTTTCTTGACTGTATATCTCTTAAATGTCAACATATACATGTGTGATTTACTTTACGAAGATTTTTCAATGCCGAGAACCTTGATCAGAGAGTAAAAAAGGCGTAAGGTTCACAATGGTGTAAAAATAAAATGGGATATACCGGGCTAGGATTTGAGTTACAGGAACAAGGGCCAAACCAAACACCCAAGAATGGAATCGTCGAGCGAAAACACATGACAACCTCCTAGAAGCAGCTTTTCTTGCCACCAGACCTTTCTTCATCAATTAGGAATCTGATGCCGTCACTAAACACATTCCTTAAATTGTAGCCATTTGTTGAGTGTTTCTTTTTGGTGTCTAATCCGCATATATATCACCATTGCCCTTGATTTTCTTGACTGTATATCTCTTAAATGTCAACATATACACGTGTGATTTAGTTTACGAAGATTTTTCAATGCCGAGAACCTCGATCAGAGAGTAAAAAAGGCGTAAGGTTCACAACGGTGTAAAATTAAAATGGGATATACCGGGCTAGGATTCGAGTTAAAGGAACAAGGGCCAAACCAACCACCCAATAATGGAATCGTCGAGCGAAAACACTTGACAACCGCCTATAAGCAGCTTTTCTTGCCACCAGACCTTTCTCCATCAATTAGGAATCTGATGCCATCACTAAACACATTCCTTAAATTGTAGCGATTTGTAGAGTGTTTTTTTTGTGTCTAATCCGCATATATATCACCATTGCCCTTGATTTTCTTGACTGTATACCTCTTAAATGTCAACATATACACGTGTGATTTAGTTTACGAAGATTTTTCAATGCCGAGAACCTCGATCAGATAGTAAAAAAGGCGTAGGGTTCACAATGGTGTAAAATTAAAATGAGATATACCGGGCTAGGATTCGAGTTACAGGAACAAGGGCCAAACCAACCACCCAAGAATGGAATCGTCGAGCGAAAACACTTGACAACCTCCTAGAAGCAGCTTTTCTTGCCACCTGACCTTTCTCCATCAATTAGGAATCTGACGCCGTCATTAAACACATTCCTTAAATTGTAGCCATTTGTTGAGTGTTTTTTTTGGTTTCTAATCCGCATATATATCACCATTGCCGTTGATTTTCTTGACAGTATATCTCTTAAATGTCAACATATACACGTGTGATTTAGTTTACGAAGATTTTTCATTGCCGAGAACCTCGATCAGAGAGTAAAAAAGGCGTAAGGTTAACAATGGTATAAAATTAAAATGCGATATACCGGGCTAGGATTCGAGTTACAGGAACAAGGGCCAAACCAAACACCCAAGAATGGAATCATCGAGCGAAAACACTTGACAACCTCCTAGAAGCAGCTTTTTGATGTATAAGAATTTATTCATCTTTTAAACGTCAAATACACCCCGTTTATGCGAAAACTCTTTGTATTTTCATTGATTTTGGTACTTAATTGAGTTGTTTGTGAAAATACAGGTCCGGGCTTCGGCCCGGTGTTGAAACGGAGGATTTTGGAGCAAAATAGAGCGAAAATGATGCATTCCAGCAAACTGCCAGATACGACACTACCGTTGCAAACACTGGCACGACCGTGCTAGACCTTCCGACATCGGCACTCTTGATCAGCACTTGCATCCGGCACCAGCACCATCAAAATCCAGAAACGGCACGACCGTGCCAACCACTGGCACGACCGTGCCAGGTCAATTTGAGACCCAGATCAGAGTGTTTCCGAGATCGTTGCCGAGCACTATTGGCTGGCACGACCAGACCATGCCCGAGCACGACCGTGCCACCTCGGGAACTTTTGAGCGCGATCTTTCCCAAAATGGAAGCATACTTGGTCAACATTCAAGAAAGTGGCTCTGACACTTGCCAAGCACGACCGTGCCAAAAGGTGGCATGGTAGTGCCAAACACCCAGAGTTTAAATACGAGTTCCTAGCTCATTTGCAAGGGAGTTGGAGCATTTTGGTGACTTTTTCTCTCAAGAATCTGGTCTTGGAAGCTTGTTGGAGCCAAGAGGGAGCCTTGGAGAGGACTTAATCACTTGAAGATCTACTCAAACATCATTTTAATCTTGTCTTTAACTTGGTTAGCTTATTACATTATGAACAATTTATGTTTCTTTGCACTTGATTTGGTAGCCATTAGCCTTATGGGCTAAACATTTGAGTTGTCTAAACTTAGTTGAAGCTAATGAATATGTGATAACATGGAAGTAGATGTGATGATTGTTCTTGTTAATCTTCATGTTGGTATTTAATCTTGTTCTTGGAGTTCTTGTGTATGCTTAAAGTTCTTGTTCTTGAATGTTTGCTCATAAGCATTTACATGTTGTGTTGGAAAGCCCATGTAAAGATTACGATTATTGAATCTTGTTAACTTGTTAGTATGATTCATAGCATGAAACTAGGAATGGTAATTGCTAATGTGATTGAATGATGATGTGAGCATATGTGTGAATTCTTGCATCTAGATTTGGAAAGATCATAAGGATGTTTATGTGGATTCTATAGTTTGTGTTCTTGTTAGTTTGATGATTTAGGCCAAAATTGTTAGCTAGCATGACCATGCTTGTAGTTCATATCAAGAACATGATGATAGTGCCAACTACTTAAAACCAAGTTAGGGTGATTAGTGTGTTTTTCATATTAGTTTTCCCTAATTTGTAGAGTTAGGAGTTTTGACAAACAAATAACTCATTATTAAAGATTAACATCAACTTAGCAAGTGAGCTTAAAAGAATAATTTTTAGGTGACTAGAATGTTAATTCATTTTTAGTTTTCCTAAGAATTATAGACTAGGAAGCCTTGATTGGGGACTTAGTTAATTTTAGAGCTTGCATCATCACAACCTCCTTCCCCTTTGTTGTCACATGTGAGTTAGTGGAAACTTAGTTTAGGCAACCCTTTCTTAGATATTGTTCTTTGTTAGAATTTTTATTAGTTTATTTCTTTGCATGCTAAGTTAGAAAAATCAACCCAATCATTTGAAAAGGCTTTAAAGTAGCAAAAGTTTAGTATCGAGACACCGCATCCACGGATTGATATCCGGTTCTTACCGATTAGCTGTATTACCACCCGACGGGTACACTTGCCCTTTGTGTGTGTCGTTAGTTTCTAGGTGAAAAACCATTTTAAAACTAAATTTGTGTGAACAAATATCTTCATAAAAAATATATATAATTCACGCACATCAAGTTTTTGGCACCGTTGCCGAGGATGCGGTCTTCTTGAAAACGATTCTAGTTGCTTATTTAGCCATTGTGAAAAGTGTAAAAAGTTTTTGTCTACTTGTTTTATTTGCCTTTGCTTGATTAATTGAAAAATAAAAAAATATAAAAAAAAAGAAAAAAAAATGATTATTTGCTAGTTGTTTTTGTTTTTGTATATAGTTTGTGCATTGTTCTCCTCCTTATTCCCTACAGGTCGTGCATATCCTCAACCCCCGCTGCTGATATCGTTGAGCCTTCAGCGGAGCCGGAGCGTGATCTTCACCGGAGGCTGCGGGAGCGGTTTCGCTTGGTAGCCGAGGCGATCGAGGTAGACGCGGGAGGAGACGACACCTTCTACGAGGTTCAAGTAGACATGGCGGACGCAGAAGATAATAGGATCTTGAATGAAATTCGAAAACCGTCACTGGATGGTTTACCTGCGAGCATCAATGCACCGAAAATTGACAATAATAATTTCGAGATCAAGGCTGGCACCATATCGATGTTGCAGAATGCGATATAGTTTTATGGCAAGGATCACGAGGATCCTAGTGTTCACATTGCGGGGTTTCTAGAGGTTTGTGCCACATTTAGGATTCGTGATGCATCATCGGATGCTATCCGGCTTCGGCTCTTTCCATTTTCTTTACGGGATGGAGCCAAGGAGTGGCTTCTTTCACTTCCAGCTGGATCTATCACTACATGGAATCAATTAGCTGAGAAGTTCCTTCAGAAATATTTCCCTCCAGAGAAAACTGTTCGGTTGAGAACCAAGATTTTGAACTTTCGTCAGGACGAGGACGACTCCCTTTACGAGGCATGGGAGCGTTTCAAAAAGCTTATGAGGAAGGTCCCACATCACGGGTTGCCCAAGTGGCAACAATGTCAGATCTTCTACCATGGTTTGGACAGTCAGGGACAGATGATGGTTGATACATACTCGGGTGGGGATATCGGCACGAAAAATGCCACCGAGGCATTTGAGATTCTAGAGAAATGTGCCGTGAAAAACGGGACGCAACAGCCACCAAGAGGTAAGAGTTCTCGGCAGGGAGTTCATCATGTGGACGACTACACAGCCATGACAGCACGTATGGATGCCTTATCTTCGAAATTTGATCGAGTGATGGAAATGAACTCGAGAGGTTCTTCGAGTGGGGGAGCATATCAGGTAGGCGATTTTCAGACGGGAGAGATGTCACACGAGAATGTTGATTTTATGGGAAACCAATACCGTCCTCAGAATAATCCCTACAGTAATACTTATAATCCGGGGTGGAAGAATCACCTAAATTTCAGTTGGAGGCCCGATGCTTCCAATCTGCATCCACCCGGATTTGCTCCACGTCCCCCAGCTCCAGCTCATGGAGCATATGGTCCATCTCGACCTCAGCAGGGACCTCCCGCCAGCGAGCCTAGTGTGCATGATATGCTTAGCCAGATCTTAGCCGGTCAGAACACTCAAAAGGCCGATAATGAGAAGCGTTTTAAGGAGTATGACGGTCGTTTCACGAGGCACGAGAATGAGTTGAGAAGCCAAAAGGCTTCCATGCAGACCATTGAGAACCAAGTTGGCCAGATTGCCAAGATGTTGTCTGAGAGACAACAGGGGGGCCTTCCGAGCAACACAGAGACTAATCCTAATGCTACTGCAAAGGCCATCACGTTGAGAAGCGGCAAAACCGCTCAACCCATCCCTCCGGCTATTCCTGCAAAGCCGGTTGATGATGATGAGGTTGATGAGGAGATTGAGTGTGAGTCTCCGGGTGAGGTGCAACAGAGGCGAGTCCCAGCAAGTACCGCACGACCCAAGGAGCCAGTGAGAGAGTATGTCCCTCCCATTCCATATCCGGGGAGGTTGAAGAAGCAGAAAATGGAAGAACACTATGGTAAATTCCTCGAGCTTTTTAAGCAACTTCATATAAATATACCATTTGTCGAGGCACTTGCTCAAATGCCTAAGTATGCCAAGTTTCTGAAGGATATCCTATCCAACAAAAAGAAACTTGAGGAGCTTTCGCAGGTGACCTTGAATGAAGAGTGTTCAGCGGTTCTTCAGAACAAACTACTGAAGAAAATGAATGATCCTGGGAGTTTCACTATCCCGTGTTTGATTGGTAGTTTGTCGGTCAGCAATGCTTTAGCTGATCTTGGAGCTAGCATAAACCTCATGCCATATGCGGTTTTTGCTAAGCTAGACTTGGGAGAGCCCAAGCCGACTCGTATGAGCATTCAGCTAGCCGACCGTTCAGTGAAGTATCCTCGAGGCATAGTTGAGAATATGCTGGTGAAAATCGACAATTTGTCTTTCCTATCGATTTCGTCATTCTAGACATGGATGAGGACAAAAATGTTCCACTTATCTTAGGTCGACCATTCCTAGCCACTGCGAGAGCCTTGATTGATGTCTGCACCGGTAGACTTACTCTTAGGGTTGATGATGAGGAGGTTACCTTTGACATTGGGAAATCCATGCAACACTCGCAAAGTCAGGATAATACACTCTACTTCATTGAGACTATCGACACATATGTGAGTGATCATCTCCATGCTACTTTCGAGGAGGATGTTGTGGACACACAGCTGCTAGGAGGGGAGGATTTTAGTTCACCTAGGGTGGACCGAGTAGTCGAGGAGGTGACCTATCTGATAAGTCACGCGTCTCCCCCGTGTCCCGAGGTTTTTGAGGTTGGGGATCGCGTTGCTGAGCCTAAAGCACGCCCTTCTATTGAGGATCCACCTTCGGTTGAGCTTAAGGAGCTTCCAGATCATTTGGAGTATGCTTTCTTGGAGGGTGAGACTCATCTACCCGTTATCATTTCTGCCGAATTATCGAAGGAAGAGAAGGATCGATTGCTTGAAGTCCTGAAGCAGCACAAGAAGGCGATTGCTTGGAAGATTATGGATATAAAAGGGACCAATCCATCCTTTTGTACCCATAAGATCTTGATGGAGGAGGACTTTAAACCTGTAGTACAACATCAAAGGCGTTTGAACCCCAACATGCAGGAGGTTGTGAAGAAAGAGGTCATCAAACTACTTGATGCAGGTTTGATATACCCGATCTCTGATTCACCATGGGTTAGCCCTGTACAGGTAGTCCCGAAGAAAGGAGGCATGACAGTGGTGACCAATGAGAAAAACGAGTTGATCCCTACTCGTACGGTCACCGGATGGAGAGTTTGCATTGACTACCGCAAACTCAATGATGCCACGAGGAAGGATCACTTCCCACTTCCTTTCATTGATCAGATGTTGGAGAGGTTGTCGGGCAGGATGTACTACTGCTTCCTTGATGGTTTTTCAGGATATTTTCAGATTCCCATCTCTCCTGAGGATCAGGAGAAGACGACATTCACATGTCCCTATGGCACATTCGCCTACCGGCGGATGCCCTTTGGACTGTGCAATGCCCCGACCACATTTCAGAGGTGTATGGTGGCTATTTTTCACAACATGATCGAGGACTCCATGGAGGTTTTCATGGATAATTTTTCTGTGTTTGGGAGTTCGTTTGATCAGTGTCTCGGGAATCTGAAAAAGATGTTGGCTAGATGTGAAGAAGCCAACCTTGTGTTGAATTGGGAGAAATGCCACTTCATGGTGAAGGAGGGCATTGTGCTTGGGCACAAGATTTCACAGGCAGGGCTCGAGGTTGACCGAGCCAAAGTCGAGACTATTTCAAAGCTCCCGCCTCCCACATCAGTGAAATCTATTAGGAGTTTTCTAGGTCATGCAGGTTTTTACCGGCGATTCATAAAGGACTTTTCCAAAATCTCCCGTCCCATGACTCAGCTCCTCGAGAAGGATGCCCAGTTTGTTTTCTCCGATGAGTGCCTTCGGGCATTCGAGCTGTTGAAGGAGAAGTTGGTGAATGCCCCGATCATGGTTGCTCCCGACTGGGAGCTGCCATTTGAGTTGATATGTGATGCGAGTGGCTTCGCAGTCAGGGCCGTCTTGGGTCAAAGGAAAGATAAACACTTTCATCCGATTTACTATGCAAGCAAGACCTTGAATGACGCTCAGGAGCATTACACCACGACAGAGAAAGAGCTCCTAGTTGTGGTCTTTGCCTTCGATAAGCTTCAGTCATATCTTGTCCTTTCCAAGACCATTGTGTACACGGATCATGCAGCCCTTCGGTATCTTTTCAGTAAGCAGGATGCTAAACCGAGATTGATACGTTGGATTTTGTTGCTGCAAGAGTTTGATATTGAAATCCATGATAAAAAAGGAGCTGAGAATTTGGCAGCCGATCATTTGTCTCGACTTGAGCATTCCGAGGAAAAGAAATCTCGTGGGCCTAACATCAATGACAATTTCCCACACGAGTTCCTCATGAGGATCGAGACTAGTGATGATTCCCCATGGTTTGCTGACTTTGCAAACTACCTAGCTAGTGGCATCCTGATCAAGGGGATGACCCATCAGCAGAAGAGAAAGTTCTTTGCGGATGTCAAGCATTACTTCTGGGATGACCCTTACTTGTTTAGGGTAGGAGCGGATCGGATGATCCGACGATGCGTGCATGGTAACGAGGCGAGGGATATTTTACGCCACTGTCACGAAAGACCCACGGGAGGCCACCACGGAGCGAACAACACGGCGAGGAAGGTGTTTGATGCCGGATTCTTTTGGCCGACTATTTTCCGTGATGCCCATGAGTGGGTGAGGTCTTGTGATGCTTGCCAGAGGGCGAGCAACATTTCTGCACGCCATGAGATGCCACAAAACGACATTCAAGTTTGTGAGGTTTTTGACGTATGGGGGCTAGACTTCATGGGACCTTTTCCGACCTCTTTTGGGAACCGCTACATCCTCGTTGCTGTTGATTATGTTTCAAAGTGGGCTGAAGCACAGGCTTTGCCCACTAACGATGCGAGGGTAGTGGTGAGGTTTTTGAAAAAGTTGTTTGCTCGCTTCTGTGCCCCGAAAGCGTTGATTAGTGACCGTGGGACGCATTTCTGTAATGCACAGCTTGAGAAGGCATTGTCCCGATATGGTGTGCAACATCGATTCTCTACACCATATCATCCGCAGACGAGCGGACAGGTCGAGGTTACTAATCGGGGTATCAAGCGGATTCTGGAGAAGACGGTTAATTCTAGCCGTAAAGATTGGTCCGAGAAGTTGGATGATGCACTGTGGGCTTTTCGGACAGCCTACAAGACTCCTATAGGCACCACACCGTTTAAATTGGTCTATGGGAAGTCTTGTCATTTTCCTGTTGAACTCGAGCACAAAGCATACTGGGCTTTGAAGACAGTTAATCTTGACATGGCTGCTGCGAGTGAGAACAGGTTTGTGCAGATTCACGAGGTTGAGGAGCTTAGGCACGATGCGTATGAAAGCTCCAAGCTGTACAAGGAACGTACTAAGACGCTTCACGATGCCCGCTTGAAGGACAAGAAAGAATTCCGAGTGGGTGATCGTGTGTTGTTGTACAACTCACATCTCAAGTTGTTTCCTAGCAAGCTTAAATCTCGGTGGTCGGGTCCCTACACTGTACGGTCAGTGTTTCCTTACGGGGTCGTGGAGATAGGCCATGAGGATGGCCGGTTGTTTAAAGTCAACGGGCATAGGTTAAAGGCTTATGTTGGAGGGCCCGTTAACCCGAGTGAGGAGATTGTTACCCTCCACCCCAGGAACAAATGAATTCGGGGTGGTGAGTCTAGCTGAAGACTCGTAAATAAACTTAGCATGTTTGTGTGTTTTTTATTTTTGTTGTTATTTTTGTGTGTGGTTGTCTTTTTCTTTTCAGGTTGCGGTTCGTTCTGGTCGCGAGGGATGTTAGAGCTTATTACCGACTCTCAGGTATGTTAGTTCGGTTCTTTTTCTTGGTAGGATATGCTTCGTGAGTGCACCGGGTTCAAGGAGTTTTTCTTTATATATGTCCATTTTCCACAAAAAAAAATCGAAATTAAAGCACTACCAACAAAATCTGGCACCATCAGAAAGTGTCAGCCCCTTTTGCATCAATAATAGAACCATATTGAATAAAACCCAGCCACCTTCATCTTCTTCTTCATAAGTTCATCTTCTCACTTGAACCCACTTCAAATCACTCACGGATCCTCTGCATCTCCTAGGTTCCTCCAAGAAATTCTTTCATTCCAACATCATTCCAGGTACGAATCTCTCCTTTTCTTGTTAGTTTGTAGTGATTTTGTTTATATGTTCTTCATGTTCTTCATAGTTAGTTTCTTTAGGTTTTTAGGGCTTGGTCTAAATCACTCGATTCAAGCCCGTTTTTTGTGTTGATTTGAACCACAAGTGACCGATTTACAAAACCCCTAAGCAAAAAAATGAAAAAATCGGGATTTTAGGGCCGAACTGAGCAATTTTCCGAGCTGGGTTCCGTCGGGCACGAGGGCGCCATATAGTGGCACGGTCGTGATCTTCATCGGATCTTCATAATTCTGCCTAGATCTTCAAGTGGCACGAGGGTGCCATATAGCGGCACGGTCGTGCTTCTCAGATAATCGATGAAATCCGTCGTCGAAAACGATCAGGCACGAGGGTGCCATTCACCGGCACGATCGTGCCTCTCTCGATATCGCTCAGTTCAGTCACCGGTTGTCGGTCAGGCACGAGGGTGCCGTTGGGTGGCACTACCGTGCTTCTCAGCAAATGTGGTTCAGATCTGAGCCGTTTACGGCCGAGCACGATGGTGCCGTGGGATGGCACGGTTGTGCTCCTGGGGAATAAAAACCCAGACTTCATAAAATTCACAGAAATCTTCATAAACTCACTTAATTGCAGGTGTGGCACGGTAGTGCCATATGGTGGCATGACCGTGCCATATTGTCCAGTCCCGAATTTTGTCTGTTTGTGTTAGCTGCTGATTAATCTTGTCTCAATTTTTGAAGATGGATCACCCTTATTTGCGGTTCTCAAACAATGCCAAGGAAGGGTACTGTATCCCGAAGGTGGAGCGGTTATGGGGTCTACGACATCTAATCGAGCCCATGAGGAGGTTACAAAGGGTTGATTTAGACTTGCTCGGACAAACCGAGCGGTTTTATGATCTTATAACACCTCCGTGGTCCCGCCTTTTTGAGATCACAGAGCCGCAGTATATAGAGTTGGTGATCGAATTTTTCGCATCGTTCCATTTCACCTTTCCATGCCCAGATGTTTATGAGAAAAATGTTGGTGTCAAGTTTCGATTGGGAAGGAAATGGCATCACCAATCGATTAGCCGATTCGCTGTGGTGTTGGGGTTATATACGGAAGATGAGATAGATTCTGAGTTATTTCATGGGAGTTTGTAAGATTGGGAGCCAGACACAGACAAGGCCGCCTTTTGGAATCAAATTACTGTGCCGGGTCGAATTTGGGAACCTCGGAAAGCCAAAGCTACATGGATCCTCGACCCACTTCACCGGGTCATAGAGCGCGCCATATTCCACGTCATTGGAGGTCGGGGTGACAGCACGGGAAATATCACCACCCGCGACCTTTTCCACCTGTACTGCATCGTCTCCGGCTACCATTGCAACGTAGCCGTTAGTGTGGCAGAATCGATTTTTCGTGGTGTTGGTTCGACACCCACATCGCGCATCTGCGGAGGGGCCTTCGCTATATAATTTTTTCTCATGTTTTTGCGTGCAAAGATTGAGTGAGCCGGATAACTTTTGCGATTTAGAACTTGTGTTAGGTATGCATTTCGAGGCCACAAAGCAAGAATTCAAGCATAGAAGTGATTGAGGCATTAGGAAACCTTTTTATTTTAGCCATTTTTATTCACCTCCCTACCCAAATCATTCCCCTAGTTAAACCAATTTGAGCCTTTCCCGTTCGTTTCTTTTAAACCACCAAAATATTAACCACTTAGCCAAATTAGCCTTTTATATTTTGAACCCATTTTTGGTTGGAAGCCCGGTTTGGTTGATGATTAACTTGTAGTTTTGTATAGTTTCTTCTTCGTTGTTATGTACCCTCATGATCAAGAGTTTTTTTTATCTAAGTAGACGTACTTAGTTCTCTCCAAAGCATGAGTTGTAAAAAAAAAAAAAAAAAAAAAAAACAGCCAGAAATATAGATGAAAAAGCCTTATCAATCGGCTTTGTTAGAGCAATTTTGGGAGTGAAAAGCAATACTTGTCGGTTAGCTCTCAATTAGTTATTACTTAGTTGTATAGTTCTATTTTCTTATGTTTCAAGTTAGTCGAGCCGTTGGGTTACAACCGTTTTTAGCCACTTTTCAAAATCCACTTCCATACCCTTAGCCCAAGCCAAGTTACAACCCAAACAAGACCTCATGATTTATGCTTTATTTTTGCCGAGTGATTAGAATTGATCCTTTCACAAGCTTATGATATCGCATAGTTATCGTCTTGGCATCGAGTGTTCTAAACATACTCCACGAATTGTATGTACACCTATATTTAGCCGAGTGTGTGTGAACATTGTGAGGATGCTTGGTGAACTTGTAGGGATTTCCAAGATGGACCATTGCTCATAAGCATATTTTACTTATTTCTTTTCGGTTCTTTCTTTATATTGAGCACTCCTTGATTGTTTTGACCCGAGTTATTTGTTTGTTCTTATGAAATGCTAGTTGAGATGATTGCCATTTAGAGAGTTCCGTTGATTTTAGTTTGCTTGAGGACAAGCAAAGTTCAAGTGTGGGGATGTTTGATGTATAAGAATTTATACATCTTTTAAACGTCAAATACACCCCGTTTATGCGAAAACTCTTTGTATTTTCATTGATTTTGGTACTCATTTGAGTTGTTTGTGAAAATACAGGTCTGGGCTTCGGCCCGGTGTTGAAACGGAGGATTTTGGAGCAAAATAGAGCGAAAATGATGCATTCCAGCAAACTGCCAGATACGGCACTACCGTGCCAAACACTGGCACGACCGTGCCAGACCTTCCGACATCGGCACTCTTGATCAGCACTTGCATCCGGCACCAGCACCATCAAAATCCAGAAACGGCACGACCGTGCCAACCACTGGCATGACCGTGCCAGGTCAATTTGAGACCCAGATCAGAGTGTTTCTGAGATCGTTGCCGAGCACTATCGGCTGGCACGACCAGACCATGCCCGAGCACGACCGTGCCACCTCGGGAACTTTTGAGCGCGATCTTTCCCAAAATGGAAGCATACTTGGTCAACATTCAAGAAAGTGGCTCTGACACTTGCCAAGCACGACCGTGCCAAAAGGTGGCATGGTAGTGCCAAACACCCAGAGTTTAAATACAAGTTCCTAGCTCATTTGCAAGGGAGTTGGAGCATTTTGGTGACTTTTTCTCTCAAGAATCTGGTCTTGGAAGCTTGTTGGAGCCAAGAGGGAGCCTTGAAGAGGACTTAATCACTTGAAGATCTACTCAAACATCATTTTAATCTTGTCTTTAACTTGGTTAGCTTATTACATTATGAAAAACTTATGTTTCTTTGCACTTGATTTGGTAGCCATGAGCCTTATGCGCTAAACATTTGAGTTGTCTAAACTTAGTTGAAGCTAATGAATATGTGATAACATGGAAGTAGATGTGATCATTGTTCTTGTTAATCTTCATGTTGGTATTTAATCTTGTTCTTGGAGTTCTTGTGTATGCTTAAAGTTCTTGTTCTTGAATGTTTGCTCATAAGCATTTACATGTTGTGTCGGAAAGCCCATGTAAAGATTATGATTATTGAATCTTGTTAACTTGTTAGTATGATTCATAGCATGAAACTAGGAATGGTAATTGCTAATGTGTTTGAATGATGATTTGAGCATATGTGTGAATTCTTGCATCTAGATTTGGAAAGATCATAAGGATGTTTATGTGGATTCTATAGTTTGTGTTCTTGTTAGTTTGATGATTTAGGCCAAAATTGTTAGCTAGCATGACCATGCTTGTGGTTCATATCAAGAACATGATGATAGTGCCAACTACTTAAAACCAAGTTAGGGTGATTAGTGTGTTTTTCATATTAGTTTTCCCTAATTTGTAGAGTTAGGAGTTTTGACAAACAAATAACTCATTATTAAAGATTAACATCAACTTAGCAAGTGAGCTTAAAAGAATAATTTTTAGGTGACTAGAATGTTAATTCATTTTTAGTTTTCCTAAGAATTATAGACTAGGAAGCCTTGATTGGGGACTTAGTTAATTTTAGAGCTTGCATCATCACAGCCTCCTTCCCCTTTGTTGTCACATGTGAGTTAGTGGAAACTTAGTTTAGGCAACCCTTTCTTAGATATTGTTCTTTGTTAGAATTTTTAGTAGTTTATTTCTTTGCATGCTAAGTTAGAAAAATCAACCCAATCATTTGAAAAGGCTTTAAAGTAGCAAAAGTTTAGTATCGAGACACCGCATCCACGGATTGATATCCGGTTCTTACCAATTAGCTGTATTACCACCCGACGGGTACACTTGCCCTTTGTGTGTGTAGTTAGTTTCTAGGTGAAAAACCATTTTAAAACTAAAATTGTGTGAACAAATATCTTCATAAAAAATATATATAATTCACGCACTTCACTTTTCTTGCCACCAGACCTTTCTCTATCAATTAAGAATCTGATGCCGTCACTAAACACATTCCTTAAATTGTAGCCATTTGTTGAGTGTTTTTTTGGTGTCTAATCCGCATATATAGCACCATTGCCCTTGATTTTCTTGACTGTATATCTCTTAAATGTCAACATATACACGTGTGATTTAGTTTACGAAGATTTTTCAATGCCGAGAACCTCGACCGGAGAGTAAAAAAGGCGTAAGGTTCACAATGGTGTAAGATTAAAATGGGATATACCGGGCTAGGATTCGAGTTACAGGAACAAATGCCAAACCAACCACCCAAGAATGGAATCGTCGAGCGAAAACACTTGACAACCTCCTAGAAGCAGCTTTTCTTGCCACCAGACCTTTCTCCATCAATTAGGAATCTGATGCCGTCACTAAACACATTCCTTAAATTGTAGCCATTTGTTGAGTGTTTTTTTTTTGTGTCTAATCTGCATATATATCACCATTGCCCTTGATTTTCTTAACTGTATATCTCTTAAATGTCAACATATATACGTGTGATTTAGTTTACGAAGATTTTTCAATGCCGAGAACCTCGATCAGAGAGTAAAAAAGGCGTAAGGTTCACAATGGTGTAAAATTAAAATGGGATATACCGGGCTAGGATTCGAGTTACAGGAACAAGGGCCAAACCAACCACCCAAGAATGGAATCGTCGAGCGAAAACACTTGACAACCTCCTAGAAGCAGCTTTTCTTGCCACCAGACCTTTCTCCCGTCAATTAGGAATCTGATGCCGTCACTAAACACATTCCTTAAATTGTAACGATTTATTGAGTGTTTTTTTGGTGTCTAATCCGCATATATATCACCATTGCCCTTGATTTTCTTGACTGTATATCTCTTAAATGTCAACATATACACGTGTGATTTAGTTTACGAAGATTTTTCAATGCCGAGAACCTCGATCAGATAGTAAAAAAGGCGTAAGGTTCACAATGGTGTAAAATTAAAATGAGATATACCGGGCTAGGATTCGAGTTACAGGAACAAGGGCCAAACCAACCACCAAATAATGGAATCGTCGAGCGAAAACACTTGACAACCTCCTAGAAGCAGCTTTCCTTGCCACCAGACCTTTCTCCATTAATTAGGAATCTGATGCCCTCACTAAACACATTCCTTAAATTGTAACCATTTGTTGAGTGTTTTTTTATTTGGTGTCTAATCCGCATATATATCACCATTGCCCTTGATTTTCTTGACTGTATATCTCTTAAATGTCAACATATACACGTGTGATTTAGTTTAAAAAGATTTTTCAATGCCGAGAACCTCGATCAGAGAGTAAAAAAGGCGAAGGGTTCACAAGGGTGTAAAATTAAAATGGGATATACCGGGCTAGGATTTGAGTTACAGGAACAAGGGCCAAACCAAACAGCCAAGAATAGAATCGTCGAGCGAAAACACTTGACAACCTCCTAGAAGCAACTTTTCTTGCCACCAGACCTTTCTCCATCAATTAGGAATCTGATGCCGTCACTAAACACATTCCTTAAATTGTAGCGATTTGTTGAGTGTTTTTTTTTGGTGTCTAATCCGCATATATATCAACAGTGCCCTTATTTTTCTTGACTGTATATCTCTTAAATGTCAAGATATACACGTGTGATTTAGTTTACGAAGATTTTTCAATGCCGAGAACCTCGATCAGAGAGTAAAAAAGGCGTAAGGTTCACAATGGTGTAAAATTAAAATGGGATATACCGGGCTAGGATTTGAGTTACAGGAACAAGGGCCAAACCAAACACCCAAGAATAGAATCGTCGAGCGAAAACACTTGACAACCTCCTAGAAGCAGCTTTTCTTGCCACCAGACCTTTCTCCATCAATTAGGAATCTGATGCCGTCACTAAACACATTCCTTAAATTGTAGCCATTTGTTGAGTGTTTTTTTTTTGTGTCTAATCTGCATATATATCACCATTGCCCTTGATTTTCTTGACTGTATATCTCTTCAATGTCAACATATACACGTGTGATTTAGTTTACGAAGATTTTTCAATGCCGAGAACCTCGATCAGAGAGTAAAAAAGGAGTAAGGTTCACAATGGTGTAAGATTAAAATGGGATATAACGGGCTAGGATTCGAGTTACAGGAACAAATGCCAAACCAACCACCCAAGAATGGAATCGTCGAGCGAAAACACTTGGCAACCTCCGTGAAGCAGCTTTTCTTGCCACCAGACCATTCTCCATCAATTAGGAATCTGATGCAGTCACTAAACACATTCCTTAAATTGTAGCCATTTGTTGAGTGTTTTTTTTGGTGTCTAATCCGCATATATATCACCATTGCCCTTGATTTTCTTAACTGTATATCTCTTAAATGTCAACATATACACGTGTGATTTAGTTTACGAAGATTTTTCAATGCCGAGAACCTCGATCAGAGAGTAAAAAAGGCGTAGGGTTCACAATGTTGTAAAATTAAAATGGGATATACCGGGCTAGGATTCGAGTTACAGGAACAAGGGCCAAACCAAACACCCAAGAATGGAATCGTCGAGCGAAAACACTTGATAACCTCCTAGAAGCAGCTTTTCTTGCCACCAGACCTTTCTCCATCAATTAGGAATCTGATGCCGTCACTAAACACATTCCTTAAATTGTAGCCATTTGTTGAGTGTTTTTTTGGTGTCTAATCCGCATATATAGCACCATTGCCCTTGATTTTCTTGACTGTATATCTCTTAAATGTCAACATATATACGTGTGATTTAGTTTACGAAGATTTTTCAATGCCGAGAACCTCGACCGGAGAGTAAAAGAGGCGTAAGGTTCACAATGGTGTAAGATTAAAATGGGATATACTGGGCTAGGATTCGAGTTACAGGAACAAATGCCAAACCAACCACCCAAGAATGGAATCGTCGAGCGAAAACACTTGACAACCTCCTAGAAGCAGCTTTTCTTGCCACCAGACCTTTCTCCATCAATTAGGAATCTGATGCCGTCACTAAACACATTCCTTAAATTGTAGCCATTTGTTGAGTGTTTTTTTTGTGTCTAATCCGCATATATATCACCATTGCCCTTAATTTTCTTAACTGTATATCTCTTAAATGTCAACATATATACGTGTGATTTAGTTTACGAAGATTTTTCAATGCCGAGAACCTCGATCAGAGAGTAAAAAAGGCGTAAGGTTCACAATGGTGTAAAATTAAAATGGGATATACCGGGCTTGGATTCGAGTTACAGGAACAAGGGCCAAACCAACCACCCAAGAATGGAATCGTCGAGCGAAAACACTTGACAACCTCCTAGAAGCAGCTTTTCTTGCCACCAGACCTTTCTCCATCAATTAGGAATCTGATGCCGTCACTAAACACATTCCTTAAATTGTAGCCATTTGTTGAGTGTTTTTTTTTGTTTCTAATCCGCATATATATCACCATTGCCCTTGATTTTCTTGACTGTATATCTCTTAAATGTAACATATACATGTGTGATTTAGTTTACGAAGATTTTTCAATGCCGAGAACCTCGATCAGAGAGTAAAAAAGGCGTAAGGTTCACAATGGTGTAAAATTAAAATGGGATATACCGGGCTAGGATTCGAGTTACAGGAACAAGGGCCAAACCAACCACCCAAGAATGGAATCGTCGAGCGAAAACACTTGACAACCTCCTACAAGCAGCTTTTCTTGCCACCAGACCTTTCTCCATCAATTAGGAATCTGATGCCGTCAATAAACACATTCCTTAAATTGTAGCGATTTATTGAGTGTTTTTTTGGTGTCTAATCCGCATATATATCTCCATTGCCCTTGATTTTCTTGACTGTATATCTCTTAAATGTCAACATATACACGTGTGATTTAGTTTACGAACATTTTTCAACGCCGAGGACCTCGATCAGATAGTAAAAAAGGCGTAAGGTTCACAATGGTGTAAAATTAAAATGGGATATACCGGGCTAGGATTCGAGTTACAGGAACAAGGGCCAAACCAACCACCCAATAATGGAATCGTCGAGCGAAAACACTTGACAACCTCCTAGAAGCAGCTTTTCTTGCCACCAGACCTTTCTCCATTAATTAGGAATCTGATGCCCTCACTAAACACATTCCTTAAATTGTAACCATTTGTTGAGTGTTTTTTTATTTGGTGTCTAATCCGCATATATATCACCATTGCCCTTGATTTTCTTGACCGTATATCTCTTAAATGTCAACATATACACGTGTGATTTAGTTTACAAAGATTTTTCAATGCCGAGAACCTCGATCAGAGAGTAAAAAAGGCGTAAGGTTCACAATGGTGTAAAATTAAAATGGGATATACCGGGCTAGGATTTGAGTTACAGGAACAAGGGCCAAACCAAACACCCAAGAATAGAATCGTCGAGCGAAAACACTTGACAACCTCCTAGAAGCAACTTTTCTTGCCACCAGACCTTTCTCCATCAATTAGGAATCTGATGCCGTCACTAAACACATTCCTTAAATTGTAGCGATTTGTTGAGTGTTTTTTTTTTGTGTCTAATCCGCATATATATCAACAGTGCCCTTATTTTTCTTGACTGTATATCTCTTAAATGTCAAGATATACACGTGTGATTTAGTTTACGAAGATTTTTCAATGCCGAGAACCTCGATCAGAGAGTAAAAAAGGCGTAAGGTTCACAATGGTGTAAAATTAAATTGGGATATACCGGGCTAGGATTCGAGTTACAGGAACAAGGGCCAAACCAAACACCCAATAATGGAATCGTCGAGCGAAAACACTTGCCAACCTCCTAGAAGCAGCTTTTCTTGCCACCAGACCTTTCTCCATCAATTAGGAATCTGATGCCGTCACTAAACACATTCCTTAAATTGTAGCCATTTGTTGAGTGTTTTTTTTTTGTGTCTAATCGGCATATATATCACCATTGCCCTTGATTTTCTTGACTGTATATCTCTTAAATGTCAACATATACACGTGTGATTTAGTTTACGAAGATTTTTCAATGCCGAGAACCTCGATCAGAGAGTAAAAAAGGAGTAAGGTTCACAATGGTGTAAGATTAAAATGGGATATAACGGGCTAGGATTCGAGTTACAGGAACAAATGCCAAACCAACCACCCAAGAATGGAATCGACGAGCGAAAACACTTGGCAACCTCCGTGAAGCAGCTTTTCTTGCCACCAGACCATTCTCCATCAATTAGGAATCTGATGCAGTCACTAAACACATTCCTTAAATTGTAGCCATTTGTTGAGTGTTTTTTTGGTGTCTAATCCGCATATATATCACCATTGCCCTTGATTTTCTTAACTGTATATCTCCTAAATGTCAACATATACACGTGTGATTTAGTTTACGAAGATTTTTCAATGCCGAGAACCTCGATCAGAGAGTAAAAAAGGCGTAGGGTTCACAATGTTGTAAAATTAAAATGGGATATACCGCGCTAGGATTCGAGTTACAGGAACAAGGGCCAAACCAAACACCCAAGAATGGAATCGTCGAGCGAAAACACTTGATAACCTCCTAGAAGCAGCTTTTCTTGCCACCAGACCTTTCTCCATCAATTAGGAATCTGATGCCGTCAATAAACACATTCCTTAAATTGTAGTGATTTATTGAGTGTTTTTTTTGGTGTCTAATCCGCATATATAGCACCATTGCCCTTGATTTTCTTGACTGTATATCTCTTAAATGTCAACATATACACGTGTGATTTAGTTTACGAAGATTTTTCAATGCCGAGGACCTCGATCAGATAGTAAAAAAGGCGTAAGTTTCACAATGGTGTAAAATTAAAATGGGATATACCGGGCTAGGATTCGAGTTACAGGAACAAGGGCCAAACCAACCACCCAATAATGGAATCGTCAAGCGAAAACACTTGACAACCTCCTAGAAGCAGCTTTTCTTGCCACCAGACCTTTCTCCATTAATTAGGAATCTGATGCCCTCACTAAACACATTCCTTAAATTGTAACCATTTGTTGAGTGTTTTTTTATTTTGTGTCTAATCCGCATATATATCACCATTGCCCTTGATTTTCTTGACCGTATATCTCTTAAATGTCAACATATACACGTGTGATTTAGTTTACAAAGTTTTTTCAATGCCGAGAACCTCGATCAGAGAGTAAAAAAGGAGTAAGGTTCACAATGGTGTAAGATTAAAATGGGATATAACGGGCTAGGATTCGAGTTACAGGAACAAATGCCAAACCAACCACCCAAGAATGGAATCGTCGAGCGAAAACACTTGGCAACCTCCGTGAAGCAGCTTTTCTTGCCACCAGACCATTCTCCATCAATTAGGAATCTGATGCAGTCACTAAACACATTCCTTAAATTGTAGCCATTTGTTGAGTGTTTTTTTTTGGTGTCTAATCCGCATATATATCACCATTGCCCTTGATTTTCTTAACTGTATATCTCTTAAATGTCAACATATACACGTGTGATTTAGTTTACGAAGATTTTTCAATGCCGAGAACCTCGATCAGAGAGTAAAAAAGGCGTAGGGTTCACAATGTTGTAAAATTAAAATGGGATATACCGGGCTAGGATTCGAGTTACAGGAACAAGGGCCAAACCAAACACCCAAGAATGGAATCGTCGAGCGAAAACACTTGATAACCTCCTAGAAGCAGCTTTTCTTGCCACCAGACCTTTCTCCATCAATTCGGAATCTGATGCCGTCACTAAACACATTCCTTAAATTGTAGCCATTTGTTGAGTGTTTTTTTTGGTGTCTAATCCGCATATATAGCACCATTGCCCTTGATTTTCTTGACTGTATATCTCTTAAATGTCAACATATATACGTGTGATTTAGTTTACGAAGATTTTTCAATGCCGAGAACCTCGACCGGAGAGTAAAAGAGGCGTAAGGTTCACTATGGTGTAAGATTAAAATGGGATATACTGGGCTAGGATTCGAGTTACAGGAACAAATGCCAAACCAACCACCCAAGAATGGAATCGTCGAGCGAAAACACTTGACAACCTCCTAGAAGCAGCTTTTCTTGCCACCAGACCTTTCTCCATCAATTAGGAATCTGATGCCGTCACTAAACACATTCCTTAAATTGTAGCCATTTGTTGAGTGTTTTTTTTGTGTCTAATCCGCATATATATCACCATTGCCCTTAATTTTCTTAACTGTATATCTCTTAAATGTCAACATATATACGTGTGATTTAGTTTACGAAGATTTTTCAATGCCGAGAACCTCGATCAGAGAGTAAAAAAGGCGTAAGGTTCACAATGGTGTAAAATTAAAATGGGATATACCGGGCTTGGATTCGAGTTACAGGAACAAGGGCCAAACCAACCACCCAAGAATGGAATCGTCGAGCGAAAACACTTGACAACCTCCTAGAAGCAGCTTTTCTTGCCACCAGACCTTTCTCCATCAATTAGGAATCTGATGCCGTCACTAAACACATTCCTTAAATTGTAGCCATTTGTTGAGTGTTTTTTTTTTGTTTCTAATCCGCATATATATCACCATTGCCCTTGATTTTCTTGACTGTATATCTCTTAAATGTAACATATACATGTGTGATTTAGTTTACGGAGATTTTTCAATGCCGAGAACCTCGATCAGAGAGTAAAAAAGGCGTAAGGTTCACAATGGTGTAAAATTAAAATGGGATATACCGGGCTAGGATTCGAGTTACAGGAACAAGGGCCAAACCAACCACCCAAGAATGGAATCGTCGAGCGAAAACACTTGACAACCTCCTACAAGCAGCTTTTCTTGCCACCAGACCTTTCTCCATCAATTAGGAATCTGATGCCGTCAATAAACACATTCCTTAAATTGTAGCGATTTATTGAGTGTTTTTTTGGTGTCTAATCCGCATATATATCTCCATTGCCCTTGATTTTCTTGACTGTATATCTCTTAAATGTCAACATATACACGTGTGATTTAGTTTACGAACATTTTTCAATGCCGAGGACCTCGATCAGATAGTAAAAAAGGCGTAAGGTTCACAATGGTGTAAAATTAAAATGGGATATACCGGGCTAGGATTCGAGTTACAGGAACAAGGGCCAAACCAACCACCCAATAATGGAATCGTCGAGCGAAAACACTTGACAACCTCCTAGAAGCAGCTTTTCTTGCCACCAGACCTTTCTCCATTAATTAGGAATCTGATGCCCTCACTAAACACATTCCTTAAATTGTAACCATTTGTTGAGTGTTTTTTTATTTGGTGTCTAATCCGCATATATATCACCATTGCCCTTGATTTTCTTGACCGTATATCTCTTAAATGTCAACATATACACGTGTGATTTAGTTTACAAAGATTTTTTAATGCCGAGAACCTCGATCAGAGAGTAAAAAAGGCGTAAGGTTCACAATGGTGTAAAATTAAAATGGGATATACCGGGCTAGGATTTGAGTTACAGGAACAAGGGCCAAACCAAACACCCAAGAATAGAATCGTCGAGCGAAAACACTTGACAACCTCCTAGAAGCAACTTTTCTTGCCACCAGACCTTTCTCCATCAATTAGGAATCTGATGCCGTCACTAAACACATTCCTTAAATTGTAGCGATTTGTTGAGTGTTTTTTTTTGTGTCTAATCCGCATATATATCAACGGTGCCCTTATTTTTCTTGACTGTATATCTCTTAAATGTCAAGATATACACGTGTGATTTAGTTTACGAAGATTTTTCAATGCCGAGAACCTCGATCAGAGAGTAAAAAAGGCGTAAGGTTCACAATGGTGTAAAATTAAATTGGGATATACCGGGCTAGGATTCGAGTTACAGGAACAAGGGCCAAACCAAACACCCAAGAATGGAATCGTCGAGCGAAAACACTTGCCAACCTCCTAGAAGCAGCTTTTCTTGCCACCAGACCTTTCTCCATCAATTAGGAATCTGATGCCGTCACTAAACACATTCCTTAAATTGTAGCCATTTGTTGAGGGGTTTTTTTTTTGTGTCTAATCTGCATATATATCACCATTGCCCTTGATTTTCTTGACTGTATATCTCTTAAATGTCAACATATACACGTGTGATTTAGTTTACGAAGATTTTTCAATGCCGAGAACCTCGATCAGAGAGTAAAAAAGGAGTAAGGTTCACAATGGTGTAAGATTAAAATGGGATATAACGGGCTAGGATTCGAGTTACAGGAACAAATGCCAAACCAACCACCCAAGAATGGAATCGTCGAGCGAAAACACTTGGCAACCTCCGTGAAGCAGCTTTTCTTGCCACCAGACCATTCTCCATCAATTAGGAATCTGATGCAGTCACTAAACACATTCCTTAAATTGTAGCCATTTGTTGAGTGTTTTTTTGGTGTCTAATCCGCATATATATCACCATTGCCCTTGATTTTCTTAACTGTATATCTCTTAAATGTCAACATATACACGTGTGATTTAGTTTACGAAGATTTTTCAATGCCGAGAACCTCGATCAGAGAGTAAAAAAGGCGTAGGGTTCACAATGTTGTAAAATTAAAATGGGATATACCGGGCTAGGATTCGAGTTACAGGAACAAGGGCCAAACCAAACACCCAAGAATGGAATCGTCGAGCGAAAACACTTGATAACCTCCTAGAAGCAGTTTTTCTTGCCACCAGACCTTTCTCCATCAATTAGGAATCTGATGCCGTCAATAAACACATTCCTTAAATTGTAGCGATTTATTGAGTGTTTTTTTTGGTGTCTAATCCGCATATATAGCACCATTGCCCTTGATTTTCTTGACTGTATATCTCTTAAATGTCAACATATACACGTGTGATTTAGTTTACGAAGATTTTTCAATGCCGAGGACCTCGATCAGATAGTAAAAAAGGCGTAAGTTTCACAATGGTGTAAAATTAAAATGGGATATACCGGGCTAGGATTCGAGTTACAGGAACAAGGGCCAAACCAACCACCCAATAATGGAATCGTCGAGCGAAAACACTTGACAACCTCCTAGAAGCAGCTTTTCTTGCCACCAGACCTTTCTCCATTAATTAGGAATCTGATGCCCTCACTAAACACATTCCTTAAATTGTAACCATTTGTTGAGTGTTTTTTTATTTTGTGTCTAATCCGCATATATAGCACCATTGCCCTTGATTTTCTTGACTGTATATCTCTTAAATGTCAACATATACACGTGTGATTTAGTTTACGAAGATTTTTCAATGCCGAGGACCTCGATCAGATAGTAAAAAAGGCGTAAGTTTCACAATGGTGTAAAATTAAAATGGGATATACCGGGCTAGGATTTGAGTTACAGGAACAAGGGCCAAACCAAACACCCAAGAATAGAATCGTCGAGCGAAAACACTTGACAACCTCCTAGAAGCAACTTTTCTTGCCACCAGACCTTTCTCCATCAATTAGGAATCTGATGCCGTCACTAAACACATTCCTTAAATTGTAGCGATTTGTTGAGTGTTTTTTTTTGGTGTCTAATCCGCATATATATCAACAGTGCCCTTATTTTTCTTGACTGTATATCTCTTAAATGTCAAGATATACACGTGTGATTTAGTTTACGAAGATTTTTCAATGCCGAGAACCTCGATCAGAGAGTAAAAAAGGCGTAAGGTTCACAATGGGGTAAAATTAAATTGGGATATACCGGGCTAGGATTCGAGTTACAGGAACAAGGGCCAAACCAAACACCCAAGAATGGAATCGTCGAGCGAAAACACTTGACAACCTCCTAGAAGCAGCTTTTCTTGCCACCAGACCTTTCTCCATCAATTAGGAATCTGATGCCGTCACTAAACACATTCCTTAAATTGTAGCCATTTGTTGAGTGTTTTTTTTTTGTGTCTAATCTGCATATATATCACCATTGCCCTTGATTTTCTTGACTGTATATCTCTTAAATGTCAACATATACACGTGTGATTTAGTTTACGAAGATTTTTCAATGCCGAGAATCTCGATCAGAGAGTAAAAAAGGAGTAAGGTTCACAATGGTGTAAGATTAAAATGGGATATAACGGGCTAGGATTCGAGTTACAGGAACAAATGCCAAACCAACCACCCAAGAATGGAATCGTCGAGCGAAAACACTTGGCAACCTGCTAGAAGCAGCTTTTCTTGCCACCAGACCATTCTCCATCAATTAGGAATCTGATGCAGTCACTAAACACATTCCTTAAATTGTAGCCATTTGTTGAGTGTTTTTTTTGGTGTCTAATCCGCATATATATCACCATTGCCCTTGATTTTCTTAACTGTATATCTCTTAAATGTCAACATATACACGTGTGATTTTGTTTACGAAGATTTTTCAATGCCGAGAGCATCGATCAAAGAGTAAAAAAGGCGTAGGGTTCACAATGTTGTAAAATTAAAATGGGATATACCGGGCTAGGATTCGAGTTACAGGAACAAGGGCCAAACCAAACACCCAAGAATGGAATCGTCGAGCGAAAACACTTGACAACCTCCTAGAATCAGCTTTTCTTGCCAACAGACCTTTCTCCATCAATTAGGAATCTGATGCCGTCACTAAATACATTCCTTAAATTGTAGCGATTTGTTGAGTGTTTTTTTTTGGTGTCTAATCCGCACATATATCACCATTGCCATTGATTTTCTTGACTGTATATCTCTTAAATGTCAACATATACACGTGTGATTTAGTTTACGAAGATTTTTTAATGCCGAGAACCTCGATCAGAGAGTAAAAAAGGCGTAAGGTTCACAATGGTGTAAAATTAAAATGGGATATACCGGGCTAGGATTCGAGTTACAGGAACAACGGCCAAACCAACCATCCAAGAATGGAATCGTCGAGCGAAAACACATGACAACCTCCTAGAAGCAGCTTTTCTTGCCACCAGACCTTTCTCCATCAATTAGGAATCTGATGCCGTCACTAAACACATTCTTTAAATTGTAGCGATTTGTTGAGTGTTTTTTTTTGTGTCTAAGCCTCATATATATCACCATTGCCGTTGATTTTCTTGACTGTATATCTCTTATATGTCAACATATACACGTGTAATTTAGTTTACGAAGATTTTTCAATGCCGAGAACCTCGATCAGAGAGTAAAAAATGCGTAAGGTTCACAATGGTGTAAAATTAAAATGGGATATACCGGGCTAGGATTCGAGTTACAGGAACAAGGGCCAAGCCAACCACCCAAGAATGGAATCGTCGAGCGAAAACACTTGACAACTTCCTAGAAGCAGCTTTTCTTACCACCAGACGTTTCTCCATCAATTAGGAATCTGATGCCATCACTAAACACATTCCTTAAATTGTAGCGGTTTGTTGAGTGTTTTTTTTTGTGTCTAATCCGCATATATATCACCGTTGCCCTTGATTTTCTTGACTGTATATCTCTTAAATGTCAACATATACATGTGTGATTTAGTTTACGAAGATTTTTCAATGCCGAGAACCTCGATCAGAGAGTAAAAAATGTATAAGGTTCACAATGGTGTAAAATTAAAATGGGATATACCGGGCTAGGATTCGAGTTACAGGAACAAGGGCCAAACCAAACACCCAAGAATAGAATCGTCGAGCGAAAACACTTGACAACCTCCTAGAAGCAGCTTTTCTTGCCACCAGACCTTTCTCCATCAATTAGGAATCTGATGCCGTCACTAAACACATTCCTTAAATTGTAGCGATTTGTTGAGTGTTTTTTTTTGGTGTCTAATCCGCATATATATCACCATTGCCCTTGATTTTCTTGACTGTATATCTCTTAAATGTCAACATATACACGTGTTTTTTAGTTTACGAAGATTTTTCAATGCCGAGAACCTCGATCAGAGAGTAAAAAAGGCGTAAGGTTCACAATGGTGTAAAATTAAAATGGGATATACCGGGCTAGGATTCGAGTTACAGGAACAAGGGCCAAACCAACCACCCAAGAATGGAATCGTCGAGCGAAAACACTTGACAACCTCCTAGAAGCAGCTTTTCTTGCCACCAGACCTTTCTCCATCAATTAGGAATCTGATGCCGTTACTAAACACATTCCTTAAATTGTAGCCATTTGTTGAGTGTTTTTTTTTTGTCTAATCCGCATATATATCACCATTGCCCTTGATTTTCTTAACTGTATATCTCTTAAATGTCAACATATATACGTGTGATTTAGTTTACGAAGATTTTTCAATGCCGAGAACCTCGATCAGAGAGTAAAAAAGGCGTAAGGTTCACAATGGTGTAAAATTAAAATGGGATATACCGAGCTAGGATTCGAGTTACAGGAACAAGGGCCAAACCAACCACCCAAGAATGGAATCGTCGAGCGAAAACACTTGACAACCTCCTAGAAGCAGCTTTTCTTGCCACCAGACCTTTCTCCATCAATTAGGAATCTGATGCCGTCACTAAACACATTCCTTAAATTGTAGCCATTTGTTGAGTGTTTTTTTTGTTTCTAATCCGCATATATATCACCATTGCCCTTGATTTTCTTGACTGTATATCTCTTAAATGTCAACATATACACGTGTGATTTAGTTTACGAAGATTTTTCAATGCCGAGAACCTCGATCAGAGAGTAAAAAAGGCGTAAGATTCACAATGGTGTAAAATTAAAATGGGATATACCGGGCTAGGATTCGAGTTACAGGAACAAGGGCCAAACCAACCACCCAAGAATGGAATCGTCGAGCGAAAACACTTGACAACCTCCTACAAGCAGCTTTTCTTGCCACCAGACCTTTCTCCATCAATTAGGAATCTGATGCCGTCAATAAACACATTCCTTAAATTGTAGCGATTTATTGAGTGTTTTTTTGGTGTCTAATCCGCATATATATCACCATTGCCCTTGATTTTCTTGACTGTATATATCTTAAAAGTCAACATATACACGTGTGATTTAGTTTACGAAAGATTTTTCAATGCCGAGAACCTCAATCAGATAGTAAAAAAGGCGTAAGGTTCACAATGGTGTAAAATTAAAATGGGATATACCGGGCTAGGATTCGAGTTACAGGAACAAGGGCCAAACCAACCACCCAATAATGGAATCGTCGAGCGAAAACACTTGACAACCTCCTAGAAGCAGCTTTTCTTGCCACCAGACCTTTCTCCATTAATTAGGAATCTGATGCCCTCACTAAACACATTCCTTAAGTTGTAACCATTTGTTGAGTGTTTTTTTATTTGGTGTCTAATCCGCATATATATCACCATTGCCATTGATTTTCTTGACTGTATATCTCTTAAATGTCAACATATACACGTGTGATTTAGTTTACAAAGATTTTTCAATGCCGAGAACCTCGATCAGAGAGTAAAAAAGGCGTAAGGTTCACAATGGTGTAAAATTAAAATGGGATATACCGGGCTAGGATTTGAGTTACAGGAACATGGGCCAAACCAAACACCCAAGAATAGAATCGTCGAGCGAAAACACTTGACAACCTCCTAGAAGCAGCTTTTCTTGCCACCAGACCTTTCTCCATCAATTAGGAATCTGATGCCGTCACTAAATACATTCTTTAAATTGTAGCGATTTGTTGAGTGTTTTTTTTTGTGTCTAAGCCGCATATATATCACCATTGCCCTTGATTTTCTTGACTGTATATCTCTTAAATGTCAACATATACACGTGTAATTTAGTTTACGAAGATTTTTCAATGCCGAGAACCTCGATCAGAGAGTAAAAAATGCGTAAGGTTCACAATGGTGTAAAATTAAAATGGGATATACCGGGCTAGGATTCGAGTTACAGGAACAAGGGCCAAGCCAACCACCCAAGAATGGAATCGTCGAGCGAAAACACTTGACAACTTCCTAGAAGCAGCTTTTCTTACCACCAGACGTTTCTCCATCAATTAGGAATCTGATGCCATCACTAAACACATTCCTTAAATTGTAGCGGTTTGTTGAGTGTTTTTTTTTGTGTCTAATCCGCATATATATCACCGTTGCCCTTGATTTTCTTGACTGTATATCTCTTAAATGTCAACATATACATGTGTGATTTAGTTTACGAAGATTTTTCAATGCCGAGAACCTCGATCAGAGAGTAAAAAATGCATAAGGTTCACAATGGTGTAAAATTAAAATGGGATATACCGGGCTAGGATTCGAGTTACAGGAACAAGGGCCAAACCAAACACCCAAAAATAGAATCGTCGAGAGAAAACACTTGACAACCTCCTAGAAGCAGCTTTTCTTGCCACCAGACCTTTCTCCATCAATTAGGAATCTGATGCCGTCACTAAACACATTCCTTAAATTGTAGCGATTTGTTGAGTGTTTTTTTTTTGGTGTCTAATCCGCATGTATATCACCATTGCCCTTGATTTTCTTGACTGTATATCTCTTAAATGTCAACATATACACGTGTTTTTTAGTTTACGAAGATTTTTCAATGCCGAGAACCTCGATCAGAGAGTAAAAAAGGCGTAAGGTTCACAATGGTGTAAAATTAAAATGGGATATACCGGGCTAGGATTCGAGTTACAGGAACAAGGGCCAAACCAACCACCCAAGAATGGAATCGTCGAGCGAAAACACTTGACAACCTCCTAGAAGCAGCTTTTCTTGCCACCAGACCTTTCTCCATCAATTAGGAATCTGATGCCGTCACTAAACACATTCCTTAAATTGTAGCCATTTGTTGAGTGTTTTTTTTGTTTCTAATCCGCATATATATCACCATTGCCCTTGATTTTCTTGACTGTATATCTCTTAAATGTCAACATATACACGTGTGATTTAGTTTACGAAGATTTTTCAATGCCGAGAACCTCGATCAGAGAGTAAAAAAGGCGTAAGATTCACAATGGTGTAAAATTAAAATGAGATATACCGGGCTAGGATTCGAGTTACAGGAACAAGGGCTAAACCAACCACCCAAGAATGGAATCGTCGAGCGAAAACACTTGACAACCTCCTACAAGCAGCTTTTCTTGCCACCAGACCTTTCTCCATCAATTAGGAATCAGATGCCGTCAATAAACACATTCCTTAAATAGTAGCGATTTATTGAGTGTTTTTTTGGTGTCTAATCCGCATATATATCACCATTGCCCTTGATTTTCTTGACTGTATATCTCTTAAATGTCAACATATACAGGTGTGATTTAGTTTACGAAAGATTTTTCAATGCCGAGAACCTCGATCAGATAGTAAAAAAGGCGTAAGGTTCACAATGGTGTAAAATTAAAATGGGATATACCGGGCTAGGATTCGAGTTACAGGAACAAGGGCCAAACCAACCACCCAATAATGGAATCGTCGAGCGAAAAAACTTGACAACCTCCTAGAAGCAGCTTTTCTTGCCACCAGACCTTTCTCCATTAATTAGGAATCTGATGCCCTCACTAAACACATTCCTTAAGTTGTAACCATTTGTTGAGTGGTTTTTTATTTGGTGTCTAATCCGCATATATATCACCATTGCCCTTGATTTTCTTGACTGTATATCTCTTAAATGTCAACATATACACGTGTGATTTAGTTTACAAAGATTTTTCAATGCCGAGAACCTCGATCAGAGAGTAAAAAAGGCGTAAGGTTCACAATGGTGTAAAATTAAAATGGGATATACCGGGCTAGGATTTGAGTTACAGGAACAAGGGCCAAACCAAACACCCAAGAATAGAATCGTCGAGCGAAAACACTTGACAACTTCCTAGAAGCAGCTTTTCTTGCCACCAGACCTTTCTCCATCAATTAGGAATCTGATGCCGTCACTAAAAACATTCCTTAAATTGTATCGATTTGTTGAGTGTTTTTTTTGGTGTCTAATCCGCATATATATCAACAATGCCCTTATTTTTCTTGACTGTATATCTCTTAAATGTCAAGATATACACGTGTGATTTAGTTTACGAAGATTTTTCAATGCCGAGAAACTCGATCAGAGAGTAAAAAAGGCGTAAGGTTCACAATGGTGTAAAATTAAATTGGGATATACCGGGCTAGGATTCGAGTTACAGGAACAAGGGCCAAACCAAACACCCAAGAATGGAATCGTCGAGCGAAAACACTTGACAACCTCCTAGAAGCAGCTTTTCTTGCCACCAGACCTTTCTCCATCAATTAGGAATTTGATGCCGTCACTAAACACATTCCTTAAATTGTAGCCATTTGTTGAGTGTTTTTTTTTTGTGTCTAATCTGCATATATATCACCATTGCCCTTGATTTTCTTGACTGTATATCTCTTAAATGTCAACATATACACGTGTGATTTAGTTTACGAAGATTTTTCAATGCCGAGAACCTCGATCAGAGAGTAAAAAAGGAGTAAGGTTCACAATGGTGTAAGATTAAAATGGGATATAACGGGCTAGGATTCGAGTTACAGGAACAAATGCCAAACCAACCACCCAAGAATGGAATCGTCGAGCGAAAACACTTGACAACCTCCTAGAAGCAGCTTTTCTTGCCACCAGACCATTCTCCATCAATTTGGAATCTGATGCAGTCACTAAACACATTCCTTAAATTGTATCCATTTGTTGAGTGTTTTTTTTTTGTGTCTAATCCGCATATATATCACCATTGCCCTTGATTTTCTTAACTGTATATCTCTTAAATGTCAACATATACACGTGTGATTTAGTTTACGAAGATTTTTCAATGCCGAGAACCTCGATCAGAGAGTAAAAAAGGCGTAGGGTTCACAATGTTGTAAAATTAAAATGTGATATACCGGGCTAGGATTCGAGTTACAGGAACAAGGGCCAAACCAAACACCCAAGAATGGAATCGTCGAGCGAAAACACTTGACAACCTCCTAGAAGCAGCTTTTCTTGCCAACAGACCTTTCTCCATCAATTAGGAATCTGATGCCGTCACTAAATACATTCCTTAAATTGTAGCGATTTGTTGAGTGTTTATTTTTGGTGTCTAATCCGCATATATATCACCATTGCCCTTGATTTTCTTGACTGTATATCTCTTAAATGTCACCATATACACGTGTGATTTAGTTTACGAAGATTTTTTAATGCCGAGAACCTCGATCAGAAAGTAAAAAAGGCGTAAGGTTCACAATAGTGTAAAATTAAAATGGGATATACCGGGCTAGGATTCGAGTTACAGGAACAAGGGCCAAACCAACCATCCAAGAATGGAATCGTCGAGCGAAAACACTTGACAACCTCCTAGAAGCAGCTTTTCTTGCCACCAGACCTTTCTCCATCAATTAGGAATCTGATGCCGTCACTAAACACATTCCTTAAATTGTAGCGATTTGTTGAGTCTTTTTTTGTGTCTAATCCGCATATATATCACCATTGCCCTTGATTTTCTTGACTGTATATCTCTTAAATGTCAACATATACACGTGTAATTTAGTTTACGAAGATTTTTCAATGCCGAGAACCTCGATCAGAGAGTAAAAAATGCGTAAGGTTCACAATGGTGTAAAATTAAAATGGGATATACCGGGCTAGGATTCGAGTTACAGGAACAAGGGCCAAGCCAACCACCCAAGAATGGAATCGTCGAGCGAAAACACTTGACAACCTCCTAGAAGCAGCTTTTCTTACCACCAGACGTTTCTCCATCAATTAGGAATCTGATGCCATCACTAAACACATTCCTTAAATTGTAGCGATTTGTTGAGTGTTTTTTTTGTGTCTAATCCGCATATATATCACCGTTGCCCTTGATTTTCTTGACTGTATATCTCTTAAATGTCAACATATACATGTGTGATTTAGTTTACGAAGATTTTTCAATGCCGAGAACCTCGATCAGAGAGTAAAAAAGGCATAAGGTTAACAATGGTGTAAAATTAAAATGGGATATACCGGGCTAGGATTCGAGTTACAGGAACAAGGGCCAAACCAAACACCCAAGAATAGAATCGTCGAGCGAAAACACTTGACAACCTCCTAGAAGCAGCTTTTCTTGCCACCAGACATTTCTCCATCAATTAGGAATCTGATGCCGTCACTAAACACATTCCTTAAATTGTAGCGATTTGTTGAGTGTTTTTTTTGGTGTCTAATCCGCATATATATCACCATTGCCCTAGATTTTCTTGACTGTATATCTCTTAAATGTCAACATATACACGTGTGTTTTAGTTTACGAAGATTTTTCAATGCCGAGAACCTCGATCAGAGAGTAAAAAAGGCGTAAGGTTCACAATGGTGTAAAATTAAAATTGGATATACCGGGCTAGGATTCGAGTTACAGGAACAAGGGCCAAACCAACCACCCAAGAATGGAATCGTCTAGCGAAAACACTTTACAACCTCCTAGAAGCAGCTTTTCTTGCCACCAGACGTTTCTCCATCAATTAGGAATTTGATGCCGTCACTAAACACATTCCTTAAATTGTAGCGATTTGTTGAGTGTTTTTTTTTTGTGTCTTATCCGCATATATATCACCATTGCCCTAGATTTTCTTGACTGTATATCACTTAAATGTCAACATATACACGTGTGATTTAGTTTACGAAGATTTTTCAATGCCGAGAACCTCGATCAGAGAGTAAAAAAGGCGTAAGGTTCACAATGGTGTAAAATTAAAATGGGATATACCGAGCTAGGATTCGAGTTACAGGAACAAGGGACAAACCAACCACCCAAGAATGGAATCGTCGAGCGAAAACACTTGACAACCTCCTAGAAGCAGCTTTTCTTTCCACCAGACCTTTCTCTATTAATTAGGAATGTGATGCCGTCACTAAACACATTCCTTAAATTGTAGCGATTTGTTGAGTGTTTTTTTCTGGTGTCTAATCCGCATATATATCACCATTGCCCTTGATTTTCTTGACTGTATATCTCTTAAATGTCAACATATACACGTGTGTTTTAGTTTACGAAGATTTTTCAATCCCGAGAACCTCGATCAAAGAGTAAAAAAGGCGTAAGGTTCACAATGGTGTAAAATTAAAATGGGATATACCGGGCTAGGATTCGTGTTACAGGAACAAGGGCCAAACCAACCACCCAAGATTGGAATCGTCGAGCGAAAACACTTGACAACCTCCTAGAAGCAGCTTTTCTTGCCACCAGACCTTTCTCCATCAATTAGGAATCTGATGACGTCACAAAACACATTCCTTAAATTGTAGCGATTTGTTGAGTGTTTTTTTTGGTGCCTAATCCGCCTATATATCACCATTGCCCTTGATTTTCTTGACTGTATATCTCTTAAATGTCAACATATACACGTGTGTTTTAGTTTACGAAGATTTTTCAATGCCGAGAACCTCGATCAGAGAGTAAAAAAGGCGTAAGGTTCACAATGGTGTAAAATTAAACTTGGATATACCGGGCTAGGATTCGAGTTACAGGAACAAGGGCCAAACCAACCACCCAAGAATGGAATCGTCGAGCGAAAACACTTTACAACCTCCTAGAAGCAGCTTTTCTTGCCACCAGACCTTTCTCCATCAATTAGGAATCTGATGCCGTCACTAAACACATTCCTTAAATTGTAGCGATTTGTTGAGTGTTTTTTTTTGTGTCTAATCCGCATATATATCACCATTGCCCTTGATTTTCTTAACTGTATATCTCTTAAATGTCAACATATACACGTGTAATTTAGTTTACGAAGATTTTTCAATGCCGAGAACCTCGATCAGAGAGTAAAAAATGCGTAAGGTTCACAATGGTGTAAAATTAAAATGGGATATACCGGGCTAGGATTCGAGTTACAGGAACAAGGGCCAAGCCAACCACCCAAGAATGGAATCGTCGAGCGAAAACACTTGACAACCTCCTAGAAGCAGCTTTTCTTACCACCAGACGTTTCTCCATCAATTAGGAATCTGATGCCATCACTAAACACATTCCTTAAATTGTAGCGATTTGTTGAGTGTTTTTTTTTTGTGTCTAATCCGCATATATATCACCGTTGCCCTTGATTTTCTTGACTGTATATCTCTTAAATGTCAACATATACATGTGTGATTTAGTTTACGAAGATTTTTCAATGCCGAGAACCTCGATCAGAGAGTAAAAAAGGCATAAGGTTCACAATGGTGTAAAATTAAAATGGGATATACCGGGCTAGGATTCGAGTTACAGGAACAAGGGCCAAACCAAACACCCAAGTATAGAATCGTCGAGCGAAAACACTTGACAACCTCCTAGAAGCAGCTTTTCTTGCCACCAGACATTTCTCCATCAATTAGGAATCTGATGCCGTCACTAAACACATTCCTTAAATTGTAGCGATTTGTTGAGTGTTTTTTTTGGTGTCTAATCCGCATATATATCACCATTGCCCTTGATTTTCTTGACTGTATATCTCTTAAATGTCAACATTTACACGTGTGTTTTAGTTTACGAAGATTTTTCAATGCCGAGAACCTCGATCAGAGAGTAAAAAAGGCGTAAGGTTCACAATGGTGTAAAATTAAAATTGGATATACCGGGCTAGGATTCGAGTTACAGGAACAAGGGCCAAACCAACCACCTAAGAATGGAATCGACGAGCGAAAACACTTTACAACCTCCTAGAAGCAGCTTTTCTTGCCACCAGACCTTTCTCCATCAATTAGGAATATGATGCCGTCACTAAACACATTCCTTAAATTGTAGCGATTTGTTGAGTGTTTTTTTTTTTGTGTCTTATCCGCATATATATCATCATTGCCATAGATTTTCTTGACTGTATATCTCTTAAATGTCAACATATACACGTGTGATTTAGTTTACGAAGATTTTTCAATGCCGAGAACCTCGATCAGAGAGTAAAAAAGGCGTAAGGTTCACAATGGTGTAAAATTAAAATGGGATATACCGAGCTAGGATTCGAGTTACAGGAACAAGGGCCAAACCAACCACCCAAGAATGGAATCGTCGAGCGAAAACACTTGACAACCTCCTAGAAGCAGTTTTTCCTACCACCAGACCTTTCTCCATTAATTAGGAATCTGATGCCGTCACTAAACACATTCCTTAAATTGTAGCGATTTGTTGAGTGTTTTTTTCTGGTGTCTAATCCGCATATATATCACCATTGCCCTTGATTTTCTTGACTGTATATCTCTTAAATGTCAACATATACACGTGTGTTTTAGTTTACGAAGATTTTTCAATCCCGAGAACCTCGATCAAAGAGTAAAAAAGGCGTAAGGTTCACAATGGTGTAAAATTAAAATGGGATATACCGGGCTAGGATTCGTGTTACAGGAACAAGGGCCAAACCAACCACCCAAGATTGGAATCGTCGAGCGAAAACACTTGACAACCTCCTAGAAGCAGCTTTTCTTGCCACCAGACCTTTCTCCATCAATTAGGAATCTGATGACGTCACAAAACACATTCCTTAAATTGTAGCGATTTGTTGAGTGTTTTTTTTGGTGCCTAATCCGCCTATATATCACCATTGCCCTTGATTTTCTTGACTGTATATCTCTTAAATGTCAACATATACACGTGTGTTTTAGTTTACGAAGATTTTTCAATGCCGAGAACCTCGATCAGAGAGTAAAAAAGGCGTAAGGTTCACAATGGTGTAAAATTAAACTTGGATATACCGGGCTAGGATTCGAGTTACAGGAACAAGGGCCAAACCAACCACCCAAGAATGGAATCGTCGAGCGAAAACACTTTACAACCTCCTAGAAGCAGCTTTTCTTGCCACCAGACCTTTCTCCATCAATTAGGAATCTGATGCCGTCACTAAACACATTCCTTAAATTGTAGCGATTTGTTGAGTGTTTTTTTTTGTGTCTAATCCGCATATATATCACCATTGCCCTTGATTTTCTTGACTGTATATCTCTTAAATGTCAACATATACACGTGTAATTTAGTTTACGAAGATTTTTCAATGCCGAGAACCTCGATCAGAGAGTAAAAAATGCGTAAGGTTCACAATGGTGTAAAATTAAAATGGGATATACCGGGCTAGGATTCGAGTTAAAGGAACAAGGGCCAAGCCAACCACCCAAGAATGGAATCGTCGAGCGAAAACACTTAACAACCTCCTAGAAGCAGCTTTTCTTACCACCAGACGTTTCTCCATCAATTAGGAATCTGATGCCATCACTAAACACATTCCTTAAATTGTAGCGATTTGTTGAGTGTTTTTTTTTTGTGTCTAATCCGCATATATATCACCGTTGCCCTTGATTTTCTTGACTGTATATCTCTTAAATGTCAACATATACATGTGTGATTTAGTTTACGAAGATTTTTCAATGCCGAGAACCTCGATCAGAGAGTAAAAAAGGCATAAGGTTCGCAATGGTGTAAAATTAAAATGGGATATACCGGGCTAGGATTCGAGTTACAGGAACAAGGGCCAAACCAAACACCCAAGTATAGAATCGTCGAGCGAAAACACTTGACAACCTCCTAGAAGCAGCTTTTCTTGCCACCAGACATTTCTCCATCAATTAGGAATCTGATGCCGTCACTAAACACATTCCTTAAATTGTAGCGATTTGTTGAGTGTTTTTTTTGGTGTCTAATCCGCATATATATCACCATTGCCCTTGATTTTCTTGACTGTATATCTCTTAAATGTCAACATTTACACGTGTGTTTTAGTTTACGAAGATTTTTCAATGCCGAGAACCTCGATCAGAGAGTAAAAAAGGCGTAAGGTTCACAATGGTGTAAAATTAAAATTGGATACACCGGGCTAGGATTCGAGTTACAGGAACAAGGGCCAAACCAACCACCCAAGAATGGAATCGACGAGCGAAAACACTTTACAACCTCCTAGAAGCAGCTTTTCTTGCCACCAGACCTTTCTCCATCAATTAGGAATATGATGCCGTCACTAAACACATTCCTTAAATTGTAGCGATTTGTTGAGTGTTTTTTTTTTGTGTCTTATCCGCATATATATCACCATTGCCCTAGATTTTCTTGACTGTATATCTCTTAAATGTCAACATATACACGTGTGATTTAGTTTACGAAGATTTTTCAATGCCGAGAACCTCGATCAGAGAGTAAAAAAGGCGTAAGGTTCACAATGGTGTAAAATTAAAATGGGATATACCGAGCTAGGATTCGAGTTACAGGAACAAGGGCCAAACCAACCACCCAAGAATGGAATCGTCGAGCGAAAAGACTTGACAACCTCCTAGAAGCAGCTTTTCCTACCACCAGACCTTTCTCCATTAATTAGGAATCTGATGCCGTCACTAAACACATTCCTTAAATTGTAGCGATTTGTTGAGTGTTTTTTTCTGGTGTCTAATCCGCATATATATCACCATTGCCCTTGATTTTCTTGACTGTATATCTCTTAAATGTCAACATATACACGTGTGTTTTAGTTTACGAAGATTTTTCAATCCCGAGAACCTCGATCAAAGAGTAAAAAAGGCGTAAGGTTCACAATGGTGTAAAATTAAAATGGGATATACCGGGCTAGGATTCGTGTTACAGGAACAAGGGCCAAACCAACCACCCAAGATTGGAATCGTCGAGCGAAAACACTTGACAACCTCCTAGAAGCAGCTTTTCTTGCCACCAGACCTTTCTCCATCAATTAGGAATCTGATGACGTCACAAAACACATTCCTTAAATTGTAGCGATTTGTTGAGTGTTTTTTTTGGTGCCTAATCCGCCTATATATCACCATTGCCCTTGATTTTCTTGACTGTATATCTCTTAAATGTCAACATATACACGTGTGTTTTAGTTTACGAAGATTTTTCAATGCCGAGAACCTCGATCAGAGAGTAAAAAAGGCGTAAGGTTCACAATGGTGTAAAATTAAACTTGGATATACCGGGCTAGGATTCGAGTTACAGGAACAAGGGCCAAACCAACCACCCAAGAATGGAATCGTCGAGCGAAAACACTTTACAACCTCCTAGAAGCAGCTTTTCTTGCCACCAGACCTTTCTCCATCAATTAGGAATCTGATGCCGTCACTAAACACATTCCTTAAATTGTAGCGATTTGTTGAGTGTTTTTTTTTGTGTCTAATCCGCATATATATCACCATTGCCCTTGATTTTCTTGACTGTATATCTCTTAAATGTCAACATATACACGTGTAATTTAGTTTACGAAGATTTTTCAATGCCGAGAACCTCGATCAGAGAGTAAAAAATGCGTAAGGTTCACAATGGTGTAAAATTAAAATGGGATATACCGGGCTAGGATTCGAGTTAAAGGAACAAGGGCCAAGCCAACCACCCAAGAATGGAATCGTCGAGCGAAAACACTTAACAACCTCCTAGAAGCAGCTTTTCTTACCACCAGACGTTTCTCCATCAATTAGGAATCTGATGCCATCACTAAACACATTCCTTAAATTGTAGCGATTTGTTGAGTGTTTTTTTTTGTGTCTAATCCGCATATATATCACCGTTGCCCTTGATTTTCTTGACTGTATATCTCTTAAATGTCAACATATACATGTGTGATTTAGTTTACGAAGATTTTTCAATGCCGAGAACCTCGATCAGAGAGTAAAAAAGGCATAAGGTTCGCAATGGTGTAAAATTAAAATGGGATATACCGGGCTAGGATTCGAGTTACAGGAACAAGGGCCAAACCAAACACCCAAGTATAGAATCGTCGAGCGAAAACACTTGACAACCTCCTAGAAGCAGCTTTTCTTGCCACCAGACATTTCTCCATCAATTAGGAATCTGATGCCGTCACTAAACACATTCCTTAAATTGTAGCGATTTGTTGAGTGTTTTTTTTGGTGTCTAATCCGCATATATATCACCATTGCCCTTGATTTTCTTGACTGTATATCTCTTAAATGTCAACATTTACACGTGTGTTTTAGTTTACGAAGATTTTTCAATGCCGAGAACCTCGATCAGAGAGTAAAAAAGGCGTAAGGTTCACAATGGTGTAAAATTAAAATTGGATATACCGGGCTAGGATTCGAGTTACAGGAACAAGGGCCAAACCAACCACCCAAGAATGGAATCGACGAGCGAAAACACTTTATAACCTCCTAGAAGCAGCTTTTCTTGCCACCAGACCTTTCTCCATCAATTAGGAATATGATGCCGTCACTAAACACATTCCTTAAATTGTAGCGATTTGTTGAGTGTTTTTTTTTTGTGTCTTATCCGCATATATATCACCATTGCCCTAGATTTTCTTGACTGTATATCTCTTAAATGTCAACATATACACGTGTGATTTAGTTTACGAAGATTTTTCAATGCCGAGAACCTCGATCAGAGAGTAAAAAAGGCGTAAGGTTCACAATGGTGTAAAATTAAAATGGGATATACCGAGCTAGGATTCGAGTTACAGGAACAAGGGCCAAACCAACCACCCAAGAATGGAATCGTCGAGCGAAAAGACTTGACAACCTCCTAGAAGCAGCTTTTCCTACCACCAGACCTTTCTCCATTAATTAGGAATCTGATGCCGTCACTAAACACATTCCTTAAATTGTAGCGATTTGTTGAGTGTTTTTTTCTGGTGTCTAATCCGCATATATATCACCATTGCCCTTGATTTTCTTGACTGTATATCTCTTAAATGTCAACATATACACGTGTGTTTTAGTTTACGAAGATTTTTCAATCCCGAGAACCTCGATCAAAGAGTAAAAAAGGCGTAAGGTTCACAATGGTGTAAAATTAAAATGGGATATACCGGGCTAGGATTCGTGTTACAGGAACAAGGGCCAAACCAACCACCCAAGATTGGAATCGTCGAGCGAAAACACTTGACAACCTCCTAGAAGCAGCTTTTCTTGCCACCAGACCTTTCTCCATCAATTAGGAATCTGATGACGTCACAAAACACATTCCTTAAATTGTAGCGATTTGTTGAGTGTTTTTTTTGGTGCCTAATCCGCCTATATATCACCATTGCCCTTGATTTTCTTGACTGTATATCTCTTAAATGTCAACATATACACGTGTGTTTTAGTTTACGAAGATTTTTCAATGCCGAGAACCTCGATCAGAGAGTAAAAAAGGCGTAAGGTTCACAATGGTGTAAAATTAAACTTGGATATACCGGGCTAGGATTCGAGTTACAGGAACAAGGGCCAAACCAACCACCCAAGAATGGAATCGTCGAGCGAAAACACTTTACAACCTCCTAGAAGCAGCTTTTCTTGCCACCAGACCTTTCTCCATCAATTAGGAATCTGATGCCGTCACTAAACACATTCCTTAAATTGTAGCGATTTGTTGAGTGTTTTTTTTGTGTCTAATCCGCATATATATCACCATTGACCTTGATTTTCTTGACGGTATATCTCTTAAATGTCAACATATACACGTGTAATTTAGTTTACGAAGATTTTTCAATGCCGAGAACCTCGATCAGAGAGTAAAAAATGCGTAAGGTTCACAATGGTGTAAAATTAAAATGGGATATACCGGGCTAGGATTAGAGTTACAGGAACAAGGGCCAAGCCAACCACCCAAGAATGGAATCGTCGAGCGAAAACACTTAACAACCTCCTAGAAGCAGCTTTTCTTACCACCAGACGTTTCTCCATCAATTAGGAATCTGATGCCATCACTAAACACATTCCTTAAATTGTAGCGATTTGTTGAGTGTTTTTTTTTGTGTCTAATCCGCATATATATCACCGTTGCCCTTGATTTTCTTGACTGTATATCTCTTAAATGTCAACATATACATGTGTGATTTAGTTTACGAAGATTTTTCAATGCCGAGAACCTCGATCAGAGAGTAAAAAAGGCATAAGGTTCACAATGGTGTAAAATTAAAATGGGATATACCGGGCTAGGATTCGAGTTACAGGAACAAGGGCCAAACCAAACACCCAAGTATAGAATCGTCGAGCGAAAACACTTGACAACCTCCTAGAAGCAGCTTTTCTTGCCACCAGACATTTCTCCATCAATTAGGAATCTGATGCCGTCACTAAACACATTCCTTAAATTGTAGCGATTTGTTGAGTGTTTTTTTTGGTGTCTAATCCGCATATATATCACCATTGCCCTTGATTTTCTTGACTGTATATCTCTTAAATGTCAACATTTACACGTGTGTTTTAGTTTACGAAGATTTTTCAATGCCGAGAACCTCGATCAGAGAGTAAAAAAGGCGTAAGGTTCACAATGGTGTAAAATTAAAATTGGATATACCGGGCTAGGATTCGAGTTACAGGAACAAGGGCCAAACCAACCACCCAAGAATGGAATCGACGAGCGAAAACACTTTACAACCTCCTAGAAGCAGCTTTTCTTGCCACCAGACCTTTCTCCATCAATTAGGAATATGATGCCGTCACTAAACACATTCCTTAAATTGTAGCGATTTGTTGAGTGTTTTTTTTTTGTGTCTTATCCGCATATATATCACCATTGCCCTAGATTTTCTTGACTGTATATCTCTTAAATGTCAACATATACACGTGTGATTTAGTTTACGAAGATTTTTCAATGCCGAGAACCTCGATCAGAGAGTAAAAAAGGCGTAAGGTTCACAATGGTGTAAAATTAAAATGGGATATACCGAGCTAGGATTCGAGTTACAGGAACAAGGGCCAAACCAACCACCCAAGAATGGAATCGTCGAGCGAAAAGACTTGACAACCTCCTAGAAGCAGCTTTTCCTACCACCAGACCTTTCTCCATTAATTAGGAATCTGATGCCGTCACTAAACACATTCCTTAAATTGTAGCGATTTGTTGAGTGTTTTTTTCTGGTGTCTAATCCGCATATATATCACCATTGCCCTTGATTTTCTTGACTGTATATCTCTTAAATGTCAACATATACACGTGTGTTTTAGTTTACGAAGATTTTCAATCCCGAGAACCTCGATCAAAGAGTAAAAAAGGCGTAAGGTTCACAATGGTGTAAAATTAAAATGGGATATACCGGGCTAGGATTCGTGTTACAGGAACAAGGGCCAAACCAACCACCCAAGATTGGAATCGTCGAGCGAAAACACTTGACAACCTCCTAGAAGCAGCTTTTCTTGCCACCAGACCTTTCTCCATCAATTAGGAATCTGATGACGTCACAAAACACATTCCTTAAATTGTAGCGATTTGTTGAGTGTTTTTTTTGGTGCCTAATCCGCCTATATATCACCATTGCCCTTGATTTTCTTGACTGTATATCTCTTAAATGTCAACATATACACGTGTGTTTTAGTTTACGAAGATTTTTCAATGCCGAGAACCTCGATCAGAGAGTAAAAAAGGCGTAAGGTTCACAATGGTGTAAAATTAAACTTGGATATACCGGGCTAGGATTCGAGTTACAGGAACAAGGGCCAAACCAACCACCCAAGAATGGAATCGTCGAGCGAAAACACTTTACAACCTCCTAGAAGCAGCTTTTCTTGCCACCAGACCTTTCTCCATCAATTAGGAATCTGATGCCGTCACTAAACACATTCCTTAAATTGTAGCGATTTGTTGAGTGTTTTTTTTTGTGTCTAATCCGCATATATATCACCATTGCCCTTGATTTTCTTGACTGTATATCTCTTAAATGTCAACATATACACGTGTAATTTAGTTTACGAAGATTTTTCAATGCCGAGAACCTCGATCAGAGAGTAAAAAATGCGTAAGGTTCACAATGGTGTAAAATTAAAATGGGATATACCGGGCTAGGATTCGAGTTACAGGAACAAGGGCCAAGCCAACCACCCAAGAATGGAATCGTCGAGCGAAAACACTTAACAACCTCCTAGAAGCAGCTTTTCTTACCACCAGACGTTTCTCCATCAATTAGGAATCTGATGCCATCACTAAACACATTCCTTAAATTGTAGCGATTTGTTGAGTGTTTTTTTTGTGTCTAATCCGCATATATATCACCGTTGCCCTTGATTTTCTTGACTGTATATCTCTTAAATGTCAACATATACATGTGTGATTTAGTTTACGAAGATTTTTCAATGCCGAGAACCTCGATCAGAGAGTAAAAAAGGCATAAGGTTCACAATGGTGTAAAATTAAAATGGGATATACCGGGCTAGGATTCGAGTTACAGGAACAAGGGCCAAACCAAACACCCAAGTATAGAATCGTCGAGCGAAAACATTTGACAACCTCCTAGAAGCAGCTTTTCTTGCCACCAGACATTTCTCCATCAATTAGGAATCTGATGCCGTCACTAAACACATTCCTTAAATTGTAGCGATTTGTTGAGTGTTTTTTTTGGTGTCTAATCCGCATATATATCACCATTGCCCTTGATTTTCTTGACTGTATATCTCTTAAATGTCAACATTTACACGTGTGTTTTAGTTTACGAAGATTTTTCAATGCCGAGAACCTCGATCAGAGAGTAAAAAAGGCGTAAGGTTCACAATGGTGTAAAATTAAAATTGGATATACCGGGCTAGGATTCGAGTTACAGGAACAAGGGCCAAACCAACCACCCAAGAATGGAATCGACGAGCGAAAACACTTTACAACCTCCTAGAAGCAGCTTTTCTTGCCACCAGACCTTTCTCCATCAATTAGGAATATGATGCCGTCACTAAACACATTCCTTAAATTGTAGCGATTTGTTGAGTGTTTTTTTTTGTGTCTTATCCGCATATATATCACCATTGCCCTAGATTTTCTTGACTGTATATCTCTTAAATGTCAACATATACACGTGTGATTTAGTTTACGAAGATTTTTCAATGCCGAGAACCTCGATCAGAGAGTAAAAAAGGCGTAAGGTTCACAATGGTGTAAAATTAAAATGGGATATACCGAGCTAGGATTCGAGTTACAGGAACAAGGGCCAAACCAACCACCCAAGAATGGAATCGTCGAGCGAAAAGACTTGACAACCTCCTAGAAGCAGCTTTTCCTACCACCAGACCTTTCTCCATTAATTAGGAATCTGATGCCGTCACTAAACACATTCCTTAAATTGTAGCGATTTGTTGAGTGTTTTTTTCTGGTGTCTAATCCGCATATATATCACCATTGCCCTTGATTTTCTTGACTGTATATCTCTTAAATGTCAACATATACACGTGTGTTTTAGTTTACGAAGATTTTTCAATCCCGAGAACCTCGATCAAAGAGTAAAAAAGGCGTAAGGTTCACAATGGTGTAAAATTAAAATGGGATATACCGGGCTAGGATTCGTGTTACAGGAACAAGGGCCAAACCAACCACCCAAGATTGGAATCGTCGAGCGAAAACACTTGACAACCTCCTAGAAGCAGCTTTTCTTGCCACCAGACCTTTCTCCATCAATTAGGAATCTGATGACGTCACAAAACACATTCCTTAAATTGTAGCGATTTGTTGAGTGTTTTTTTGGTGCCTAATCCGCCTATATATCACCATTGCCCTTGATTTTCTTGACTGTATATCTCTTAAATGTCAACATATACACGTGTAATTTAGTTTACGAAGATTTTTCAATGCCGAGAACCTCGATCAGAGAGTAAAAAATGCGTAAGGTTCACAATGGTGTAAAATTAAAATGGGATATACCGGGCTAGGATTCGAGTTACAGGAACAAGGGCCAAGCCAACCACCCAAGAATGGAATCGTCGAGCGAAAACACTTGACAACCTCCTAGAAGCAGCTTTTCTTACCACCAGACGTTTCTCCATCAATTAGGAATCTGATGCCATCACTAAACACATTCCTTAAATTGTAGCGATTTGTTGAGTGTTTTTTTTTTGTGTCTAATCCGCATATATATCACCGTTGCCCTTGATTTTCTTGACTGTATATCTCTTAAATGTCAACATATACATGTGTGATTTAGTTTACGAAGATTTTTCAATGCCGAGAACCTCGATCAGAGAGTAAAAAAGGCATAAGGTTCACAATGGTGTAAAATTAAAATGGGATATACCGGGCTAGGATTCGAGTTACAGGAACAAGGGCCAAACCAAACACCCAAGTATAGAATCGTCGAGCGAAAACACTTGACAACCTCCTAGAAGCAGCTTTTCTTGCCACCAGACAGTTCTCCATCAATTAGGAATCTGATGCCGTCACTAAACACATTCCTTAAATTGTAGCGATTTGTTGAGTGTTTTTTTTGGTGTCTAATCCGCATATATATCACCATTGCCCTTGATTTTCTTGACTGTATATCTCTTAAATGTCAACATTTACACGTGTGTTTTAGTTTACGAAGATTTTTCAATGCCGAGAACCTCGATCAGAGAGTAAAAAAGGCGTAAGGTTCACAATGGTGTAAAATTAAAATTGGATATACCGGGCTAGGATTCGAGTTACAGGAACAAGGGCCAAACCAACCACCCAAGAATGGAATCGACGAGCGAAAACACTTTACAACCTCCTAGAAGCAGCTTTTCTTGCCACCAGACCTTTCTCCATCAATTAGGAATATGATGCCGTCACTAAACACATTCCTTAAATTGTAGCGATTTGTTGAGTGTTTTTTTTGTGTCTTATCCGCATATATATCACCATTGCCCTAGATTTTCTTGACTGTATATCTCTTAAATGTCAACATATACACGTGTGATTTAGTTTACGAAGATTTTTCAATGCCGAGAACCTCGATCAGAGAGTAAAAAAGGCGTAAGGTTCACAATGGTGTAAAATTAAAATGGGATATACCGAGCTAGGATTCGAGTTACAGGAACAAGGGCCAAACCAACCACCCAAGAATGGAATCGTCGAGCGAAAACACTTGACAACCTCCTAGAAGCAGCTTTTCTTACCACCAGACCATTCTCCATTAATTAGGAATCTGATGCCGTCACTAAACACATTCCTTAAATTGTAGCGATTTGTTGAGTGTTTTTTTCTGGTGTCTAATCCGCATATATATCACCATTGCCCTTGATTTTCTTGACTGTATATCTCTTAAATGTCAACATATACACGTGTGTTTTAGTTTACGAAGATTTTTCATTCCCGAGAACCTCGATCAAATAGTAAAAAAGGCGTAAGGTTGACAATGGTGTAAAATTAAAATGGTATATACCGGGCTAGGATTCGTGTTACAGGAACAAGGGCCAAAGCAACCACCCAAGAATGGAATCGTCGAGCGAAAACACTTGACAACCTCCTAGAAGCAGCTTTTCTTGCCACAAGACTTTTCTCCATCAATTAGGAATCTGATGCCGTCACAAAACACATTCCTTAAATTGTAGCGATTTGTTGAGTGTTTTTTTTGGTGTCTAATCCGCATATATATCACCATTGCCCTTGATTTTCTTGACTGTATATCTCTTAAATGTCAACATATACACGTGTGATTTAGTTTACGAAGATTTTTCAATGCCGAGAACCTCGATCAGAGAGTAAAAAAGGCGTAACGTTCACAATGGTGTAAAATTAAAATGGGATATACCGGGCTAGGATTCGAGTTACAGGAACAAGGGCCAAACCAACCACCCAAGAATGGAATCGTCGAGCGAAAACACTTAACAACCTCCTAGAAGCAGCTTTTCTTACCACCAGACCTTTCTCCATCAATTAGGAATCTGATGCCGTCACTAAACACATTCCTTAAATTGTAGCGATTTGTTGAGTGTTTTTTTCAGGTGTCTAATCCGCATATATATCACCATTGCCCTTGATTTTCTTGACTGTATATCTCTTAAATGTCAACATATACACGTGTGTTTTAGTTTACGAAGATTTTTCAATCCCGAGAACCTCGATCAAAGAGTAAAAAAGGCGTAAGGTTCACAATGGTGTAAAATTAAAATGGGATATACCGGGCTAGGATTCGTGTTACAGGAACAAGGGCCAAACCAACCACCCAAGAATGGAATCGTCGAGCAAAAACACTTGACAACCTCCTAGAAGCAGCTTTTCTTGCCACCAGACCTTTCTCCATCAATTAGCAATCTGATGCCGTCACAAAACATATTCCTTAAATTGTAGCGATTTGTTGAGTGTTTTTTTTAGTGTCTAATCCGCATATATATCACCATTGCCCTTGATTTTCTTGACTGTAAATCTCTTAAATGTCAACATATACACGTGTGATTTAGTTTACGAAGATTTTTCAATGCCGAGAACCTCGATCAGAGAGTAAAAAAGGCGTAAGGTTCCCAATGGTGTAAAATTAAAATGGGATATACCGGGCTAGGATTCGAGTTACAAGAACAAGGGCCAAACCAACCACCCAAGAATGGAATCGTCGAGTGAAAACACTTGACAACCTCCAAGAAGCAGCTTTTCTTTTCCACCAGACCTTTCTCCATCAATTAGGAATCTGATGCCGTCACTTAACACATTCCTTAAATTGTAGCCATTTGTTGAGTGTTTTTTTTTTGGTGTCTAATCCGCATATATATCAATAGTGCCCTTGATTTTCTTGATTTTATATCTCTTAAATGTCAACATATACACGTGTGATTTAGTTTACGAAGATTTTTCAATGCCGAGAACCTCGATCAGAGAGTAAAAAGGCGTAAGGTTCACAATGGTGTAAAATTAAAATGGGATATGCCGGGCTAGGATTCGAGTTACAGGAACATGGGCCAAACCAACCACCCAAGAATGGAATCGTCGAGCGAAAACACTTGACAACCTCCTAGAAGCAGCTTTTCTTGCCACCAGACCTTTCTCCATCAATTAGGAATCTGATGCCGTCACTAAACACATTCCTTAAAATGTAGCGATTTATTGAGTGTTTTTTTTGGTGTCTAATCCGCATATATATCTCCATTACCCTTGATTTTCTTGACTGTATATCTCTTAAATGTCAACATATATACGTGTGATTTAGTTTACGAAAATTTTTCAATGCCGAGAACCTCGATCAGAGAGTAAAAAAGGCGTAAGGTTCACAATGGTGTAAAATTAAAATGGGATATACCGGGCTAGGATTCGAGTTACAGGAACAAGGGCCAAACCAACCACCCAAGAATGGAATCGTCGAGCGAAAACACTTGACAACCTCCTAGAAGCAGCTTTTCTTACCACCAGACCTTTCTCCATCAATTAGGAATCTGATGCCGTCACTAAACACATTCCTTAAATTGTTGCGATTTGTTGAGTGTTTTTTTTGGTGTCTAATCCGCATATATATCACCATTGCCCTTGATTTTCTTGACTGTATATCTCTTAAATGTCAACATATACACGTGTGTTTTAGTTTACGAAGATTTTTCAATGCCGAGAACCTCGATCAGAGAGTAAAAAAGGCGTAAGGTTCACAATGGTGTAAAATTACAATGGGATATACCGGGCTAGGATTCGTGTAACAGGAACAAGGACCAAACCAACCACCCAAGAATGGAATCTTCGAGCGAAAATACTTGACAACCTCCTAGAAGCAGCTTTTCTTGCCACCAGACCTTTCTCCATCAATTAGGAATCTGATGCCGTCACTAAACACATTCCTTAAATTGTAGCGATTTGTTGAGTGTTTTTTTTGGTGTCTAATCCGCATATATATCACCATTGCCCTTGATTTTCTTGACTGTATATCTCTTAAATGTCAACATATACACGTGTGTTTTAGTTTACGAAGATTTTTCAATCCCGAGAACCTCGATCAAAGAGTAAAAAAGGCGTAAGGTTCACAATGGTGTAAAATTAAAATGGGATATACCGGGCTAGGATTCGTGTTACAGGAACAAGGGCCAAACCAACCACCCAAGAATGGAATCGTCGAGCAAAAACACTTGACAACCTCCTAGAAGCAGCTTTTCTTGCCACCAGACCTTTCTCCATCAATTAGGAATCTGATGCCGTCACAAAACATATTCCTTAAATTGTAGCGATTTGTTGAGTGTTTTTTTTGGTGTCTAATCCGCATATATATCACCATTGCCCTTGATTTTCTTTACTGTATATCTCTTAAATGTCAACATATACACGTGTGATTTAGTTTACGAAGATTTTTCAATGCCGAGAACCTCGATCAGAGATTAAAAAAGGCGTAAGGTTCCCAATGGTGTAAAATTAAAATGGGATATACCGGGCTAGGATTCGAGTTACAGGAACAAGGGCCAAACCAACCACCCAAGAATGGAATCGTCGAGCGAAAACACTTGACAACCTCCAATAAGCAGCTTTTCTTACCACCAGACCTTTCTCCATCAATTAGGAATCTGATGCCGTCACTAAACACATTCCTTAAAATGTAGCGATTTATTGAGTGTTTTTGTTTTGGTGTCTAATCCGCATATATATATCACCATTGCCCTTGATTTTCTTGACTGTATATCTCTTAAATGTCAACATATACACGTGTGATTTAGTTTACGAAAATTTTTCAATGCCGAGAACCTCGATCAAAGAGTAAAAAAGGCGTAAGGTTCACAATGGTGTAAAATTAAAATGGGATATACCGGGCTAGGATTCGTGTTACAGGAACAAGGGCCAAACCAACCACCCAAGAATGGAATCGTCGAGCAAAAACACTTGACAACCTCCTAGAAGCAGCTTTTCTTGCCACCAGACCTTTCTCCATCAATTAGGAATCTGATGCCGTCACAAAACATATTCCTTAAATTGTAGCGATTTGTTGAGTGTTTTTTTTGGTGTCTAATCCGCATATATATCACCATTGCCCTTGATTTTCTTTACTGTATATCTCTTAAATGTCAACATATACACGTGTGATTTAGTTTACGAAGATTTTTCAATGCCGAGAACCTCGATCAGAGATTAAAAAAGGCGTAAGGTTCCCAATGGTGTAAAATTAAAATGGGATATACCGGGCTAGGATTCGAGTTACAGGAACAAGGGCCAAACCAACCACCCAAGAATGGAATCGTCGAGCGAAAACACTTGACAACCTCCAATAAGCAGCTTTTCTTACCACCAGACCTTTCTCCATCAATTAGGAATCTGATGCCGTCACTAAACACATTCCTTAAAATGTAGCGATTTATTGAGTGTTTTTGTTTTGGTGTCTAATCCGCATATATATATCACCATTGCCCTTGATTTTCTTGACTGTATATCTCTTAAATGTCAACATATACACGTGTGATTTAGTTTATGAAAATTTTTCAATGCCGAGAACCTCGATCAGAGAGTAAAAAAGGCGTAAGGTTCACAATGGTGTAAAATTAAAATGGGATATACCGGGCTAGGATTCGATTTACAGGAACAAGGGCCAAACCAACCACCCAAGAAGGGAATCGTCGAGCGAAAACACTTGACAACCTCCTAGAAGCAGCTTTTCTTACCACCAGACCTTTCTCCATCAATTAGGAATCTGATGCCGTCACTAAACACATTCCTTAAATTGTTGCGATTTGTTGAGTGTTTTTTTTGTGTCTAATCCGCATATATATCACCATTGCCCTTGATTTTCTTGACTATATATCTCTTAAATGTCAACATATACACGTGTGTTTTAGTTTACGAAGATTTTTCAATGCCGAAAACCTCGATCAGAGAGTAAAAAAGGCGTAAGGTTCACAATGGTGTAAAATTACTATGGGATATACCTGGCTAGGATTCGTGTTACAGGAACAAGGACCAAACCAACCACCCAAGAATGGAATCGTCGAGCGAAAATACTTGACAACCTCCTAGAAGCAGCTTTTCTTGCCACCGGACCTTTCTCCATCAATTAGGAATCTGATGCCGTCACTAAACACATTCCTTAAATTGTAGCGATTTGTTGAGTGTTTTTTTTGGTGTCTAATCCACATATATATCACCATTGCCCTTGATTTTCTTGACTGTATATCTCTTAAATGTCAACATATACACGTGTGTTTTAGTTTACGATGATTTTTCAATGCCGAGAACCTCGATCAGAGAGTAAAAAAGGCGTAAGGTTCCCAATGGTGTAAAATTAAAATGGGATATACCGGGCTAGGATTCGAGTTACAGGAACAAGGGCCAAACCAACCACCCAAGAATGGAATCGTCGAGCGAAAACACTTGACAACCTCCAAGAAGCAGCTTTTCTTACCACCAGACCTTTCTCCACCAATTAGGAATCTGATGCCGTCACTAAACACATTTCTTAAATTGTAGCCATTTGTTGAGTGTTTTTTTTTTGGTGTCTAATCCGCATATATATCAATAGTGCCCTTGATTTTCTTGATTCTATATCTCTTAAATGTCAACATATACACGTGTGATTTAGTTTACGAAGATTTTTCAATGCCGAGAACCTCGATCAGAGAGTAAAAAAGGCGTAAGGTTCACAATGGTGTAAAATTAAAATGGGATATGCCGGGCTAGGATTCGAGTTACAGGAACAAGGGCCAAACCAACCACCCAAGAATGGAATCGTCGAGCGAAAACACTTGACAACCTCCTAGAAGCAGCTTTTCTTGCCACCAGACCTTTCTCCATCAATTAGGAATCTGATGCCGTCACTAAACACATTCCTTAAATTGTTGCGATTTGTTGAGTGTTTTTTTGGTGTCTAATCCGCATATATATCACCATTGCCCTTGATTTTCTTGACTGTATATCTCTTAAATGTCAACATATACACGTGTGTTTTAGTTTACGAAGATTTTTCAATGCCGAGAACCTCGATCAGAGAGTAAAAAAGGCGTAAGGTTCACAATGGTGTAAAATTACAATGGGATATACCGGGCTAGGATTCGTGTAACAGGAACAAGGACCAAACCAACCACCCAAGAATGGAATCTTCGAGCTAAAATACTTGACAACCTCCTAGAAGCAGCTTTTCTTGCCACCAGACCTTTCTCCATCAATTAGGGATCTGATGCCGTCACTAAACACATTCCTTAAATTGTAGCGATTTGTTGAGTGTTTTTTTCTGGTGTCTAATCCGCATATATATCACCATTGCCCTTGATTTTCTTGACTGTATATCTCTTAAATGTCAACATATACACGTGTGTTTTAGTTTACGAAGATTTTTCAATCCCGAGAACCTTGATCAAAGAGTAAAAAAGGCGTAAGGTTCACAATGGTGTAAAATTAAAATGGGATATACCGGGCTAGGATTCGTGTTACAGGAACAAGGGCCAAACCAACCACCCAAGAATGGAATCGTCGAGCAAAAATACTTGACAACCTCCTAGAAGCAGCTTTTCTTGCCACCAGACCTTTCTCCATCAATTAGGAATCTGATGCCGTCACAAAACATATTCCTTAAATTGTAGCGACTTGTTGAGTGTTTTTTTTGGTGTCTAATCCGCATATATATCACCATTGCCCTTGATTTTCTTTACTGTATATCTCTTAAATGTCAACATATATACGTGTGATTTAGTTTACGAAGATTTTTCAATGCCGAGAACCTCGATCAGAGAGTAAAAAAGGCGTAAGGTTCCTAATGGTGTAAAATTAAAATGGGATATACCGGGCTAGGATTCGAGTTACAGGAACAAGGGCCAAACCAACCACCCAAGAATGGAATCGTCGAGCGAAAACACTTGACAACCTCCAAGAAGCAGCTTTTCTTACCACCAGACCTTTCTCCATCAATTAGGAATCTGATGCCGTCACTAAACACATTCCTTAAAATGTAGCGATTTATTGAGTGTTTTTGTTTTGGTGTCTAATCCGCATATATATATCACTATTGCCCTTGATTTTCTTGACTGTATATCTCTTAAATGTCAACATATACACGTGTGATTTAATTTACGAAAATTTTTCAATGCCGAGAACCTCGATCAGAGAGTAAAAAAGGCGTAAGGTTCACAATGGTGTAAAATTAAAATGGGATATACCGGGCTAGGATTCGAGTTACAGGAACAAGGGCCAAACCAACCACCCAAGAATGGAATCGTCGAGCGAAAACACTTGACAACCTCCTAGAAGCAGCTTTTCTTACAACCAGACCTTTCTCCATCAATTAGGAATCTGATGCCGTCACTAAACACATTCCTTAAATTGTTGCGATTTGTTGAGTGTTTTTTTTTGTGTCTAATCCGCATATATATCACCATTGCCCTTGATTTTCTTGACTGTATATCTCTTAAATGTCAACATATACACGTGTGTTTTAGTTTACGAAGATTTTTCAATGCCGTGAACCTCGATCAGAGAGTAAAAAAGGCGTAAGGTTCACAATGGTGTAAAATTACTATGGGATATACCTGGCTAGGATTCGTGTTACAGGAACAAGGACCAAACCAACCACCCAAGAATGGAATCGTCGAGCGAAAATACTTGGCAACCTCCTAGAAGCAGCTTTTCTTGCCACCAGACCTTTCTCCATCAATTAGGAATCTGATGCCGTCACTAAACAAATTCCTTAAATTGTAGCGATTTGTTGAGTGTTTTTTTTGGTGTCTAATCCACATATATATCACCATTGCCCTTGATTTTCTTGACTGTATATCTCTTAAATGTCAACATATACACGTGTGTTTTAGTTTACGAAGATTTTTCAATGCCGAGAACCTCGATCAGAGAGTAAAAAAGGCGTAAGGTTCCCAATGGTGTAAAATTAAAATGGGATATACCGGGCTAGGATTCGAGTTACAGGAACAAGGGCCAAACCAACCACCCAAGAATGGAATCGTCGAGCGAAAACACTTGACAACCTCCAAGAAGCAGCTTTTCTTACCACCAGACCTTTCTCCACCAATTAGGAATCTGATGCCGTCACTAAACACATTCCTTAAATTGTAGCCATTTGTTGAGTGTTTTTTTTTTGGTGTCTAATCCGCATATATATCAATAGTGCCCTTGATTTTCTTGATTCTATATCTCTTAAATGTCAACATATACACGTGTGATTTAGTTTACGAAGATTTTTCAATGCCGAGAACCTCGATCAGAGAGTAAAAAAGGCGTAAGGTTCACAATGGTGTAAAATTAAAATGGGATATGCCGGGCTAGGATTCGAGTTACAGGAACAAGGGCCAAACCAACCACCCAAGAATGGAATCGTCGAGCGAAAACACTTGACAACCTCCTAGAAGCAGCTTTTCTTGCCACCAGACCTTTCTCCATCAATTAGGAATCTGATGCCGTCACTAAACATATTCCTTAAAATGTAGCGATTTATTGAGTGTTTTTTTTTTGGTGTCTAATCCGCATATATATCACCATTGCCCTTGATTTTCTTGACTGTATATCTCTTAAATGTCAACATATACACGTGTGATTTAGTTTACGAAAATTTTTCAATGCCGAGAACCTCGATCAGAGAGTAAAAAAGGCGTAAGGTTCACAATGGTGTAAAATTAAAATGGGATATACCGGGCTAGGATTCGAGTTACAGGAACAAGGGCCAAACCAACCACCCAAGAATGGAATCGTCGAGTGAAAACACTTGACAACCTCCTAGAAGCAGCTTTTCTTACCACCAGACCTTTCTCCATCAATTAGGAATCTGATGCCATCACTAAACACATTCCTTAAATTGTAGCGATTTGTTGAGTGTTTTTTTGGTGTCTAATCCGCATATATATCACCATTGCCGTTGATTTTCTTGACTGTATATCTCTTAAATGTCAACATATACACGTGTGATTTAGTTTACGAAGATTTTTCAATGCCGAGAAACTCGATCAGAGAGTAAAAAAGGTGTAAGGTTCACAATGGTGTAAAATTAAAATGGGATATACCGGGCTAGGATTCGAGTTACAGGAACAAGGGCCAAACCAACCACCCAAGAATGGAATCGTCGAGCGAAAACACTTGACAACCTCCAAGAAGCAGCTTTTCTTACCACCAGACCTTTCTCCATCAATTAGGAATCTGATGCCGTCACTAAACACATTCCTTAAATTGTAGCGATTTGTTGAGTGTTTTTTTTTGGTGTCTAATCCGCATATATATCACCATTGCCCTTGATTTTATTGACTGTATATCACTTAAATGTCAACATATACACGTGTGATTTAGTTTACGAAGATTTTTCAATGCCGAGAACCTCGATCAGAGAGTAAAAAAGGCGAAAGGTTCACAATGGTGTAAAATTAAAATGGGATATACCAGGCTAGGATACGAGTTACAGGAACAAGGGACAAACCAACCACCCAAGAATGGAATCGTCGAGCGAAAACACTTGACAACCTCCTAGAAGCAGCTTTTCTTGCCACCAGACATTTCTCCGTCAATTAGGAATCTGATGCCGTCACTAAACACATTCCTTAAATTGTAGCGATTTTTTGAGTGTTTTTTTTGGTGTCTAATCCGCATATATATCACCATTGCCCGTGATTTTCTTGACTGTATATCTCTTAAATGTCAACATATACACATGTGATTTAGTTTACGAAGATTTTTCAATGCCGAGAACCTAGATCAGAGAGTAAAAAAGGCGTAAGGTTCACAATGGTGTAAAATTAAAATGGGATATACCGGGCTAAGATTCGAGTTACAGGAACAAGGGCCAAACCAACCACCCAAGAATGGAATCGTCGAGCGAAAACACTTGACAACCTCCTAGAAGCAGCTTTTCTTACCACCAGACCTTTCTCCATCAATTACGAATCTGATGCAGTCACTAAACACATTTCATAAACTGTAGCGATTTGTTGAGTGTTTTTTTTTTGGTGTCTAGTCCGCATATATATCGCCATTTCACTTGATTTTCTTGACTGTATATCTCTTAAATGTCAACATATACACGTGTGATTTAGTTTACGAAGATTTTTCAATGCCGAGAACCTCGATCAGAGAGTAAAAAAGGCGTAAGGTTCACAATGGTGTAAAATTAAAATGGGTTATACCGGGCTAGGATTCGAGTTACAGGAACAAGGGCCAAACCAAACACCCAAGAATGGTATCGTCGAGCGAAAACACTTGACAACCTCCTAGAAGCAGCTTTTCTTGCCACCAGACCTTTCTCCATCAATTAGGAATCTGATGCCGTCACTAAACACATTCCTTAAATTGTAGCGATTTGTTGAGTGTTTTTTTTTGGTGTCTAATCCGCATATATATCACCATTGCCCTTGATTTTCTTGACTGTATATCTCTTAAATGTCAACATATACACGTGTGATTTAGTTTACGAAGATTTTTCAATGCCGAGAACCTCGATCAGAGAGTAAAAAAGGCGTAAGGTTCACAATGGTGTAAAATTAAAATGGGATATACCGGGCTAGGATTCGAGTTACTGGAACAAGGGCCAAACCAACCACCCAAGAATGGAATCATCGAGCGAAAACACTTGACAACCTCCTAGAAGCAGCTTTTCTTGCCACCAGACCTTTCTCCATCAATTAGGAATCTGATGCCGTCACTAAACACATTCCTTAAATTGTAGGGATTTGTTGAGTGTTTTTTTTGTGTGTCTAATCCGCATATATATCACCATTGCCCTTGATTTTCTTGACTGTATATCTCTTAAATGTCAACATATACACGTGTGTTTTAGTTTACGAAGATTTTTCAATGCCGAGAACCTCGATCAGAGAGTAAAAAAGGCGTAAGGTTCACAATGGTGTAAAATTAAAATCTGATATACCGGGCTAGGATTCGAGTTACAGGAACAAGGGCCAAACCAACCACCCAAGAATGGAATCGTCGAGCGAAAACACTTGACAACCTCCTAGAAGCAGCTTTTCTTGCCACCAGACCTTTCTCCATCAATTAGGAATCTGATGCCGTCACTAAACACATTCCTTAAATTGTAGCGATTTGTTGAGTGTTTTTTTTGTGTGTCTAATCCGCATATATATCACCATTGCCCTTGATTTTCTTGAATGTATATCTCTTAAATGTCAACATATACACGTGTGATTTAGTTTACGAAGATTTTTCAATGCCGAGAACCTCGATCAGAGAGTAAAAAAGGCGTAAGGTTCACAATGGTGTAAAATTAAAATGGGATATACCGGGCTAGGATTCGAGTTACAGGAACAAGGGCCAAACCAACCACCCAAGAATGGAATCGTCGAGCGAAAACACTTGACAACCTCCTAGAAGCAGCTTTTCTTGCCACCAGACCTTTCTCCATCAATTAGGAATCTGATGCCGTCACTAAACACATTCCTTAAATTGTAGCGATTTGTTGAGTGTTTTTTTGTGTGTCTAATCCGCATATATATCACCATTGCCCTTGATTTTCTTGACTGTATATCTCTTAAATGTCAACATATACACGTGTGTTTTAGTTTTCGAAGATTTTTCAATGCCGAGAACCTCGATCAGAGAGTAAAAAAGGCGTAAGGTTCACAATGGTGTAAAATTAAAATGGGATATAACGGGCTAGGATTCGAGTTACAGGAACAAGGTCCAAACCAAACACCCAAGAATGGAATCGTCGAGCGAAAACACTTGACAACCTCCTAGAAGCAGCTTTTCTTGCCACCAGACCTTTCTCCATCAATTAGGAATCTGATGCCGTCACTAAACACATTCCTTAAATTGTAGCGATTTTTGAGTGTTTTTTTTTTGTGTCTAATCCGCATATATATCTCCATTGCCCTTGATTTTCTTGACTGTATATCTCTTAAATGTCAACATATACACGTGTGATTTAGTTTACGAAGATTTTTCAATGCCGAGAACCTCGATCAGAGAGTAAAAAATGCGTAAGGTTCACAATGGTGTAGAATTAAAATGAGAAATACCGGGCTAGGATTCGAGTTACAGGAACAAGGGCCATACCAAACACTCAAGAATGGAATCGTCGAGGGATAACACTTGACAACCTCCTAGAAGCAGCTTTTCTTGCCACCAGACATTTCTCCATCAATTAGGAATCTGATGCCGTCACTAAACACATTCCTTAAATTGTAGCGATTTGTTGAGTGTTTTTTATTGTGTCTAATCCGCATATATATCACCATTGCCCTTGATTTTCTTGACTGTATATCTCTTAAATGTCAACATATACACGTGTGATTTAGTTTACGAAGATTTTTCAATGCCGAGAACCTCGATCAGAGAGTAAAAAAGGCGTAAGGTTCACAATGGTGTAAAATTAAAATGGGTTATACCGGGCTAGGATTCGAGTTACAGGAACAAGGGCCAAACCAAACACCCAAGAATGGTATCGTCGAGCGAAAACACTTGACAACCTCCTAGAAGCAGCTTTTCTTGCCACCAGACCTTTCTCCATCAATTAGGAATCTGATGACGTCACTAAACACATTCCTTAAATTGTAGCGATTTGTTGAGTGTTTTTTTTTGTGTCTAATCCGCATATATATCACCATTGCCCTTGATTTTCTTGACTGTATATCTCTTAAATGTCAACATATACACGTGTGATTTAGTTTACGAAGATTTTTCAATGCCGAGAACCTCGATCAGAGAGTAAAAAAGGCGTAAGGTTCACAATGGTGTAAAATTAAAATGGGATATACCGGGCTAGGATTCGAGTTACAGGAACAAGGGCCAAACCAAACACCCAAGAATGGTATCGTCGAGCGAAAACACTTGACAACCTCCTAGAAGCAGCTTTTCTTGCCACCAGACCTTTCTCCATCAATTAGGAATCTGATGCCGTCACTAAACACATTCCTTAAATTGTAGCGATTTGTTGAGTGTTTTTTTTTTGGTGTCTAATCCGCATATATATCACCATTGCCCTTGATTTTCTTGACTGTATATCTCTTAAATGTCAACATATACACGTGTGATTTAGTTTACGAAGATTTTTCAATGCCGAGAACCTCGATCAGAGAGTAAAAAAGGCGTAAGGTTCACAATGGTGTAAAATTAAAATGGGATATACCGGGCTAGGATTCGAGTTACTGGAACAAGGGCCAAACCAACCACCCAAGAATGGAATCATCGAGCGAAAACACTTGACAACCTCCTAGAAGCAGCTTTTCTTGCCACCAGACCTTTCTCCATCAATTAGGAATCTGATGCCGTCACTAAACACATTCCTTAAATTGTAGCGATTTGTTGAGTGTTTTTTTTGTGTGCCAAATCCGCATATATATCACCATTGCCCTTGATTTTCTTGACTGTATATCTCTTAAATGTCAACATATACACGTGTGTTTTAGTTTACGAAGATTTTTCAATGCCGAGAACCTCGATCAGAGAGTAAAAAAGGCGTAAGGTTCACAATGGTGTAAAATTAAAATGGGATATACCGGGCTAGGATTCGAGTTACAGGAACAAGGGCCAAACCAACCACCCAAGAATGGAATCGTCGAGCGAAAACACTTGACAACCTCCTAGAAGCAGCTTTTCTTGCCACCAGACCTTTCTCCATCAATTAGGAATCTGATGCCGTCACTAAACACATTCCTTAAATTGTAGCGATTTGTTGAGTGTTTTTTTTTGTGTCTAATCCGCATATATATCACCATTGCCCTTGATTTTCTTGACTGTATATCTCTTAAATGTCAACATATACACGTGTGATTTAGTTTACGAAGATTTTTCAATGCCGAGAACCTCGATCAGAGAGTAAAAAAGGCGTAAGGTTCACAATGGTGTAAAATTAAAATGGGATATACCGGGCTAGGATTCGAGTTACAGGAACAAGGGCCAAACCAACCACCCAAGAAGGGAATCGTCGAGCGAAAACACTTGACAACCTCCTAGAAGCAGCTTTTCTTGCCACCAGACCTTTCTCAATCAATTAGGAATCTGATGCCGTCACTAAACACATTCCTTAAATTGTAGCGATTTGTTGAGTGTTTTTTTGTGTGTCTAATCCGCATATATATCACCATTGCCCTTGATTTTCTTGACTGTATATCTCTTAAATGTCAACATATACATGTGTGTTTTAGTTTACGAAGATTTTTCAATGCCGAGAACCTCGATCAGAGAGTAAAAAAGGCGTAAGGTTCACAATGGTGTAAAATTAAAATGGGATATAACGGGCTAGGATTCGAGTTACAGGAACAAGGTCCAAACCAAACACCCAAGAATGGAATCGTCGAGCGAAAACACTTGACAACCTCCTAGAAGCAGCTTTTCTTGCCACCAGACCTTTCTCCATCAATTAGGAATCTGATGCCGTCACTAAACACATTCCTTAAATTGTAGCGATTTTTGAGTGTTTTTTTTTGTGTCTAATCCGCATATATATCTCCATTGCCCTTGATTTTCTTGACTGTATATCTCTTAAATGTCAACATATACACGTGTGATTTAGTTTACGAAGATTTTTCAATGCCGAGAACCTCGATCAGAGAGTAAAAAAGGCGTAAGGTTCACAATGGTGTAGAATTAAAATGGGATATAGCGGGCTAGGATTCGAGTTACAGGAACAAGGGCCATACCAAACACCCAAGAATGGAATCGTCGAGCGAAAACACTTGACAACCTCCTAGAAGCAGCTTTTCTTGCCACCAGACCTTTCTCCATCAATTAGGAATCTGATGCCGTCACTAAACACATTCCTTAAATTGTAGCGATTTGTTGAGTGTTTTTTTTGTGTGTCTAATCCGCATATATATCACCATTGCCCTTGATTTTCTTGACTGTATATCTCTTAAATGTCAACATATACACGTGTGTTTTAGTTTACGAAGATTTTTCAATGCCGAAAACCTCGATCAGAGAGTAAAAAAAGGCGTAAGGTTCACAATGGTGTAAAATTAAAATGGGATATAACGGGCTAGGATTCGAGTTACAGGAACAAGGGGCAAACCAAACACCCAAGAATGGAATCGTCGAGCGAAAACACTTGACAACCTCCTAGAAGCAGCTTTTCTTGCCACCAGACCTTTCTCCATCAATTAGGAATCTGATGCCGTCACTAAACACATTCCTTAAATTGTAGCGATTTTTGAGTGTTTTTTTTTGGTGTCTAATCCGCATATATATCTCCATTGCCCTTGATTTTCTTGACTGTATATCTCTTAAATGTCAACATATACACGTGTGATTTAGTTTACGAAGATTTTTCAATGCCGAGAACCTCGATCAGAGAGTAAAAAAGGCGTAAGGTTCACAATGGTGTAGAATTAAAATGGGATATCCCGGGCTAGGATTCGAGTTACAGGAACAAGGGCCATACCAAACACCCAAGAATGGAATCGTTGAGCGAAAACACTTGACAACCTCCTAGAAGCAGCTTTTCTTGCCACCAGACCTTTCTCCATCAATTAGGAATCTGATGCCGTCACTAAACACATTCCTTAAATTGTAGCGATTTGTTGAGTGTTTTTTTTGTGTGTCTAATCCGCATATATATCACCATTGCCGTTGATTTTCTTGACTGTATATCTTTTAAATGTCAACATATACACGTGTATTTTAGTTTACGAAGATTTTTCAATGCCGAGAACCTCGATCAGAGAGTAAAAAAGGCGTAAGGTTCACAATGGTGTAAAATTAAAATGGGATATACCGGGATAGGATTCGAGTTACAGGAACAAGGGCCAAACCAACCACACAAGAATGGAATCGTCGAGCGAAAACACTTGATAACCTCCTAGAAGCAGATTTTCTTGCCACCAGACATTTCTCTATCAATTAGGAATCTGATGCCGTCACTAAACACATTCCTTAAATTGTAGCGATTTGTTGAGTGTTTTTTTTGGTGTCTAATCCGCATATATATCACCATTGCCCTTGATTTTCTTGACTGTATATCTCTTAAATGTCAACATATACACATGTGATTTAGTTTACGAAGATTTTTCAATGCCGAGAACCTAGATCATGGAGTAAAAAAGGCGTAAGGTTCACAATGGTGTAAAATTAAAATGGGATATACCGGGCTAGGATTCGAGTTACAGGACCAAGGGTCAAACCAACCACCCAAGAATGGAATCGTCGAGCGAAAACACTTGACAACCTCCTAGAAGCAGCTTTTCTTACCACCATACCTTTCTCCATCAATTAGGAATCTGATGCAGTCACTAAACACATTCCTTAAATTGTAGCGATTTGTTGAGTGTTTTTTTTTGTGTCTAATCCGCATATATATCACCATTGCCCTTGATTTTCTTGACTGTATGTCTCTTAAATGTCAACATATACACGTGTGATTTAGTTTACGAAGATTTTTCAATGCCGAGAACCTCGATCAGAGAGTAAAAAAAGGCGTAAGCTTCACAATGGTGTAAAATTAAAATGGGATATACCGGGCTAGGATTCGAGTTACAGGAATAAGGGCCAAACCAAACACCCAAGAATAGAATCGTCGAGCGAAAACACTTGACAACCTCCTAGAAGCAGCTTTTCTTGCCACCAGACCTTTCTCCATCAATTAGGAATCTAATGCCGTCACTAAACACATTCCTTAAATTGTAGCGATTTGTTGAGTGTTTTTTTTGGTGTCTAATCCGCATATATATCACCATTGCCCTTGATTTTCTTGACTTTATATCTCTTAAATGTCAACATATACACGTGTGATTTAGTTTACGAAGATTTTTCAATGCCGAGAACCTCGATCAGAGAGTAAAAAAGGTGTAAGGTTCACAATGGTGTAAAATTAAAATGGGATATACCGGGCTAGGATTCGAGTTACAGGAACAAGGGCCAAACCAAACACCCAAGAATGGAATCGTCGAGCGAAAACACTTGACAACCTCCTAGAAGCAGCTTTTCTTGCCACCAGACCTTTCTCCATCAATTAGGAATCTGATGCCGTCACTAAACACATTCCTTAAATTGTAGCGATTTTTGAGTGTTTTTTTTTTTTTGGTGTCTAATCCGCATATATATCTCCATTGCCCTTGATTTTCTTGACTGTATATCTCTTAAATGTCAACATATACACGTGTGATTTAGTTTACGAAGATTTTTCAATGCCGAGAACCACGATCAGAGAGTAAAAAAGGCGTAAGGTTCACAATGGTGTAGAATTAAAATGGGATATACCGGGCTAGGATTCGAGTTACAGGAACAAGGGCCATACCAAACACCCAAGAATGGAATCGTCGAGCGAAAACACTTGACAACCTCCTAGAAGCAGCTTTTCTTGCCACCAGACCTTTCTCCATCAATTAGGAATCTGATGCCGTCACTAAACACATTCCTTAAATTGTAGCGATTTGTTGAGTGTTTTTTTTGGTGTCTAATCCGCATATATATCACCATTGCCCTTGATTTTCTTGACTGTATATCTCTTAAATGTCAACATATACACGTGTGATTTAGTTTACGAAGATTTTTCAATGCCGAGAAACTCTATCAGAGAGTAAAAAAGGCGTAAGGTTCCCAATGGTGTAAAATTAAAATGGGATATACCGGGCTAGGATTCGAGTTACAGGAACAAGGGCCAAACCAAACACCCAAGAATGGAATCGTCGAGCGAAAACACCTGACAACCTCCTAGAAGCAGCTTTTCTTGCCACCAAACCTTTCTCCATCAATTAGGAATCTGATGCCGTCACTAAACACATTCCTTAAATTGTAGCGATTTTTGAGTGTTTTTTTTTTTGGTGTCTAATCCGCATATATATCTCCATTGCCCTTGATTTTCTTGACTGTATATCTCTTAAATGTCAACATATACACGTGTGATTTAGTTTACGAAGATTTTTCAATGCCGAGAACCTCGATCAGAGAGTAAAAAAGGCGTAAGGTTCACAATGGTGTAGAATTAAAATGGGATATACCGGGCTAGGATTCGAGTTACAGGAACAAGGGCCAAACCAAACACCCAAGAATGGAATCGTCGAGCGAAAACACTTGACAACCTCCTAGAAGAAGCTTTTCTTGCCACCAGACCTTTCTCCATCAATTAGGAATCTGATGCCGTCACTAAACAGATTCCTTAAATTGTAGCGATTTGTTGAGTGTTTTTTTTTTGGTGTCTAATCCGCATATATATCACCATTACCCTTGATTTTCTTGATTGTATATCTCTTAAATGTCAACATATACACGTGTGATTTAGTTTACGAAGATTTTTCAATGCCGAGAAACTCGATCAGAGAGTAAAAAAGGTGTAAGGTTCACAATGGTGTAAAATTAAATTGGGATATACCGGGCTAGGATTCGAGTTACAGGAACAAGGGCCAAACCAAACACCCAAGAATGGAATCGTCAAGCGAAAACACTTGACAACCTCCTAGAAGCAGCTTTTCTTGCCACAAGACCTTTCTCCATCAATTAGGAATCTGATGCCGTCACTAAACACATTCCTTAAATTGTAGCGATTTTTGAGTGTTTTTTTTGTGTCTAATCCGCATATATATCTCCATTGCCCTTGATTTTATTGACTGTATATCTCTTAAATGTCAACATATACACGTGTGATTTAGTTTACGAAGATTTTTCAATGCCGAGAACCTCGATCAGAGAGTAAAAAAGGCGTAAGGTTCACAATGGTGTAAAATTAAAATGGGATATACCGGGCTAGGATTCGAGTTACAAGAACAAGTGCCAAACCAAACACCCAAGAATGGAATCGTCGAGCGAAAACACTTGACAACCTCCTAGAAGCAGCTTTTCTTGCCACCAGACCTTTCTCCATCAATTAGGAATCTGATGTCATCACTAAACACATTCCTTAAATTGTAGCGATTTGTTGAGTGTTTTTTTTTTGGTGTCTAATCCGCATATATATCACCATTGCCCTTGATTTTCTAGACTGTATATCTCTTAAATGTCAACATATACACGTGTGATTTAGTTTACGAAGATTTTTCAATGCCGAGAAACTCGATCAGAGAGTAAAAAGGCGTAAGGTTCACAATGGTGTAAAATTAAAATAGGATATACCGGGCTAGGATTCGAGTTACAGGAACAAGGGCCATACCAAAAAACCAAGAATGGAATCGTCGAGCGAAAACACTTGACAACCTCCTAGAAGCAGCTTTTCTTGCCACCAGACCTTTCTCCATCAATTAGGAATCTGATGCCGTCACTAAACACATTCCTTAAATTGTAGCGATTTGTTGAGTGTTTTTTTTTGTGTCTAATCCACATATATATCACCATTGCCCTTGATTTTCTTGACTGTATATCTCTTAAATGTCAACATATACACGTGTGATTTAGTTTACGAAGATTTTTCAATGCCGAGAAACTCTATCAGAGAGTAAAAAAGGCGTAAGGATCACAATGGTGTACAATTAAAATGGGATATACCGGGCTAGGATTCGAGTTACAGGAACAAGGGCCAAACCAAACACCCAAGAATGGAATCGTCGAGCGAAAACACTTGACAACCTCCTAGAAGCAGCTTTTCTTGCCACCAGACCTTTCTCCATCAATTAGGAATCTGATGCCGTCACTAAACACATTCCTTAAATTGTAGCGATTTTTGAGTGTTTTTTTTTTTTTGGTGTCTAATCCGCATATATATCTCCATTGCCCTTGATTTTCTTGACTGTATATCTCTTAAATGTCAACATATACACGTGTGATTTAGTTTACGAAGATTTTTCAATGCCGAGAACCACGATCAGAGAGTAAAAAAGGCGTAAGGTTCACAATGGTGTAGAATTAAAATGGGATATACCGGGCTAGGATTCGAGTTACAGGAACAAGGGCCATACCAAACACCCAAGAATGGAATCGTCGAGCGAAAACACTTGACAACCTCCTAGAAGCAGCTTTTCTTGCCACCAGACCTTTCTCCATCAATTAGGAATCTGATGCCGTCACTAAACACATTCCTTAAATTGTAGCGATTTGTTGAGTGTTTTTTTTGGTGTCTAATCCGCATATATATCACCATTGCCCTTGATTTTCTTGACTGTATATCTCTTAAATGTCAACATATACACGTGTGATTTAGTTTACGAAGATTTTTCAATGCCGAGAAACTCTATCAGAGAGTAAAAAAGGCGTAAGGTTCCCAATGGTGTAAAATTAAAATGGGATATACCGGGCTAGGATTCGAGTTACAGGAACAAGGGCCAAACCAAACACCCAAGAATGGAATCGTCGAGCGAAAACACCTGACAACCTCCTAGAAGCAGCTTTTCTTGCCACCAAACCTTTCTCCATAAATTAGGAATCTGATGCCGTCACTAAACACATTCCTTAAATTGTAGCGATTTTTGAGTGTTTTTTTTTTTGGTGTGTAATCCGCATATATATCTCCATTGCCCTTGATTTTCTTGACTGTATATCTCTTAAATGTCAACATATACACGTGTGATTTAGTTTACGAAGATTTTTCAATGCCGAGAACCTCGATCAGAGAGTAAAAAAGGCGTAAGGTTCACAATGGTGTAGAATTAAAATGGGATATACCGGGCTAGGATTCGAGTTACAGGAACAAGGGCCAAACCAAACACCCAAGAATGGAATCGTCGAGCGAAAACACTTGACAACCTCCTAGAAGAAGCTTTTCTTGCCACCAGACCTTTCTCCATCAATTAGGAATCTGATGCCGTCACTAAACAGATTCCTTAAATTGTAGCGATTTGTTGAGTGTTTTTTTTTTGGTGTCTAATCCGCATATATATCACCATTGCCCTTGATTTTCTTGATTGTATATCTCTTAAATGTCAACATATACACGTGTGATTTAGTTTACGAAGATTTTTCAATGCCGAGAAACTCGATCAGAGAGTAAAAAAGGTGTAAGGTTCACAATGGTGTAAAATTAAATTGGGATATACCGGGCTAGGATTCGAGTTACAGGAACAAGGGCCAAACCAAACACCCAAGAATGGAATCGTCAAGCGAAAACACTTGACAACCTCCTAGAAGCAGCTTTTCTTGCCACAAGACCTTTCTCCATCAATTAGGAATCTGATGCCGTCACTAAACACATTCCTTAAATTGTAGCGATTTTTGAGTGTTTTTTTTGTGTCTAATCCGCATATATATCTCCATTGCCCTTGATTTTATTGACTGTATATCTCTTAAATGTCAACATATACACGTGTGATTTAGTTTACGAAGATTTTTCAATGCCGAGAACCTCGATCAGAGAGTAAAAAAGGCGTAAGGTTCACAATGGTGTAAAATTAAAATGGGATATACCGGGCTAGGATTCGAGTTACAAGAACAAGTGCCAAACCAAACACCCAAGAATGGAATCGTCGAGCGAAAACACTTGACAACCTCCTAGAAGCAGCTTTTCTTGCCACCAGACCTTTCTCCATCAATTAGGAATCTGATGTCATCACTAAACACATTCCTTAAATTGTAGCGATTTGTTGAGTGTTTTTTTTTTGGTGTCTAATCCGCATATATATCACCATTGCCCTTGATTTTCTAGACTGTATATCTCTTAAATGTCAACATATACACGTGTGATTTAGTTTACGAAGATTTTTCAATGCCGAGAAACTCGATCAGAGAGTAAAAAGGCGTAAGGTTCACAATGGTGTAAAATTAAAATAGGATATACCGGGCTAGGATTCGAGTTACAGGAACAAGGGCCATACCAAAAAACCAAGAATGGAATCGTCGAGCGAAAACACTTGACAACCTCCTAGAAGCAGCTTTTCTTGCCACCAGACCTTTCTCCATCAATTAGGAATCTGATGCCGTCACTAAACACATTCCTTAAATTGTAGCGATTTGTTGAGTGTTTTTTTTTGTGTCTAATCCACATATATATCACCATTGCCCTTGATTTTCTTGACTGTATATCTCTTAAATGTCAACATATACACGTGTGATTTAGTTTACGAAGATTTTTCAATGCCGAGAAACTCTATCAGAGAGTAAAAAAGGCGTAAGGATCACAATGGTGTACAATTAAAATGGGATATACCGGGCTAGGATTCGAGTTACAGGAACAAGGGCCAAACCAAACACCCAAGAATGGAATCGTCGAGCGAAAACACTTGACAACCTCCTAGAAGCAGCTTTTCTTGCCACCAGACCTTTCTCCATCAATTAGGAATCTGATGCCGTCACTAAACACATTCCTTAAATTGTAGCGATTTTTGAGTGTTTTTTTTTGTGTCTAATCCGCATATATATCTCCATTGCCCTTGATTTTCTTGACTGTATATCTCTTAAATGTCAACATATACACGTGTGATTTAGTTTACGAAGATTTTTCAATGCCGAGAACCTCGATCAGAGAGTAAAAAAGGCGTAAGGTTCACAATGGTGTAGAATTAAAATGGGATATACCGGGCTAGGATTCGAGTTACAGGAACAAGGGCCAAACCAAACACCCGAGAATGGAATCGTCGAGCGAAAACACTTGATAACCTCCTAGAAGCAGCTTTTCTTGCCACCAGACCTTTCTCCATCAATTAGGAATCTGATGTCGTCACTAAACACATTCCTTAAATTGTAGTGATTTGTTGAGTGTTTTTTTTTTGGTGTCTAATCCGCATATATATCACCATTGCCCTTGATTTTCTAGACTGTATATCTCTTAAATGTCAACATATACACGTGTGATTTAGTTTATGAAGATTTTTCAATGCCGAGAAACTCGATCAGAGAGTAAAAAGGCGTAAGGTTCACAATGGTGTAAAATTAAAATGGGATATACCGGGCTAGGATTCGAGTTACAGGAACAAGGGCCAAACCAAGCACTCAAGAACGGAATCGTCGAGCGAAAACACTTGACAACCTCCTAGAAGCAGCTTTTCTTGCCACCAGACATTTCTCCATCAATTGGGAATCTGATGTCGTCACTAAACACATTCCTTAAATTGTAGCGATTTGTTGAGTGTTTTTTTTTGGTGTCTAATCCGCATATATATCACCATTGCCCTTGATTTTCTTGACTGTATATCTCTTAAATGTCAACATATACACGCCTGATTTAGTTTACGAAGATTTTTCAATGCCAAGAATCTCGATCAGAGAGTAAAAAAGGCGTATGGTTCACAATGGTGTAAAATTAAAATGGGATATACCGGGCTAGGATTCGAGTTACAGGAACAAGGGACAAACTAAACACCCAAGAATGGAATCGTCGAGAGAAAACACTTAACAACCTCCTAGAAGCAGCTTTTCTTGCCACCAGACCTTTCTCCATCAATTAGGAATCTGATGACGTCGCTAAACACATTCCTTAAATTGTAGCGATTTGTTGAGTGTTTTTTTGGTGTCTAATCCGCATATATATCACCATTGCCCTTGATTTTCTTGACTGTATATCTCTTAAATGTCAACATATACACGTGTGATTTAGTTTACGAAGATTTTTCAATGCCGAGAACCTCGATCAGAGAGTAAAAAAGGCGTAAGGTTCACAATGGTGTAAAATTAAAATGGGATATACCGGGCTAGGATTCGAGTTACAGGAACAAGGGCCAAACCAAACACCCAAGAATGGAATCGTCGAGCGAAAACACTTGACAACCTCCTAGAAGCAGCTTTTCTTGCCACCAGACCTTTCTCCATCAATTTGGAATCTGATGCCGTCACTAAACACATTCCTAAAATTGTAGCGATTTGTTGAGTGTTTTTTTTTTGTCTAATCCGCATATATATCACCATTCCCCTTGATTTTCTTGACAGTTTATCTCTTAAATGTCAACATATACACGTGTGATTTAGTTTACGAAGATTTTTCAATGCCGAGAAACTCGATCAGAGAGTAAAAAAGGCGTAAGGTTCACAATGGTGTAAAATTAAAATGGGATATACCGGGCTAGGATTCGAGTTACAGGAACATGGGCCAAACTAAACACCCAAGAATGGAATCGTCGAGAGAAAACACTTAACAACCTCCTAGAAGCAGCTTTTCTTGCCACCAGACCTTTCTCCATCAATTAGGAATCTGATGCCGTCTCTAAACACATTCCTTAAATTGTAGCGATTTGTTGAGTGTTTTTTTGGTGTCTAATCCGCATATATATCACCATTGCCCTTGATTTTCTTGACTGTATATCTCTTAAATGTCAACATCTACACGTGTGATTTAGTTTACGAAGATTTTTCAATGCCGAGAAACTCGACCGGAGAGTAAAAAAAGGCGTAAGGTTCACAATGGTGTAAAATTAAAATGGGATATACCGGGCTAGGATTCGAGTTACAGGAACAAGGGCAAAACAAAACACCCAAGAATGGAATCGTCGAGCGAAAACACTTGACAACCTCCTAGAACCAGCTTTTCTTGCCACCAGACCTTTCTCCATCAATTAGGAATCTGATGCCGTCACTAAACACATTCCTAAAATTGTAGCGATTTGTTGAGTGTTTTTTTTTTGTTGTCTAATCCGCATATATATCACCATTGCCCTTGATTTTCTTGACTGTATATCTCTTAAATGTCAACATATACACGTGTGATTTAGTTTACGAAGATTTTTCAATGCCGAGAAACTCGATCAGAGAGTAAAAAAGGCGTAAGGTTCACAATGGTGTAAAATTAAAATGGGATATACCGGGCTAGGATTCGAGTTACAGGAACAAGGGCCAAACCAAACACCCAAGAATGGAATCGTCGAGCGAAAACACTTGACAACCTCCTAGAAGCAGGTTTTCTTGCCACCAGACCTTTCTCCATCAATTAGGAATCTGATGCCGTCACTAAACACATTCCTTAAATTGTAGCGATTTGTTGAGTGTTTTTTTTGGTGTCTAATCCGCATATATATCACCATTGCCCTTGATTTTCTTGACTGTATATCTCTTAAATGTCAAGATATACACGTCTGATTTTGTTTACGAAGATTTTTCTATGCCAAGAACCTCGATCAGAGAGTAAAAAAGGCGTAAGGTTCACAATGGTGTAAAATTAAAATGGGATATACCGGGCTAGGATTCGAGTTACAGGAACAAGGGCCAAACCTACCACCCAAGAATGGAATCGTCGAGCGAAAAGAATTGACAACCTCCTAGAAGCAGCTTTTCTTACCACCAGACCTTTCTCCATCAATTAGGAATCTGATGCCGTTACTAAACACATTCCTTAAATTGTAGCGATTTGTTGAGTGTTTTTTTTTGTTGTCTAATCCGCATATATATCTCCATTGCCCTTGATTTTCTTGACTGTATATCTCTTAAATGTCAACATATACACGTGTGATTTAGTTTACGAAGATTTTTCAATGCCGAGAACCTCGACCAGAGAGTAAAAAAGGCGTAAGGTTCACAATGGTGTAGAATTAAAATGGGATATACCGGGCCAGGATTCGAGTTACAGGAACAAGGGCCATACCAAACACCCAAGAATAGAATCGTCGAGCGAAAACACTTGACAACCTCCTAGAAGCAGCTTTTCTTGCCACCAGACCTTTCTCCATCAATTAGGAATCTGATGCCGTCACTAAACACATTCCTTAAATTGTAGCGATTTGTTGAGTGTTTTTTTTGGTGTCTAATCCGCATATATATCACCATTGCCCCTGATTTTCTTGACTGTATATCTCTTAAATGTCAACATATACACGTGTGATTTAGTTTATGAAGATTTTTCAATGCCGAGAAACTCTATTTGAGAGTAAAAAAGGCGTAAGGTTCACAATGGTGTAAAATTAAAATGGGATATACCGGGCTAGGATTCAAGTTACAGGAACAAGGGCCAAACCAAACACCCAAGAATGGAATCGTTGAGCGAAAACACTTGACAACCTCCTAGAAGCAGCTTTTCTTGCCACCAGACCTTTCTCCATCAATTAGGAATCTGATGCCGTCACTAAACAGATTCCTTAAATTGTAGCGATTTGTTGAGTGTTTTTTTTTTGGTGTCTAATCCGCATATATATCACCATTGCCCTTGATTTTCTTGACTGTATATCTCTTAAATGTCAACATATACACGTGTGATTTAGTTAACGAAGATTTTTCAATGCCGAGAAACTCGATCAGAGAGTAAAAAAGGCGTAAGGTTCACAATGGTGTAAAATTAAATTGGGATATACCGGGCTAGGATTCGAGTTACAGGAACAAGGGCCAAACCAAACACCCAAGAATGGAATCGTCAAGCGAAAACACTTGACAACCTCCTAGAAGCAGCTTTTCTTGCCACCAGACCTTTCTCCATCAATTAGGAATCTGATGCCGTCACTAAACACATTCCTTAAATTGTAGCGATTTTTGAGTGTTTTTTTTTGTGTCTAATCCGCGTATATATCTCCATTGCCCTTGATTTTCTTGACTGTATATCTCTTAAATGTCAACATATACACGTGTGATTTAGTTTACGAAGATTTTTCAATGCCGAGAACCTCGATCAGAGAGTAAAAAAGGCGTAAGGTTCACAATGGTGTAAAATTAAAATGGGATATACCGGGCTATGATTCGAGTTACAAGAACAAGTGCCAAACCAAACACCCAAGAATGGAATCATCGAGCGAAAATACTTGACAACCTCCTAAAAGCAGCTTTTCTTGCCAGCAGTCCTTTCTCCATCAATTAAGAATCTGATGCCGTCACTAAACACATTCCTTAAATTGCGATTTGTTGAGTGTTTTTTTTGGTCTCTAATCCGCATATATATCACCATTGCCCTTGATTTTCTTGACTGTATATCTCTTAAATGTCAACATATACACGTGTGATTTAGTTTACGAAGATTTTTCAATGCCGAGAACCTCGATCAGAGAGTAAAAAAGGCGTATCTTTCACAATGGTGTAAAATTAAAATGGGATATACCGGGCTAGGATTCGAGTTACAGGAACAAGGGCCAAACCAAACACCCGAGAATGGAATCGTCGAGCGAAAACACTTGACAACCTCCTAGAAGCAGCTTTTCTTGCCACCAGACCTTTCTCCATCAATTAGGAATCTAATGCCGTCACTAAACACATTCCTTAAATTGTAGCGATTTGTTGAGTGTTTTTTTATTGGTGTTTAATCCGCATATATATCACCATTGACCTTGATTTTCTTGACTGTATATCTCTTAAATGTCAACATATACACGTGTGATTTAGTTTACGAAGATTTTTCAATGCCGAGACCCTCGATCAGAGAGTAAAAAAGGCGTAAGGTTCACAATGGTGTAAGATTAAAATGGGATATACCGGGCTAGGATTCGAGTTACAGGAACAAATGCCAAACCAACCACCCAAGAATGGAATCATCAATCGAAAACACTTGACAACCACCTAGAAGCAGCTTTTCTTACCACCAGACATTTCTCCATCAATTAGGAATCTGATGCCGTCACTAAACACATTCCTTAAATTGTAGCCATTTGTTAAGTGTTTTTTTGTTGGTGTCTAATCCGCATATATATCAACAGTGCCCTTGATTTTCTTAAATGTATATCTCTTAAATGTTAACATATACACGTGTGATTTGGTTTACAAAGATTTTTCAATGCCTAGAACCTCGATCAGAGAGTAAAAAAGGCGTAAGGTTCACAATGGTGTAAAATTAAATTGGGACATACCGGGCCAGGATTCGAGTTACAGGAACAAGGGCCAAACCAAACACCCAAGAATGGAATCGTCGAGCGAAAACACTTGACAACCTCCTAGAAGCAGCTTTTCTTGCCACCAGACCTTTCTCCATCAATTGGGAATCTGATGTCGTCACTAAACACATTCCTTAAATTGTAGCGATTTGTTGAGTGTTTTTTTTGGTGTCTAATCCGCATATATATCACAATTGCCCTTGATTTTCTTGACTGTATATCTCTTAAATGTCAACATATACACGCCTGATTTAGTTTACGAAGATTTTTCAATGCCAAGAACCTCGATCAGAGAGTAAAAAAGGCGTATGGTTCACAATGGTGTAAAATTAAAATGGGATATACCGGGCTAGGATTCAGGTTACAAGAACAAGGGCCAAAACCAAACACCAAAGAATGGAATCGTCGAGCGAAAACACTTGACAACCTCCTAGAAGCAGCTTTTCTTGCCACCAGACCTTTCTCCATCAATTAGGAATCTGATGCCGTCACTAAACACATTCCTTAAATTGTAGCGATTTGTTGAGTGTTTTTATTGGTGTCTAATCCGCATATATATCACCATTGCCCTTGATTTTCTTGACTGTATATCTCTTAAATGTTAACATATACACGTGTGATTTAGTTTACGAAGATTTTTCAATGCCGAGAACCTCGATCAGAGAGTAAAAAAGGCGTAAGGTTCACAATGGTGTAAAATTAAAATGGGATATACCGGGCTAGGATTCGAGTTACAAGAACAAGGGCCAAACCAAACACCAAAGAATGGAATCGTCGAGCGAAAACACTTGACAACCTCCTAGAAGCAGCTTTTCTTGCCACCAGACCTTTCTCCATCAATTAGCAATCTGATGCCGTCACTAAACACATTCCTTAAATTGTAGCGATTTGTTGAGTGTTTTTTTTTTTGGTGTCTAATCCGCATATATATCACCATTGCCCTTGATTTTCTTGACTGTATATCTCTTAAATGTAAACATATACACGTGTGATTTAGTTTACGAAGATTTTTCAATGCCGAGAACCTCGATCAGAGAGTAAAAAAGGCGTAAGGTTCACAATGGTATAAAATTAAAATGGGATATACCGGGCTAGGATTCGAGTTACAGGAACAAGGGCCAAACCAACCACCCAAGAATGGAATCGTCGAGCGAAAACACTTGACAACCTCCTAGAAGCAGCATTTCTTGCCACCAGACATTTCTCCATCAATTAGGAATCTAATGCCGTAACTGAACACATTCCTTAAATTGTAGCCATTTGTTGAGTGTTTTTTTTGTTGTCTAATCCGCATATATATCACTATTGCCCTTGATTTTCTTGACTGTATATCTCTTAAATGTCAACATATACACGTGTGATTTAGTTTACGAAGATTTTTCAATGCCGAGAACCTCGATCAGAGAGTAAAAAAGGCGTAAGGTTCACAATGGTGTAAAATTAAAATGGGATATACCGGGCTAGGATTCGAGTTACAGGAACAAGGGCCAAACCAACCACCCAATAATGGAATCGTCGAGCGAAAACACTTGACAACCTCCTAGAAGCAGCTTTTCTTACCACCAGACCTTTCTCCATCAATTAGGAATCTGATGCCGTCACTAAACACATTCCTTAAATTGTAGCGATTTGTTGAGTGTTTTTTTTGGTGTCTAATCCGCATATATATCACCATTGCCCTTGATTTTCTTGACTGTATATCTCTTAAATGTCAACATATACACGTGTGATTTAGTTTACGAAGATTTTTCAATGCCGAGAACCTCGATCAGAGAGTAAAAAAGGCGTAAGGTTCACAATGGTGTAAAATTAAAATGGGATATACCGGGCTAGGATTCGAGTTAAAAGAACAAGGGCCAAACCAAACACCAAAGAATGGAATCGTCGAGCGAAAACACTTGACAACCTCCTAGAAGCAGCTTTTCTTGCCACCAGACCTTTCTCCATCAATTAGGAATCTGATGCCGTCACTAAACACAATCCTTAAATTGTAGCGATTTGTTGAGTGTTTTTTTTGGTGTCTAATTCGCATATATATCACCATTGCCATTGATTTTCTTGTCTGTATATCTCTTAAATGTCAACATATACACATGTGATTTACTTTACGAAGATTTTTCAATGCCGATAACCTCGATCAGAGAGTAAAAAAGGCGTAAGGTTCACAATGGTGTAAAATTAAAATGGGATATACCGGGCTAGGATTCGAGTTAGAGGAACAATGGCCAAACCAACCACCCAAGAATGGAATCGTCGAGCGAAAACACTTGCCAACCTCCTAGAAGCAGCTTTTCTTACCACCAAACCTTTCTCCATCAATTAGGAATCTGATGCCGTCACTAAACACATTCCTTAAATTGTAGCGATTTATTGAGTGTTTTTTTTGGTGTCTAAGCCGCATATATATCACCATTGCCCATGATTTTCTTGACTGTATATCTCTTAAGTGTCAACATATACACGTGTGATTTAGTTTACGAAGATTTTTCAATGCCGAGAACCTCGATCAGAGAGTAAAAAAGGCGTAAGGTTCACAATGGTATAAAATTAAAATGGGATATACCGGGCTAGGATTCGAGTTACAAGAACAAGGGCCAAACCAAACACCAAAGAATGGAATCATCAAGCGAAAACACTTGACAACCTCATAGAAGCAGCTTTTCTTGCCACCAGACATTTCTCCATCAATTAGGAATCTGATGCCATCACTAAACACATTCCTTAAATTGTAGCGATTTGTTGAGTGTTTTTTTTTTGTGTCTAATCCGCATATATATCACCATTGCCCTTGATTTTCTTGACTTTATATCTCTTAAATGTCAACATATACACGTGTGATTTTGTTTACGAAGATTTATCAATGCCGAGAACCTCGATCAGAGAGTAAAAAAGGCGTAAGGTTCACAATGGTGTAAGATTAAAATGGGATATACCGGGCTAGAATTCGAGTTACAGGAACAAGGGCCAAACCAACCACCCAAGAATGGAATCGTCGAGCGAAAACAATTGACAACCTCCTAGAAGCAGCTTTTCTTGCCACCAGACCTTTCTCCATCAATTAGGAATCTGATGCCGTCACTAAACACATTCCTTAAATTGTAGCGATTTGTTGAGTGTTTTTTTGGTGTCTAATCCGCATATATATATCACCATTGCCCTTGATTTTCTTGACTGTATATCTCTTAAATGTTAACATATACACGAGTGATTTAGTTTACGAAGATTTTTCAATGCCGAGAACCTCGATCAGAGAGTAAAAAAGGCGTAAGGTTCACAATGGTGTAAAATTAAAATGGGATATACCGGGCTAGGATTCGAGTTACAAGAACAAGGGCCAAACCAAACACCAAAGAATGGAATCATCAAGCGAAAACACTTGACAACCTCCTAGAAGCAGCTTTTCTTGCCACCAGACATTTCTCCATCAATTAGGAATCTGATGCCGTCACTAAACACATTCCTTAAATTGTAGCGATTTGTTGAGTGTTTTTTTTGGTGTCTAATCCGCATATATATCACCATTGCCCTTGATTTTCTTGACTTTATATCTCTTAAATGTCAACATATACACGTGTGATTTTGTTTACGAAGATTTATCAATGCCGAGAACCTCGATCAGAGAGTTAAAAAGGCGTAAGGTTCACAATGGTGTAAGATTAAAATGGGATATACCGGGCTAGGATTCGAGTTACAGGAACAAGGGCCAAACCAACCACCCAAGAATGGAATCGTCGAGCGAAAACAATTGACAACCTCCTAGAAGCAGCTTTTCTTGCCACCAGACCTTTCTCCATCAATTAGGAATCTGATGCCGTCACTAAACACATTCCTTAAATTGTAGCGATTTGTTGAGTGTTTTTTTGGTGTCTAATCCGCATATATATATCACCATTGCCCTTGATTTTCTTGACTGTATATCTCTTAAATGTTAACATATACACGTGTGATTTAGTTTACGAAGATTTTTCAATGCCGAGAACCTCGATCAGAGAGTAAAAAAGGCGTAAGGTTCACAATGGTGTAAAATTAAAATGGGATATACCGGGCTAGGATTCGAGTTACAGGAACAAGGGCCAAACCAACCACCCAAGAATGGAATCGTCGAGCGAAAACACTTGACAACCTCCTAGAAGCAGCTTTTCTTGCCACCAGACCTTTCTCCATCAATTAGGAATCTGATGCCGTCACTAAACACATTCCTTAAATTGTAGCGATTTTTTGGTGTCTAATCCGCATATATATCACCATTGCCCTAGATTTTCTTGGCTGTATATCTCTTAAATGTCAACATATACACGTGTGATTTAGTTTACGAAGATTTTTCAATGCGGAGAACCTCGATCAGAGAGTTAAAAAGGCGTAAGGTTCACAATGGGGTAAAATTAAAATGGGATATACCGGGCTAGGATTCGAGTTATAGGAACAAGGGCCAAACCAAACACCCAAGAATGGAATCGTCGAGCGAAAACACTTGACAACCTCCTAGAAGCGGCTTTTCTTGCCACCAGACCTTTCTCCATCAATTAGGAATCTGATGCCGTCACTAAACACATTCCTTAAATTGTAGCGATTTGTTGAGTGTTTTTTTTGTGTCTAATCCGCATATATATCACCATTGCCCTTGATTTTCTTGACTGTATATCTCTTCAATGTCAACATATACAAGTGTGATTTAGTTTACAAAGATTTTTCAATGCCGAGAACCTCGATCAGAGAGTAAAATGCGTAAGGTTCACAATGGTGTAAGATTAAAATGGGATATACCGGGCTAGGATTCGATTTACAGGAACAAATGCCAAACCAACCACCCAAGAATGGAATCGTCAAGCGAAAACACTTGACAACCTCCTAGAAGCCGCTTTTCTTACCACCAGACATTTCTCCATCAATTAGGAATCTGATGCCGTCACTAAACACATTCCTTAAATTCTAGCCATTTGTTGATTGTTTTTTTTTTTTGGTGTCTAACCGCATATATATCAACAGTGCCCCTGATTTTCTTAAATGTATATCTCTTAAATGTCAACATATACACGTGTGATTTAGTTTACGAAGATTTTTCAATGCCGAGAACCTCGATCAGAGAGTAAAAAAGGCGTAAGGTTCACAATGGTGTAAAATTAAAATGGGATATACCGGGCTAGGATTCGAGTTACAAGAACAAGGGCCAAACCAAACACCAAAGAATGGAATCGTTGAGCGAAAACACTTGACAACCTCCTAGAATCAGCTTTTCTTGCCACCGGACCTTTCTCCATCAATTAGGAATCTGATGTTGTCACTAAACACATTCCTTAAATTGTAGCGATTTGTTGAGTGTTTTTTTTGGTGTCTAATCCGCATATATATATCACGATTGCCCTTGATTTTCTTGACTTTATATCTCTTACATTTCAGCATATACACGTGTGATTTATTTTACGAAGATTTTTCAATGCCAAGAACCTCGATCAGAGAGTAAAAAAGGCGTAAGGTTCACAATGGTGTAAAATTAAAATGGGATATACCGGGCTAGGATTCGAGTTACAGGAACAAGGGCCAAACCAACCACCCAAGAATGGAATCGTCGAGCGAAAACACTTGACAACCTCCTAGAAGCAGCTTTTCTTACCACCAGACCTTTCTCCATCAATTAGGAATCTGATGCCGTCACTAAACACATTCCTTAAATTGTAGCGATTTGTTGAGTGTTTTTTTTTGGTGTCTAATCCGCATATATATCACCATTGCCCTTGATTTTCTTGACTGTATATCTCTTAAATGTCAACATATACACGTGTGATTTAGTTTATGAAGATTTTTCAATGCCGAGAACCTCGATCAGAGAGTAAAAAAGGCGTAAGGTTCACAATGGTGTAAAATTAAAATGGGATATACCGGGCTAGGATTCGAGTTAAAAGAACAAGGGCCAAACCAAACACCAAAGAATGGAATCGTCGAGCGAAAACACTTGACAACCTCCTAGAAGCAGCTTTTCTTGCCACCAGACCTTTCTCCATCAATTAGGAATCTGATGCCGTCACTAAACACAATCCTTAAATTGTAGCGATTTGTTGAGTGTTTTTTTTGGTGTCTAATTCGCATATATATCACCATTGCCATTGATTTTCTTGTCTGTATATCTCTTAAATGTCAACATATACACATGTGATTTACTTTACGAAGATTTTTCAATGCCGATAACCTCGATCAGAGAGTAAAAAAGGCGTAAGGTTCACAATGGTGTAAAATTAAAATGGGATATACCGGGCTAGGATTCGAGTTAGAGGAACAATGGCCAAACCAACCACCCAAGAATGGAATCGTCGAGCGAAAACACTTGCCAACCTCCTAGAAGCAGCTTTTCTTACCACCAAACCTTTCTCCATCAATTAGGAATCTGATGCCGTCACTAAACACATTCCTTAAATTGTAGCGATTTATTGAGTGTTTTTTTTGGTGTCTAAGCCGCATATATATCACCATTGCCCATGATTTTCTTGACTGTATATCTCTTAAGTGTCAACATATACACGTGTGATTTAGTTTACGAAGATTTTTCAATGCCGAGAACCTCGATCAGAGAGTAAAAAAGGCGTAAGGTTCACAATGGTATAAAATTAAAATGGGATATACCGGGCTAGGATTCGAGTTACAAGAACAAGGGCCAAACCAAACACCAAAGAATGGAATCATCAAGCGAAAACACTTGACAACCTCATAGAAGTAGCTTTTCTTGCCACCAGACATTTCTCCATCAATTAGGAATCTGATGCCATCACTAAACACATTCCTTAAATTGTAGCGATTTGTTGAGTGTTTTTTTTGGTGTCTAATCCGCATATATATCACCATTGCCCTTGATTTTCTTGACTTTATATCTCTTAAATGTCAACATATACACGTGTGATTTTGTTTACGAAGATTTATCAATGCCGAGAACCTCGATCAGAGAGTAAAAAAGGCGTAAGGTTCACAATGGTGTAAGATTAAAATGGGATATACCGGGCTAGAATTCGAGTTACAGGAACAAGGGCCAAACCAACCACCCAAGAATGGAATCGTCGAGCGAAAACAATTGACAACCTCCTAGAAGCAGCTTTTCTTGCCACCAGACCTTTCTCCATCAATTAGGAATCTGATGCCGTCACTAAACACATTCCTTAAATTGTAGCGATTTGTTGAGTGTTTTTTTGGTGTCTAATCCGCATATATATATCACCATTGCCCTTGATTTTCTTGACTGTATATCTCTTAAATGTTAACATATACACGAGTGATTTAGTTTACGAAGATTTTTCAGTGCCGAGAACCTCGATCAGAGAGTAAAAAAGGCGTAAGGTTCACAATGGTGTAAAATTAAAATGGGATATACCGGGCTAGGATTCGAGTTACAAGAACAAGGGCCAAACCAAACACCAAAGAATGGAATCATCAAGCGAAAACACTTGACAACCTCCTAGAAGCAGCTTTTCTTGCCACCAAACATTTCTCCATCAATTAGGAATCTGATGCCGTCACTAAACACATTCCTTAAATTGTAGCGATTTGTTGAGTGTTTTTTTTGGTGTCTAATCCGCATATATATCACCATTGCCCTTGATTTTCTTGACTTTATATCTCTTAAATGTCAACATATACACGTGTGATTTTGTTTACGAAGATTTATCAATGCCGAGAACCTCGATCAGAGAGTTAAAAAGGCGTAAGGTTCACAATGGTGTAAGATTAAAATGGGATATACCGGGCTAGGATTCGAGTTACAGGAACAAGGGCCAAACCAACCACCCAAGAATGGAATCGTCGAGCGAAAACAATTGACAACCTCCTAGAAGCAGCTTTTCTTGCCACCAGACCTTTCTCCATCAATTAGGAATCTGATGCCGTCACTAAACACATTCCTTAAATTGTAGCGATTTGTTGAGTGTTTTTTTGGTGTCTAATCCGCATATATATATCACCATTGCCCTTGATTTTCTTGACTGTATATCTCTTAAATGTTAACATATACACGTGTGATTTAGTTTACGAAGATTTTTCAATGCCGAGAACCTCGATCAGAGAGTAAAAAAGGCGTAAGGTTCACAATGGTGTAAAATTAAAATGGGATATACCGGGCTAGGATTCGAGTTACAGGAACAAGGGCCAAACCAACCACCCAAGAATGGAATCGTCGAGCGAAAACACTTGACAACCTCCTAGAAGCAGCTTTTCTTGCCACCAGACCTTTCTCCATCAATTAGGAATCTGATGCCGTCACTAAACACATTCCTTAAATTGTAGCGATTTTTTGGTGTCTAATCCGCATATATATCACCATTGCCCTAGATTTTCTTGGCTGTATATCTCTTAAATGTCAACATATACACGTGTGATTTAGTTTACGAAGATTTTTCAATGCGGAGAACCTCGATCAGAGAGTTAAAAAGGCGTAAGGTTCACAATGGGGTAAAATTAAAATGGGATATACCGGGCTAGGATTCGAGTTATAGGAACAAGGGCCAAACCAAACACCCAAGAATGGAATCGTCGAGCGAAAACACTTGACAACCTCCTAGAAGCAGCTTTTCTTGCCACCAGACCTTTCTCCATCAATTAGGAATCTGATGCCGTCACTAAACACATTCCTTAAATTGTAGCGATTTGTTGAGTGTTTTTTTTTTTGTCTAATCCGCATATATATCACCATTGCCCTTGATTTTCTTGACTGTATATCTCTTCAATGTCAACATATACAAGTGTGATTTAGTTTACGAAGATTTTTCAATGCCGAGAACCTCGATCAGAGAGTAAAATGCGTAAGGTTCACAATGGTGTAAGATTAAAATGGGATATACCGGGCTAGGATTCGATTTACAGGAACAAATGCCAAACCAACCACCCAAGAATGGAATCGTCAAGCGAAAACACTTGACAACCTCCTAGAAGCCGCTTTTCTTACCACCAGACATTTCTCCATCAATTAGGAATCTGATGCCGTCACTAAACACATTCCTTAAATTCTAGCCATTTGTTGATTGTTTTTTTTTTTTGGTGTCTAACCGCATATATATCAACAGTGCCCCTGATTTTCTTAAATGTATATCTCTTAAATGTCAACATATACACGTGTGATTTAGTTTACGAAGATTTTTCAATGCCGAGAACCTCGATCAGAGAGTAAAAAAGGCGTAAGGTTCACAATGGTGTAAAATTAAAATGGGATATACCGGGCTAGGATTCGAGTTACAAGAACAAGGGCCAAACCAAACACCAAAGAATGGAATCGTTGAGCGAAAACACTTGACAACCTCCTAGACTCAGCTTTTCTTGCCACCGGACCTTTCTCCATCAATTAGGAATCTGATGTTGTCACTAAACACATTCCTTAAATTGTAGCGATTTGTTGAGTGTTTTTTTTGGTGTCTAATCCGCATATATATATCACGATTGCCCTTGATTTTCTTGACTTTATATCTCTTACATTTCAGCATATACACGTGTGATTTATTTTACGAAGATTTTTCAATGCCGAGAACCTCGATCAGAGAGTAAAAAAGGCGTAAGGTTCACAATGGTGTAATATTAAAATGGTGTAATATTAAAATGCGATATACCGGGCTAGGATTCGAGTTACAGGAACAAGGGCCAAACCAACCACCCAAGAATTGAATCGTCGAGCGAAAACACTTGACAACTTCCTAGAAGCAGCTTTTCTTGCCACCAGACCTTTCTCCATCAATTAGGAATCTGATGCCGTCACTAAACACATTCCTTAAATTGTAGCGATTTGTTGAGTGTTTTTTTTTGGTGTCTAATCCGCATATATATCACCATTGCCCTTGATTTTCTTGACTGTATATCTCTTAAATGTCAACATATACACGTGTGATTTAGTTTACGAAGATTTTTCAATGCCGAGAACCTCGATCAGAGAGTTAAAAAGGCGTAAGGTTCACAATGGTGTAAAATTAAAATGGGATATACCGGGCTAGGATTCGAGTTATAGGAACAAGGGCTAAACCAAACACCCAAGAATGGAATCGTCGAGCGAAAACACTTGACAACCTCCTAGAAGCAGCTTTTGTTGCCACCAGACCTTTCTCCATGAATTAGGAATCTGATGCAGTCACTAAACACATTCCTTAAATTGTAGCGATTTGTTGAGTGTTTTTTTTTTGTGTCTAATCCGCATATATATCACCATTGCCCTTGATTTTCTTGACTGTATATCTCTTAAATGTCAACATATACACGTGTGATTTAGTTTACGAAGATTTTTCAATGTCGAGAACCTCGATCAGAGAGTAAAAAAGGTGTAAGGTTCACAATGGTGTAAAATTCAAATTGGGTATACCGGGCTAGGATTCGAGTTACAGGAACAAGGGCCAAACCAACCACCCAAGAATGGAATCCTCGAGCGAAAATACTTGACACCCTTCTAGAAGCAGCTTTTCTTGCCACCAGACCTTTCTCCATCAATTAGGAATCTGATGCCGTCACTAAACATATTCCTTAAATTGTAGCCATTTGTTGAGTGTGTTTTTTTTTTGGTGTCTAATCCGCATAAATATCACCAGTGCCTTTGATTTTCTTGACTGTATATCTCTTAAATGTCAACATATACACGTGTGATTTAGTTTACGAAGATTTTTCAATGCCGAGAACCTCGATCAGAGAGTAAAAGAGGTGTAAGGTTCACAATGGTGTAAAATTCAAAGTGGATATACCGGGCTAGGATTCGAGTTACAGGAACAAGGTCCAAACCAACAACCCAAGAATGGAATCCTCGAGCGAAAATACTTGACACCCTTCTAGAAGCAGCTTTTCTTGCCACCGGACCTTTCTCCATCAATTCGGAATCTGATGCCGTCACTAAACACATTCCTTAAAATGTAGCCATTTGTTGAGTTTGTTTTTTTGGTGTCTAATCCGCATAAATATCCCCAGTGCCTTTGATTTTCTTTACTGTATATCTCTTAAATGTCAACATATACACGTGTGATTTAGTTTACGAAGATTTTTCAATGCCGAGAACCTCGATCAGAGACTAAAAAAGGTGTAAGGTTCACAATGGTGTAAAATTCAAAGTGGATATACCGGGCTAGGATTCGAGTTACCGGAACAAGGGCCAAACCAACCACCCAAGAATGGAATCCTCGAGCGAAAATACTTGACACCCTTCTAGAAGCAGCTTTTCTTGCCACCAGACCTTTCTCCATCAATTAGGAATCTAATGCCGTCACTAAACATATTCCTTAAATTGTAGCCATTTGTTGAGTGTGTTTTTTTTTTGGTGTCTAATCCGCATAAATATCACCAGTGCCTTTGATTTTCTTGACTGTATATCTCTTAAATGTCAACATATACACGTGTGATTTAGTTTACGAAGATTTTTCAATGCCGAGATCTCGATCAGAGAGTAAAAAAGGTGTAAGGTTCACAATGGTGTAAATTCAAATTGGATATACCGGGCTAGGATTCGAGTTACAGGAACAAGGGCCAAACCAACCACCCAAGAATGGAATCCTCGAGCGAAAACTTGACACCATTCTAGAAGCAGCTTTTCTTGCCACCAGACCTTTCTCCATCAATTAGGAATCTGATGCCGTCACTAAACATATTCCTTAAATTGTAGCCATTTGTTGAGTGTGTTTTTTTTTTGTGTCTAATCCGCATAAATATCACCAGTGCCTTTGATTTTCTTGACTGTATATCTCTTAAATGTCAACATATACACGTGTGATTTAGTTTACGAAGATTTTTCAATGCCGAGAACCTCGAACAGAGAGTAAAAAAGGTGTAAGGTTCACAATGGTGTAAATTCAAATTGGATATACCGGGCTAGGATTCGAGTTACAGGAACAAGGGCCAAACCAACCACCCAAGAATGGAATCCTCGAGCGAAAATACTTGACACCCTTCTAGAAGCAGCTTTTCTTGCCACCAGACCTTTCTCCATCAATTAGGAATCTGATGCCGTCACTAAACATATTCCTTAAATTGTAGCCATTTGTTGAGTGTGTTTTTTTTGGTGTCTAATCCGCATAAATATCACCACTGCCTTTGATTTTCTTGACTGTATATCTCTTAAATGTCAACATATACACGTGTGATTTAGTTTACGAAGATTTTTCAATGCCGAGAACCTCGATCAGAGAGTAAAAGAGGTGTAAGGTTCACAATGGTGTAAAATTCAAAGTGGATATACCGGGCTAGGATTCGAGTTACAGGAACAAGGGCCAAACCAACAACCCAAGAATGGAATCCTCGAGCGAAAATACTTGACACCCTTCTAGAAGCAGCTTTTCTTGCCGCCAGACCTTTCTCCATCAATTAGGAATCTGATGCCGTCACTAAACACATTCCTTAAATTGTAGCCATTTGTTGAGTGTGTTTTTTTTTTGGTGTCTAATCCGCATAAATATCACCAGTGCCTCTGATTTTCTTGACTGTATATCTCTTAAATGTCAACATATACAAGTGTGATTTAGTTTACGAAGATTTTTCAATGCCGAGAACCTCGATCAGAGAGTAAAAAAGGTGTAAGGTTCACAATGGTGTAAAATTCAAATTGGATATACCAAGCTAGGATTCGAGTTACAGGAAAAAGGGCCAAATCAACCACCCAAGAATGGAATCCTCGAGCGAAAATACTTGACACCCTTCTAGAAGCAGCTTTTCTTGCCACCAGACCTTTCTCCATCAATTAGGAATCTGATGCCGTCACTAAACATATTCCTTAAATTGTAGCCATTTGTTGAGTGTGTTTTTTTGGTGTCTAATCCGCATAAATATCACCAGTGCCTTTGATTTTCTTGACTGTATATCTCTTAAATGTCAACATATACACGTGTGATTTAGTTTACGAAGATTTTTCAATGCCGAGAACCTCGATCAGAGAGTAAAAAAGGTGTAAGGTTCACAATGGTGTAAAATTCAAATTGGATATACCGGGCTAGGATTCGAGTTACAGGAACAAGGGCCAAACCAACCACCCAAGAATGGAATCCTCGAGCGAAAATACTTGACACCCTTCAAGAAGCAGCTTTTCTTGCCACCAGACCTTTCTCCATCAATTAGGAAGCTGATGCCGTCACTAAACATATTCCTTAAATTGTAGCCATTTGTTGAGTGTGTTTTTTTTTGGTGTCTAATCCGCATAAATATCTCCAGTGCCTTTGATTTTCTTGACTGTATATCTCTTAAATGTCAACATATACAAGTGTGATTTAGTTTACGAAGATTTTTCAATGCCGAGAACCTCGATCAGAGAGTTAAAAAGGTGTAAGGTTCACAATGGTGTAAAATTCAAATTGAATATACTAGGCTAGGATTCGAGTTACAGGAAAAAGGGCCAAACCAACCACCCAAGAATGGAATCCTCGAGCGAAAATACCTGACACCCTTCTAGAAGCAGCTTTTCTTGCCACCAGACCTTTCTCCATCAATTAGGAATCTGATGCCGTCACTAAACATATTCCTTAAATTGTAGCCATTTGTTGAGTGTGTTTTTTTTGGTGTCTAGTCCGCATAAATATCACTAGTGCCTTTGATTTTCTTAACTGTATATCTCATAAATGTCAACATATACAAGTGTGATTTAGTTTACGAAAATTTTTCAATGCCGAGAACCTCGATCAGAGAGTAAAAAAGGTGTAAGGTTCACAATGGTGTAATATTCAAATTGGATATACCGGGCTAGTATTCGAGTTACAGGAACAAGGGCCAAACCAACCACCCAAGAATGGAATCCTCGAGAGAAAATACTTGACACCCTTCTAGAAGCAGCTTTTCTTGCCACCAGACCTTTCTCCATCAATTAGGAATCTGATGCCGTCACTAAACACATTCCTTAAATTGTAGCCATTTGTTGAGTGTGTGTTTTTTTTGGTGTCTAATCCGCATAAATATCACCAGTGCCTTTGATTTTCTTGACTGTATATCTCTTAAATGTCAACATATACACGTGTGATTTAGTTTACGAAGATTTTTCAATGCCGAGAACCTCGATCAGAGAGTAAAAAAGGTGTAAGGTTCACAATAGTGTAAAATTCAAATTGGATATACCGGGCTAGGATTCGAGTTACAGGAACAAGGGCCAAACCAACCACCCAAGAATGGAATCCTCGAGCGAAAATACTTGACACCCTTCAAGAAGCAGCTTTTCTTGCCACCAGACCTTTCTCCATCAATTAGGAAGCTGATGCCGTCACTAAACATATTCCTTAAATTGTAGCCATTTGTTGAGTGTGTTTTTTTTTGGTGTCTAATCCGCATAAATATCTCCAGTGCCTTTGATTTTCTTGACTGTATATCTCTTAAATGTCAACATATACAAGTGTGATTTAGTTTACGAAGATTTTTCAATGCCGAGAACCTCGATCAGAGAGTTAAAAAGGTGTAAGGTTCACAATGGTGTAAAATTCAAATTGAATATACTAGGCTAGGATTCGAGTTACAGGAAAAAGGGCCAAACCAACCACCCAAGAATGGAATCCTCGAGCGAAAATACCTGACACCCTTCTAGAAGCAGCTTTTCTTGCCACCAGACCTTTCTCCATCAATTAGGAATCTGATGCCGTCACTAAACATATTCCTTAAATTGTAGCCATTTGTTGAGTGTGTTTTTTTTGGTGTCTAGTCCGCATAAATATCACTAGTGCCTTTGATTTTCTTAACTGTATATCTCATAAATGTCAACATATACAAGTGTGATTTAGTTTACGAAAATTTTTCAATGCCGAGAACCTCGATCAGAGAGTAAAAAAGGTGTAAGGTTCACAATGGTGTAATATTCAAATTGGATATACCGGGCTAGTATTCGAGTTACAGGAACAAGGGCCAAACCAACCACCCAAGAATGGAATCCTCGAGAGAAAATACTTGACACCCTTCTAGAAGCAGCTTTTCTTGCCACCAGACCTTTCTCCATCAATTAGGAATCTGATGCCGTCACTAAACACATTCCTTAAATTGTAGCCATTTGTTGAGTGTGTGTTTTTTTTGGTGTCTAATCCGCATAAATATCACCAGTGCCTTTGATTTTCTTGACTGTATATCTCTTAAATGTCAACATATACAAGTGTGATTTAGTTTACGAAGATTTTTCAATTTCGAGAACCTCGATCAGAGAGTAAAAAAGGTGTAAGGTTCACAATGGTGTAATATTCAAATTGGATATACCGGGCTAGGATTCGAGTTACAGGAACAAGGGCCAAACCAACCACCCAAGAATTGAATCCTCGAGCGAAAATACTTGACACCCTTCTAGAAGCAGCTTTTCTTGCCACCAGACCTTTCTCCATCAATTAGGAATCTGATGCCGTCACTAAACATATTCCTTAAATTGTAGCCATTTGTTGAGTGTGTTTTTTTTTTGGTGTCTAATCCGCATAAATATCACCAGTGCCTTTGATTTTCTTGAGTGTATATCTCTTAAATGTCAACATATACAAGTGTGATTTAGTTTACGAAGATTTTTCAATGCCGAGAACCTCGATCAGAGAGTAAAAAAGGTGTAAGGTTCACAATGGTGTAATATTCAAATTGGATATACCGGGCTCGGATTCGAGTTACAGGAACAAGGGCAAAACCAACCACCCAAGAATGGAATCCTCGAGCGAAAATACTTGACACCCTTCTAGAAGCAGCTTTTCTTTCCACCAGACCTTTCTCCATCAATTAGGAATCTGATGCCGTCACTAAACACATTCCTTAAATTGTAGCCATTTGTTGAGTGTGTGTTTTTTTTGGTGTCTAATCCGCATAAATATCACCAGTGCCTTTGATTTTCTTGATTGTATATCTCTTAAATGTCAACATATACAAGTGTGATTTAGTTTACGAAGATTTTTCAATGCCGAGAACCTCGATCAGAGAGTAAAAAAGGTGTAAGGTTCACAATGGTGTAATATTCAAATTGGATATACCGGCTAGGATTCGAGTTACAGGAACAAGGGCCAAACCAACCACCCAAGAATGGAATCCTCGAGCGAAAATACTTGACACCCTTCTAGAAGCAACTTTTCTTGCCACCAGACCTTTCTTCATCAATTAGGAATCTGATGCCGTCACTAAACACATTCCTTAAATTGTAGCCATTTGTTGAGTGTGTTTTTTTTGGTGTCTAATCCGCATAAATATCACCAGTGCCTTTGATTTTCTTGACTGTATATCTCTTAAATGTCAACATATACACGTGTGATTTAGTTTACAAAGATTTTTCAATGCCGAGAACCTCGATCAGAGAGTAAAAAAGGTGTAAGGTTCACAATGGTGTAATCCACCCAAGAATGGAATCCTCGAGCGAAAATACTTGACACCCTTCTAGAAGTAGCTTTTCTTGCCACCAGACCTTTCCTTCTAGAAGCAGCTTTTCTTACCACCGGACCTTTCTCAATCAATTAGGAATCTGATGCCGTCACTAAACATATTCATTAAATTGTAGCCATTTGTTGAGTGTGTTTTTTTTTTGCGTCTAATCCGCATAAATATCACCAGTGCCTTTGATTTCCTTGACTGTATATCTCTTAAATGTCAACATATACAAGTGTGATTTAGTTTACGAAGATTTTTCAATGCCGAGAACCTCGATCAGAGAGTAAAAAAGGTGTAAGGTTCACAATGGTGTAAAATTCAAATTGGATATACCGGGCTAGGATTCGAGTTACAGGAACAAGGGCCAAACCAACCACCCAAGAATGGAATCCTCGAGCGAAAATACTTGACACCCTTCTAGAAGCAGCTTTTCTTGCCACCAGAAAGCACCTTTTCTTGCCACCAGACCTTTCTCCATCAATTAGGAATCTGATGCCGTCACTAAACATATTCCCTAAATTGTAGCCATTTGTTGAGTGTGTTTTTTTTTGGTGTCTAATACGCATAAATATCACCAGTGCCTTTGATTTTCTTGACTGTATATCTCTTAAATGTCAACATATACAAGTGTGATTTAGTCCTAATTGATGGAGAAAGGTCTGGTGGTAAGAAAAGCTGCTTCTAGAAGGGTGTCAAGTATTTTCGCTCGAGGATTCCATTCTTGGGTGGTTGGTTTGGCCCTTGTTCCTGTAACTCGAATCCTAGCCTGGTATATCCAATTTGAATATTACACCATTGTGAACCTTACACCTTTTTTACTCTCTGATCGAGGTTCTCGGCATTGAAAAATCTTCGTAAACTAAATCACACTTGTATATGTTGACATTTAAGAGATATACAGTCAAGAAAATCAAAGGCACTGGTGATATTTATGTGGATTAGACACCAAAAAAAACACACACTCAACAAATGGCTACAATTTAAGGAATGTGTTTAGTGATGGCATCAGATTCCAAATTGATGGAGAAAGGTCTGGTGGCAAGAAAAGCTGCTTCTAGAAGGGTGTCAAGTATTTTTGCTCGAGGATTCCATTCTTGGGTGGTTGGTTTGGTCCTTGTTCCTGTAACTCGAATCCTATCCCGGTATATCCAATTTGAATTTTACACCATTGTGAACCTTACACCTTTTTTACTCTCTGATCGAGGTTCTCGGCATTGACAATTCTTCGTAAACTAAATCACACTTGTATATGTTGACATTTAAGAGATATACAGTCAAGAAAATCAAAGGCACTGGTGATATTTATTCGGATTAGACACCAAAAAAAACACACTCAACAAATGGCTACAATTTAAGGAATGTGTTTAGTGACGGCATCAGATTCCTAATTGATGGAGAAAGGTCTGGTGGCAAGAAAAGCTGCTTCTAGAAGGGTGTCAAGTATTTTCGCTCGAGGATTCCATTCTTGGGTGGTTGGTTTGGCCCTTGTTCCTGTAACTCGAATCCTAGCCCGGTATATCCAATTTGAATATTACACCATTGTGAACCTTACACCATTTTTACTTTCTGATCGAGGTTCTCGGCATTGAAAAATCTTCGTAAACTAAATCACACTTGTATATGTTGACATTTAAGAGATATACAATCAAGAAAATCAAAGGCACTGGTGATATTTATGCGGATTAGACACCAAAAAAAACACACACTCAACAAATGGCTACAATTTAAGGAATGTGTTTAGTGACGGCATGAGATTCCTAGTTGATGGAGAAAGGTCTGGTGGTAAGAAAAGCTGCTTCTAGAAGGGTGTCAAGTATTTTCGCTCGAGGATTCCATTCTTGGGTGGTTGGTTTGGCCCTTATTCCTGTAACTCGAATCCTAGCCCGGTATATCCAATTTGAATTTTACACCATTGTGAACCTTACACCTTTTTTACTCTCTGATCGAGGTTCTCGGCATTGAAAAATCTTCGTAAACTAAATCACACTTGTATATGTTGACATTTAAGAGATATACAGTCAAGAAAATCAAAGGCACTGGTGATATTTATGCGGATTAGACACCAAAAAAAACACACACTCAACAAATGGCTACAATTTAAGGAATGTGTTTAGTGACGGCTTCAGATTCCTAATTGATGGAGAAAGGCCTGGTGGTAAGAAAAGCTGCTTCTAGAAGGGTGTCAAGTATTTTCTCTCGAGGATTCCATTCTTGGGTGGTTGGTTTGGCCCTTGTTCCTGTAACTCGAATCCTAGCCCGGTATATCCAATTTGAATTTTACACCATTGTGAACCTTACACCTTTTTTACTCTCTGATCGAGGTTCTCGGCATTGAAAAATCTTCGTAAACTAAATCACACTTGTATATGTTGACATTTAAGAGATATACAGTCAAGAAAATCAAAGGCACTGGTGATATTTATGCGGATTATGTAGGACCGGTTTTGACACCGTTCGATTGCGTAACGAACGTTCGACGTGCCGAATCCGTGAACGTGCGTGACCGAACACACAATAACGTACTAGAACCGTGATTCTATTGAAATATATGACGTGTACGATACAAGAATCACGTAGAGAGTACTTTCTCTCTCTAGACTTTCTCTCTCTGGACTTGAATCTCCTAAATCACCAAAAATGAGCAAAAGTCTTACAACTTATGTCATAACTCTCTATTTATAGGCCTTGGAATTAATGAGATTTCTCATTAATTACCAAAATGCCACCTTGCAACTTCTATCTAAATATTACAATAAAATCCTAGATTTCTACAGTTTCAGCTACGGTTTGAATTGACGGAGGCGATAGACATTAATGCGTCAACAAACTCCCCCTTGGATATTGCCGCAGTCAATCCGTAGTTAAACTCGTAGCGACTTGTCTTTCTCTCTCTCTTGAGTCTTCTTTAAGATTTAACGTCTTCAGCAAACACAGACTCCCTCTTGCTCGAACAGAATCCCAGTGGATCTGTCTTCAGTTTCAGCTCCCCCTTTCGGTAGTCTCTTCAGGCTCCCCCTTTCGTCAAGCTTCCGTGCTTTTAGGATCGACGCCTGGCTTTCCGTAGCAACAGAATCAAAAACCTACACATCTCAACCTCTCGTAAGACAAAATAATTTTGACTCTAAAAGAATTCATTCAAAATTCTCAAACATATAACACACAATATTGTGATTCAAATTAATGAATCATCTAAACATTTGAGGATTATCTTCCAACTTCTCATCATCTTAATCAAACCAATTGTTCATCTTGTTTAGCCTTTGAGATTTTAAATATCAGCTTTTCAACATCAGTTGTCGAAAATCTTTTTGGATTTTTCAAAAATTATACTAAAACACACTAAAATCTTTTTGGATTTTTTATAAGAGAAATGTAATGCAGAAATGAAATATGTACAAACATATTTTTGTGAGTTTGCGAAAGAGAATCATATCAGTTTATAGACACATCACAAGCACCGTTAAGCTTTTAATCGTTTTAAGTTCTAAACAATTCACATAGATTTACGATATAATTGTCCTCTTAAGGTCACTCTAAAAACTTTCGAAATGCTTACCGATACGTTAAGGTATATTAATTTTGCACTAAATTCTTATGGACCCCACGATCTCAGCATATCCCCTCATCATGCAATACACTAACTCAAGTAATGCCTTTAAACTTTCATCAACTATGATATGTGCGAAAACAAAGCAGAATGTTTAAACATTAACAATCAGGTCGATACTTTCGTATACGCAGAGAAAGTCCAATGTTTAAACAAAATAAGAAAATAAAACAAGTTGAAGTTGTTTAGGCTTTAACCACCAGGTCGATACTTCCGTATACGCAGAGGAGGTCCAAAGCTTAAACGAAACACCAAAGAAAATAAAGCAGAACGTTTAGGCAACAACATCCAGGTCGATACTCACGTATACGCAGAGGATGTCCGATGCTTAAACAAAATAAAGAAATAAAACAAGTTTAAATCTTTGCAAAATGAAATGCACAATCACAGCGACTTTTCAGCAAAGTTGTGAAAGTTCACAAACTTAACCAGTTTTATGTCTTTCGACAATCAGCGATTACTGAGTAGGCACACAATCAAGAAGGACAAAACTAAGTACTATGCTTTTGATCATGTTTCCCACTAGAACTAGGCTTTTTCATTTAGGTTTGTATCGTTATCACAAATCTACTAGTCTAGCTGAGCCTATCGTCACATCTTTAGTGAGACCGTTTATCACATTTGACATTTCATTTCTTTAGCATGCTGTGACAATCCAACTGATTTACTATCATTTCCTCTTTTTCACAACAAAACTCATTTTGAATTTTTCAATGTTTTTGGCATTTTCAAATTTTCTAATTTTTTTAAAATTTTTCTCCCCCTAAAATCAAAATATGTTTCAATTTTGATTTTCTGGGAAAATTTGAAAACAAACTATACAGATAAAGTGACAACATAATATCGAATCGCTTCAATTCGCCATCCACTTGGCTTAAACAATCAGAACTCCCCCTGACAACAAACTATTTTCCCATTATGATTTCAAAACACTTAAGTTTGTTTTAATCAAAATGTTTTTCCGGAAAATTAGTTTTGTTTGTCATTTCACAAACATGGGGTTTAATTCATCACACTGTTTTCAACCACTTGTAGGTTTTTCACAAAAACAATTTCCAACAATCATACCACTGGTAAGATAGTTAAATCAAGTACAACTTAATGTCCTTGATTAACCACTTGTAAGACGAAATATCACAGTTACCAACCTGTGAATTTCTCAAGAAAGATGCCGATTCCTACTCCTCAATTACCAACCTGGGAGTTCCGGCAAGTCAGGTTTTTCAGTTAAAGAGATTCACCCAAGCCTGACGGTCCTTGGGTGTTTTGAACATACCTTTTTGATTCATAAAATTCCTTAACTCCTTTTACCTTACCCTCAACCATTTTTCCAAAAATATTTTTTACTTTGATATTAAAAGCCTTTTCAACATCAAATTCTTTCTTTTCAGAAAAATATTGATTTGAAATTTCAACTTCGTCAACTTTTTGTTTATAATTTTCAGCTCGCAATGGTGGAAAGTTGATATCATCCATTGGCGGAACTGAATTTTCTCCTTTTTGATCAACGGATGGCTCTTCTGACTTTGATGAGTCAGAATCATCGCCAGAACGTTGCTCCTTTGTTTCCGAAGAAACAAATTCATCGCCAGGAACATTTCCTTTCTTCACACTCCATTCTGTCCTCAGATTTGCATCTGATGAATTCGTTTTGCTTGATTTGTCATTCTTTGAATAGCAAGACGATTTATCAGAACTCTTCTCTGTTTCACTTGTTGTATCCGAGGACAAAATCTTCTCCAGATACTCTCTCGCCTTCTTCCTCTTCTTTCGCAGTCTGTCTTTCTGCCCTTGTGAAAGCTTCACTTTTTGTTCTTTGGGCTTTTCTTCGACCTTGACTGATTTCTTCATCTTTTTCTGAGATTCAGCCCTCGAACTTTCCATTGATCTCATTGGGCAATCTTTGGCAATATGACCTTTGATTAGGCATTCATAACATCTTCTTGTCTCAAATCTCTGTCTTTGGCAGTTAACAGCAATGTGTCCTTGAAAACCACAGTTGTAACACACCCTGTTATCGTACCATTCTCCACTTTCAAACCACACACTCAAATCATAACACTGATTTGATTTGTAGTACTCAACATTTTTCTGTTTTCTATCATTGTAATGATTTGACTTTGAAGAATCGTCATCCCATCTTCTCCTGTAAGCTTGATTTGACTTTTGAGCTCCGTGGTCAAACCTACACCACTTATTACCAGCTTTTTGTGAGTTATGATTTTCAGATTTTTGTGATTTTGCATAATGATTGGATGACTGAACTGATGAGCTTTTATTTTCATTTTGAAAAAATTTCGAATTTTTAATTTTTTGTTTTTGTTCTACAATCTTCTTAACAGGTTTTTGCTTTGAGCATTCACCTATTTCAGTAGATTGCAAAACAGTATTTTTGAATTTTTCTTTTAATTCTAAAAATATTTTTCTTTTCTCATTTTCATCATCAGTTTTATCATCACAATCCTCAATTTTGACTTTGTCAAAATTTGTGACATTGTCACTTATTGGAACAGAATTGATAGGTTTTGGACATTCAAGATCTGGTGTTGATGATACAGTCTCAAAACTTTTCAATTTTGTCTCTAACTCTGCAATTTTATTCCGATCACTTTCAGCTTCTTTTTCAAGCTGAATGATTTTAGCAAGATGAGAATTTATTGCAATTTGTTTTTCAAGATTATTTTTACCAAAAATATCTTTTTCATCTTCTAAAATCTTTATTTGATTTTGAAAATCTTTCTCAATTTTTACTTTTTCATTTTCTAAATTTTGTTTTTGATTTTTCAAAACATTTTCTGATTTTTTAAGATTTTCATTTTCTAATGACAAACTTTCTAAATCCTTCAAGAGTTTGGCATTTTCATATTTTATATCTTCACAATTTGAGCACTTCCTAGACATCATTCCAGCTTCAGCTTTCTTCTCAGTCTTGATAGCTGAAATTTCTTTAACCTGCTCCTCTACCTCTTGAACAATTTCCTCAGATTTGACTTTCACTTCATCAGTTGCTGTTTCATGATTCTTCTCTCCTGAATCAGTCTTCAATTTTCTAATCTTTTGGAACTCAAGTTCTTGAGCTTCAATCTTCTCAATGAACCCGCTCAAATTCAAGTCTAAATATCTCTCCTTTAAGGTTAACAAATACGTTCCCCATACATCACGCGGTAAAATATTTGCCAACTTGTCAACCCACTCCTTATTAGACTTGGTTATCCCTAATTTTCCCATTTCCAAAACTAGATGGCAGTATCTATCAAATAATTCTTTTATAGACTCTCCCTTGATACCCGTAAAACTATCAAATTTCTTCTGTGCAATATCTGCTGGACTCTGAACACGATACGACTCACAATCCATGTTTCGTTATTGAAAGATTTTCAAATACAGATTTTCAAACAATACAAAATTTCACACAATCAAATGACTATCCGATTGAATATCAAAAATTAGGCGACAGTGGATCGAGTGGGGATTCGCTCGTGCGAGTATCCGATGCTTGACAAACCGCGTTTCTCCTGCAAACAAACGAACAAACAATCAGTTCAAAACGAAACGAATACGTAAAAGTATACGTTTGATGAAGTCAATCTAAGACTCGTGTCGAAGATTTGCAGACTAAGTAAACTCCAAATTGTGCAAACTGAGTGAATGAGCCGATAAAAATATATTCAATTGAGCCGAAACAAACTTTGACTTCAACAGTTCACGTGGACTGCACTTGGATTTTATCAATTAAAAAAAATCTAGACGACACCAATATTGTCTCAACCAAACTGATTTGACCTAGCAACTTCACTAAACCGAAATATGATTGGGCCGCAGATACAACTTACTCTGATTGGACCTCAACTTCTCGATAACAGTAAATAGGTCACATGTATTGGACCGCAAATGTTATACCAACAACAATAATACTATGATTGGGCCACTAACAAACGAAGTCACATGGACTGCCTATTCAATTCACGTGGCCGACAACACTTAATGTTCACAACTTTAAATCTCCGGTTTTCATTTACAAAATCCGACAATCTCAAATTAATACTTCACATGGGTCAGTGACAATGATTTTGATTGGGCCTTATCAATTACTGGTTCACAATTCAGTTTATGGTCTTTTAATCAGATGCAACAGTCAACAACCACGTTCAAGCAGAATCATAAGCGAAACCAGACGTGATGTTCAAATAAGCGAACCAGAATGTCTAGATGAGCGGACCAGGTATTGTCCAAATAAGCGAACCAGTATATGATCAAATAAGCGGATCTACAATGTCCGTTCAAGCGGATCTCCTCAGTTCGTATAAGCGGAACTAACAGGTTCAAATAAGCGGACCGAATTATTACACCTATGAGCGGACCTGCACAATGAGCGGACCTCTTAGTGTCACTATGAGCGGACCTCTTAGAGCGGATCTACCTGATATCACAAGAGGACCTACGACTGTCCGTAAAAGCGGACCTGAATTTTTATGCAAAAACGAACCGAAAATCTTCGATTTCTCCTAAACGGATAGGAGTTTGGATCTGAAACTTGGTAGGATTATAGATCAGGTGTTTTCGCACAATATATCAAAAATTCAGCCGATTCGGACCGTAAAATCCTGTTCAATTTGACGAATTTCAGTAAAAACGTGATAAAAGTGAAAAAAATGATGAAATTGATGAACTTCGAATCTGAAATTGCTGAAATCTGGTACGAATCAATGTGTTTGATCAGTGCAATCGAGCTCCTAGCTCTGATACCACTTGTAGGACCGGTTTTGACACCGTTCGATTGCGTAACGAACGTTCGACGTGCGGAATCCGTGAACGTGCGTGACCGAACACACAATAACGTACTAGAACCGTGATTCTATTGAAATATATGACGTGTACGATACAAGAATCACGTAGAGAGTACTTTCTCTCTCTAGACTTTCTCTCTCTAGACTTGAATCTCCAAAATCACCAAAAATGAGCAAAAGTCTTACAACTTATGTCATAACTCTCTATTTATAGGCCTTGGAATTAATGAGATTTCTCATTAATTACCAAAATGCCACCTTGCAACTTCTATCTAAATATTACACTAAAATCCTAGATTTCTACAGTTTTAGCTACGGTTTGAATTGACGGAGGCGATAGACATTAATGCATCAACAGATTAGACACCAAAAAAAAACACACTCAACAAATGGCTACAATTTACGGAATGTGTTTAGTGACGGCATCAGATTCCTAATTGATGGAGAAAGGTCTGGTGGTAAGAAAAGCTGCTTCTAGAAGGGTGTCAAGTATTTTCGCTCGAGGATTCCATTCTTGGGTGGTTGGTTTGGCCCTTGTTCCTGTAACTCGAATCCTAGCCAGGTATATCCAATTTGAATATTACACCATTGTGAACATTACACGTTTTTTACTCTCTGATCGAGGTTCTCGGCATTGAAAAATCTTCGTAAACTAAATCACACTTGTATATGTTGACATTTAAGAGATATACAGTCAAGAAAATCAAAGGCACTGGTGATATTTATGCGGATTAGACACCAAAAAAAACCACACTCAACAAATGGCTACAATTTAAGGAATATGTTTAGTGACGGCATCAGATTCCTAATTGATGGAGAAATTTCTGGTGGCAAGAAAAGCTGCTTCTAGAAGGGTGTCAAGTATTTTCGCTCGAGGATTCCATTCTTGGGTGGTTGGTTTGGCCCTTGTTCCTGTAACTCGAATCCTAGCCCGGTATATCCCATTTTAATTTTACACCATTGTGAACCTTACACCTTTTTTACTATCTGATCGAGGTTCTCGGCATTGAAAAATCTTCGTAAACTAAATCACACGTGTATATGTTGACATTTAAGAGATATACAGTCAAGAAAATCAAAGGCACTGGTGATATTTATGCGCATTAGACACCAAAAAAAACACACTCAATAAATGGCTACAATTTAAGGAATGTGTTTAGTGACGGCATCAGATTCCTAATTGATGGAGAAAGGTCTGGTGGCAAGAAAAGCTGCTTCTAGAAGGGTCTCAAGTATTTTCGCTCGAGGATTCCATTCTTGGGTGGTTGGTTTGGCCCTTGTTCCTGTAACTCGAATCCTAGCCCGGTATATCCAATTTGAATATTACACCATTGCGAACCTTACACCTTTTTTACTCTCTGATCGAGGTTCTCGGCACTGAAAAATCTTCGTAAACTAAATCACACTTCTATATGTTGACATTTAAGAGATATACAGTCAAGAAAATCAAAGGCACTGGTGATATTTATGCGGATTAGACACCAAAAAAAACACACACTCAACAAATGGTTACAATTTAAGGAATGTGTTTAGTGACGGCATCAGATTCCTAATTGATGGAGAAAGGTCTGGTGGCAAGAAAAGCTGCTTCTAGAAGGGTGTCAAGTATTTTCGCTCGAGGATTCCATTCTTGGGTGGTTGGTTTGGCCCTTGTTCCTGTAACTCGAATCCTAGCCCGTTATATCCAATTTGAATATTACACCATTGTGAACCTTACACCTTTTTTACTCTCTGATCGAGGTTCTCGGCATTGAAAAATCTTCGTAAACTAAATCACACTTGTATATGTTGACATTTAAGAGATATACAGTCAAGAAAATCAAAGGCACTGGTGATATTTATGCGGATTAGACACAAAAAAAAACACACACACTCAACAAATGGCTACAATTTAAGGAATGTGTTTAGTGACGACATCAGATTCCTAATTGATGGAGAAAGGTCTGGTGGCAAGAAAAGCTGCTTCTAGAACGGTGTCAAGTATTTTCGCTCGAGGATTCCATTCTTGGGTGGTTGGTTTGGCCCTTGTTCCTGTAACTCGAATCCGAGCCCGGTATATCCAATTTGAATATTACACCATTGTGAACCTTACACCTTTTTTACTCTCTGATCGAGGTTCTCGGCATTGAAAAATCTTCGTAAACTAAATCACACGTGTATATGTTGACATTTAAGAGATATACAGTCAAGAAAATCAAAGGACTGGTGATATTTATGCGGATTAGACACCAAAAAAAAACACACTCAACAAATGGCTACGATTTAAGGAATATGTTTAGTGACGGCATCAGATTCCTAATTGATGGAGAAAGGTCTGGTGGCAAGAAAAGCTGCTTCTAGAAGGGTGTCAAGTATTTTCGCTCGAGGATTACATTCTTGGGTGGTTGGTTTGGCCCTTGTTCCTGTAACTCGAATCCTAGCCCGGTATATCCAATTTGAATATTACACCATTGTGAACCTTACACCTTTTTTACTCTCTGATCGAGGTTCTCGGCATTGAAAAATCTTCGTAAACTAAATCACACTTGTATATATGTTGACATTTAAGAGATATACAGTCAAGAAAATCAAAGGCACTGGTGATATTTATGCGGATTAGACACCAAAAAAAAAAACACACACTCAACTAATGGCTACAATTTAAGGAATGTGTTTAGTGACGGCATCAGATTCCTAATTGATGGAGAAAGGTCTGGTGGCAAGAAAAGCTGCTTCTAGAAGGGTGTCAAGTATTTTCGCTCGAGGATTCCATTCTTGGGTGGTTGGTTTGGCCCTTGTTCCTGTAACTCGAATCCTAGCCCGGTATATCCCATTTTAATTTTACACCATTGTGAACCTTACACCTTTTTTACTCTCTGATCGAGGTTCTCAGCATTGAAAAATCTTCGTAAACTAAATCACACATGTATATGTTGACATTTAAGAGATATACTGTCAAGAAAATCAAGGGCAATGGTGATATATATGCAGATTAGACAACAAAAAAAAACACTCAACAAATGGCTACAATTTAAGGAATGTGTTTAGGGACGACATCAGATTCCTAATTGATGGAGAAAGGTCTGGTGGCAAGAAAAGCTGCTTCTAGAAGGGTGTCAAGTATTTTCGCTCGAGGATTCCAATCTTGGGTGGTTGGTTTGGCCCTTGTTCCTGTAACTCGAATCCTAGCCCGGTATATCCAATTTGAATATTACACCATTGTGAACCTTACACCTTTTTTACTCTCTGATCGAGGTTCTCGGGATTGAAAAATCTTCATAAACTAAATCACACTTGTATATGTTGACATTTAAGAGATATACAGTCAAGAAAATCAAAGGCACTGGTGATATTTATGCGTATTAGACACCAAAAAAAACACACACTCAACAAATGGCTACAATTTAATGAATGTGTTTAGTGACGGCATCCGATTCCTAATTGATGGAGAAAGGTCTGGTGGCAAGAAAAGCTGCTTCTAGAAGGGTGTCAAGTATTTTCGCTCGAGGATTCCATTCTTGGGTGGTTGGTTTGGCCCTTGTTCCTGTAACTCGAATCCTAGCCCGGTATATCCAATTTGAATATTACACCATTGTGAACCTTACACCTTTTTTACTCTCTGATCGAGGTTCTCGGCATTGAAAAATCTTCATAAACTAAATCACACTTGTATATGTTGACATTTAAGAGATATACAGTCAAGAAAATCAAAGGCACTGGTGATATTTATGCGGATTAGACACAAAAAAAAACACACACTCAACAAATGGCTACAATTTAAGGAATGTGTTTAGTGACGGCATCAGATTCCTGATTGATGGAGAAAGGTCTGGTGGTAAGAAAAGCTGCTTCTAGAAGGGTGTCAATTATTTTCGCTCGAGGATTCCATTCTTGGGTGGTTGGTTTGGCCCTTGTTCCTGTAACTCGAATCCTAGCCCGGTATATCCAATTTGAATATTACACCATTGTGAACCTTACACCTTTTTTACTCTCTGATCGAGGTTCTCGGCATTGAAAAATCTTCGTAAACTAAATCACACTTGTATATGTTGACATTTAAGAGATATACAGTCAAGAAAATCAAAGGCACTGGTGATATTTATGCGGATTAGACACAAAAAAAAACACACACACTCAACAAATGGCTACAATTTAAGGAATGTGTTTAGTGACGACATCAGATTCCTAATTGATGGAGAAAGGTCTGGTGGCAAGAAAAGCTGCTTCTAGAACGGTGTCAAGTATTTTCGCTCGAGGATTCCAATCTTGGGTGGTTGGTTTGGCCCTTGTTCCTGTAACTCGAATCCGAGCCCGGTATATCCAATTTGAATATTACACCATTGTGAACCTTACACCTTTTTTACTCTCTGATCGAGGTTCTCGGCATTGAAAAATCTTCGTAAACTAAATCACACGTGTATATGTTGACATTTAAGAGATATACAGTCAAGAAAATCAAAGGACTGGTGATATTTATGCGGATTAGACACCAAAAAAAAACACACTCAACAAATGGCTACGATTTAAGGAATATGTTTAGTGACGGCATCAGATTCCTAATTGATGGAGAAAGGTCTGGTGGCAAGAAAAGCTGCTTCTAGAAGGGTGTCAAGTATTTTCGCTCGAGGATTACATTCTTGGGTGGTTGGTTTGGCCCTTGTTCCTGTAACTCGAATCCTAGCCCGGTATATCCAATTTGAATATTACACCATTGTGAACCTTACACCTTTTTTACTCTCTGATCGAGGTTCTCGGCATTGAAAAATCTTCGTAAACTAAATCACACTTGTATATATGTTGACATTTAAGAGATATACAGTCAAGAAAATCAAAGGCACTGGTGATATTTATGCGGATTAGACACCAAAAAAAAAACACACACTCAACTAATGGCTACAATTTAAGGAATGTGTTTAGTGACGGCATCAGATTCCTAATTGATGGAGAAAGGTCTGGTGGCAAGAAAAGCTGCTTCTAGAAGGGTGTCAAGTATTTTCGCTCGAGGATTCCATTCTTGGGTGGTTGGTTTGGCCCTTGTTCCTGTAACTCGAATCCTAGCCCGGTATATCCCATTTTAATTTTACACCATTGTGAACCTTACACCTTTTTTACTCTCCGATCGAGGTTCTCAGCATTGAAAAATCTTCGTAAACTAAATCACACATGTATATGTTGACATTTAAGAGATATACTGTCAAGAAAATCAAGGGCAATGGTGATATATATGCAGATTAGACAACAAAAAAAAACACTCAACAAATGGCTACAATTTAAGGAATGTGTTTAGGGACGACATCAGATTCCTAATTGATGGAGAAAGGTCTGGTGGCAAGAAAAGCTGCTTCTAGAAGGGTGTCAAGTATTTTCGCTCGAGGATTCCAATCTTGGGTGGTTGGTTTGGCCCTTGTTCCTGTAACTCGAATCCTAGCCCGGTATATCCAATTTGAATATTACACCATTGTGAACCTTACACCTTTTTTACTCTCTGATCGAGGTTCTCGGGATTGAAAAATCTTCATAAACTAAATCACACTTGTATATGTTGACATTTAAGAGATATACAGTCAAGAAAATCAAAGGCACTGGTGATATTTATGCGTATTAGACACCAAAAAAAACACACACTCAACAAATGGCTACAATTTAATGAATGTGTTTAGTGACGGCATCCGATTCCTAATTGATGGAGAAAGGTCTGGTGGCAAGAAAAGCTGCTTCTAGAAGGGTGTCAAGTATTTTCGCTCGAGGATTCCATTCTTGGGTGGTTGGTTTGGCCCTTGTTCCTGTAACTCGAATCCTAGCCCGGTATATCCAATTTGAATATTACACCATTGTGAACCTTACACCTTTTTTACTCTCTGATCGAGGTTCTCGGCATTGAAAAATCTTCATAAACTAAATCACACTTGTATATGTTGACATTTAAGAGATATACAGTCAAGAAAATCAAAGGCACTGGTGATATTTATGCGGATTAGACACAAAAAAAAAACACACACTCAACAAATGGCTACAATTTAAGGAATGTGTTTAGTGACGGCATCAGATTCCTGATTGATGGAGAAAGGTCTGGTGGTAAGAAAAGCTGCTTCTAGAAGGGTGTCAATTATTTTCGCTCGAGGATTCCATTCTTGGGTGGTTGGTTTGGCCCTTGTTCCTGTAACTCGAATCCTAGCCCGGTATATCCAATTTGAATATTACACCATTGTGAACCTTACACCTTTTTTACTCTCTGATCGAGGTTCTCGGCATTGAAAAATCTTCGTAAACTAAATCACACTTGTATATGTTGACATTTAAGAGATATACAGTCAAGAAAATCAAAGGCACTGGTGATATTTATGCGTATTAGACACCAAAAAAAACACACACTCAACAAATGGCTACAATTTAAGGAATGTGTTTAGTGACGGCATCCGATTCCTAATTGATGGAGAAATGTCTGGTGGCAAGAAAAGCTGCTTCCAGAAGGGTGTCAAGTATTTTCGCTCGAGGATTCCATTCTTGGGTGGTTGGTTTGGCCCTTGTTCCTGTAACTCGAATCCTAGCCCGGTATATCCAATTTGAATATTACACCATTGTGAACCTTACACCTTTTTTTCTCTCTGATCGAGGTTCTCGGCATTGAAAAATCTTCGTAAACTAAATCACACTTGTATATGTTGACATTTAAGAGATATACAGTCAAGAAAATCAAAGGCACTGGTGATATTTATGCGGATTAGACACCAAAAAAAAAAACACACACTCAACTAATGGCTACAATTTAAGGAATGTGTTTAGTGACGGCATCAGATTCCTAATTGATGGAGAAAGGTCTGGTGGCAAGAAAAGCTGCTTCTAGAAGGGTGTCAAGTATTTTCGCTCGAGGATTCCATTCTTGGGTGGTTGGTTTGGCCCTTGTTCCTGTAACTCGAATCCTAGCCCGGTATATCCAATTTGGATTTTACACCATTGTGAACCTTACACCTTTTTTACTCTCTGATCGAGGTTCTCGGCATTGAAAAATCTTCGTAAACTAAATCACACGTGTATATGTTGACATTTAAGAGATATACAGTCAAGAAAATCAAAGGCACTGGTGATATTTATGCGGATTAGACACACAAAAAAACACACTCAACAAATGGCTACGATTTAAGGAATATGTTTAGTGACGGCATCAGATTCCTAATTGATGGAGAAAGGTCTGGTGGCAAGAAAAGCTGCTTTTAGAAGGGTGTCAAGTATTTTCGCTCGAGGATTACATTCTTGGGTGGTTGGTTTGGCCCTTGTTCCTGTAACTCGAATCCTAGCCCGGTATATCCAATTTGAATATTACACCATTGTGAACCTTACACCTTTTTTACTCTCTGATCGAGGTTCTAGGCATTGAAAAATCTTCGTAAACTAAATCACACTTGTATATGTTGACATTTAAGAGATATACAGTCAAGAAAATCAAAGGCACTGGTGATATTTATGCGGATTAGACACCAAAAAAAAAATACACACTCAACTAATGGCTACAATTTAAGGAATGTGTTTAGTGACGGCATCAGATTCCTAATTGATGGAGAAAGGTCTGGTGGCAAGAAAAGCTGCTTCTAGAAGGGTGTCAAGTATTTTCGCTCGAGGATTCCATTCTTGGGTGGTTGGTTTGGCCCTTGTTCCTGTAACTCGAATCCTAGCCCGGTATATCCAATTTGAATATTACACCATTGTGAACCTTACACCTTTTTTACTCTCTGATCGAGGTTCTCGGCATTGAAAAATCTTCGTAAACTAAATCACACTTGTATATGTTGACATTTAAGAGATATACAGTCAAGAAAATCAAAGGCACTGGTGATATTTATGCGTATTAGACACCAAAAAAAACACACACTCAACAAATGGCTACAATTTAAGGAATGTGTTTAGTGACGGCATCCGATTCCTAATTGATGGAGAAATGTCTGGTGGCAAGAAAAGCTGCTTCCAGAAGGGTGTCAAGTATTTTCGCTCTAGGATTCCATTCTTGGGTGGTTGGTTTGGCCCTTGTTCCTGTAACTCGAAACCTAGCCCGGTATATCCAATTTGAATATTACACCATTGTGAACCTTACACCTTTTTTACTCTCTGATCGAGGTTCTCGGCATTGAAAAATCTTCGTAAACTAAATCACACTTGTATATGTTGACATTTAAGAGTTATACAGTCAAGAAAATCAAAGGTACTGGTGATATTTATGCGGATTAGACACCAAAAAAAACACACACTCAACAAATGGCTACAATTTAAGGAATGTGTTTAGTGACGGCATCAGATTCCTGATTGATGGAGAAAGGTCTGGTGGTAAGAAAAGCTGCTTCTAGAAGGGTGTCAAGTATTTTCGCTCGAGGATTCCATTCTTGGGTGGTTTGTTTGGCCCTTGTTCCTGTAACTCGAATCCTAGCCCGGTATATCCAATTTGAATATTACACCATTGTGAACCTTACACCTTTTTTACTCTCTGATCGAGGTTCTCGGCATTGAAAAATCTTCGTAAACTAAATCACACGTGTATATGTTGACATTTAAGAGATATACAGTCAAGAAAATCAAAGGCACTGGTGATATTTATGCGGATTAGACACCAAAAAAAACATACTCAACAAATGGCTACGATTTAAGGAATATGTTTAGTGACGGCATCAGATTCCTAATTGATGGAGAAAGGTCTGGTGGCAAGAAAAGCTGCTTCTAGAAGGGTGTCAAGTATTTTCGCTCGAGGATTACATTTTGGGTGGTTGGTTTGGCGCTTGTTCCTGTAACTCGAATCCTGGCCCGGTATATCCAATTTGAATATTACACCATTATGAACCTTACACCTTTTTTACTCTCTGATCGAGGTTCTCGGCATTGAAAAATCTTCGTAAACTTAATCACACTTGTATATGTTGACATTTAAGAGATATACAGTCAAGAAAATCAAAGGCACTGGTGATATTTATGCGGATTAGACACCAAAAAAAAACACACACTCAACTAATGGCTACAATTTAAGGAATGTGTTTAGTGACGGCATCAGATTCCTAATTGATGGAGAAAGGTCTGGTGGCAAGAAAAGCTGCTTCTAGAAGGGTGTCAAGTATTTTCGCTCGAGGATTCCATTCTTGGGTGGTTGGTTTGGCCCTTGTTCCTGTAACTCGAATCCTAGCCCGATATATCCAATTTGGATTTTACACCATTGTGAACCTTACACCTTTTTTACTCTCTGATCGAGGTTCTCGGCATTGAAAAATCTTCGTAAACTAAATCACACGTGTATATGTTGACATTTAAGAGATATACAGTCAAGAAAATCAAAGGCACTGGTGATATTTATGCGGATTAGACACAAAAAAAAACACACTCAACAAATGGCTACGATTTAAGGAATATGTTTAGTGACGGCATCAGATTCCTAATTGATGGAGAAAGGTCTGGTGGTAAGAAACGCTGCTTCTAGAAGGGTGTCAAGTATTTTCGCTCGAGGATTCCATTCTTGGGTGGTTTGTTTGGCCCTTGTTCCTGTAACTCGAATCCTAGCCCGGTATATCCAATTTGAATATTACACCATTGTGAACCTTACACCTTTTTTACTCTCTGATCGAGGTTCTCGGCATTGAAAAATCTTCGTAAACTAAATCACACGTGTATATGTTGACATTTAAGAGATATACAGTCAAGAAAATCAAAGGCACTGGTGATATTTATGCGGATTAGACACCAAAAAAAACACACTCAACAAATGGCTACGATTTAAGGAATATGTTTAGTGACGGCATCAGATTCCTAATTGATGGAGAAAGGTCTGGTGGCAAGAAAAGCTGCTTCTAGAAGGGTGTCAAGTATTTTCGCTAGAGGATTACATTCTTGGGTGGTTGGTTTGGCCCTTGTTCCTGTAACTCGAATCCTAGCCCGGTATATCCAATTTGAATATTACACCATTGTGAACCTTACACCTTTTTTACTCTCTGATCGAGGTTCTCGGCATTGAAAAATCTTCGTAAACTAAATCACACTTGTATATGTTGACATTTAAGAGATATACAGTCAAGAAAATCAAAGGCACTGGTGATATTTATGCGTATTAGACACCAAAAAAATCACACACTCAACAAATGGCTACAATTTAAGGAATGTGTTTAGTGACGGCATCCGATTCCTAATTGATGGAGAAAGGTCTGGTGGCAAGAAAAGCTGCTTCTAGAAGGGTGTCAAGTATTTTCGCTCGAGGATTCCATTCTTGGGTGGTTGGTTTGGCCCTTGTTCCTGTAACTCGAATCCTAGCCCGGTATATCCAATTTGAATATTACACCATTGTGAACCTTACACCTTTTTTACTCTCTGATCGAGGTTCTCGGCATTGAAAAATCTTCGTAAACTAAATCACACTTGTATATGTTGACATTTAAGAGATATACAGTCAAGAAAATCAAAGGCACTGGTGATATTTATGCGTATTAGACACCAAAAAAAACACACACTCAACAAATGGCTACAATTTAAGGAATGTGTTTAGTGACGGCATCCGATTCCTAATTGATGGAGAAATGTCTGGTGGCAAGAAAAGCTGCTTCCAGAAGGGTGTCAAGTATTTTCGCTCTAGGATTCCATTCTTGGGTGGTTGGTTTGGCCCTTGTTCCTGTAACTCGAAACCTAGCCCGGTATATCCAATTTGAATATTACACCATTGTGAACCTTACACCTTTTTTACTCTCTGATCGGGGTTCTCGGCATTGAAAAATCTTCGTAAACTAAATCACACTTGTATATGTTGACATTTAAGAGTTATACAGTCAAGAAAATCAAAGGTACTGGTGATATTTATGCGGATTAGACACCAAAAAAAACACACACTCAACAAATGGCTACAATTTAAGGAATGTGTTTAGTGACGGCATCAGATTCCTGATTGATGGAGAAAGGTCTGGTGGTAAGAAAAGCTGCTTCTAGAAGGGTGTCAAGTATTTTCGCTCGAGGATTCCATTCTTGGGTGGTTTGTTTGGCCCTTGTTCCTGTAACTCGAATCCTAGCCCGGTATATCCAATTTGAATATTACACCATTGTGAACCTTACACCTTTTTTACTCTCTGATCGAGGTTCTCGGCATTGAAAAATCTTCGTAAACTAAATCACACTTGTATATGTTGACATTTAAGAGATATACAGTCAAGAAAATCAAAGGCACTGGTGATATTTATGCGTATTAGACACCAAAAAAATCACACACTCAACAAATGGCTACAATTTAAGGAATGTGTTTAGTGACGGCATCCGATTCCTAATTGATGGAGAAAGGTCTGGTGGCAAGAAAAGCTGCTTCTAGAAGGGTGTCAAGTATTTTCGCTCGAGGATTCCATTCTTGGGTGGTTGGTTTGGCCCTTGTTCCTGTAACTCGAATCCTAGCCCGGTATATCCAATTTGAATATTACACCATTGTGAACCTTACACCTTTTTTACTCTCTGATCGAGGTTCTCGGCATTGAAAAATCTTCGTAAACTAAATCACACTTGTATATGTTGACATTTAAGAGATATACAGTCAAGAAAATCAAAGGCACTGGTGATATTTATGCGTATTAGACACCAAAAAAAACACACACTCAACAAATGGCTACAATTTAAGGAATGTGTTTAGTGACGGCATCCGATTCCTAATTGATGGAGAAAGGTCTGGTGGCAAGAAAAGCTGCTTCTAGAAGGGTGTCAAGTATTTTCGCTCGAGGATTCCATTCTTGGGTGGTTGGTTTGGCCCTTGTTCCTGTAACTCGAATCCTAGCCCGGTATATCCAATTTGAATATTACACCATTGTGAACCTTACAGCTTTTTTACTCTCTGATCGAGGTTCTCGGCATTGAAAAATCTTCGTAAACTAAATCACACTTGTATATGTTGACATTTAAGAGATATACAGTCAAGAAAATCAAAGGCACTGGTGATATTTATGCGTATTAGACACCAAAAAAAACACACACTCAACAAATGGCTACAATTTAAGGAATGTGTTTAGTGACGGCATCCGATTCCTAATTGATGGAGAAATGTCTGGTGGCAAGAAAAGCTGCTTCCAGAAGGGTGTCAAGTATTTTCGCTCTAGGATTCCATTCTTGGGTGGTTGGTTTGGCCCTTGTTCCTGTAACTCGAAACCTAGCCCGGTATATCCAATTTGAATATTACACCATTGTGAACCTTACACCTTTTTTACTCTCTGATCGAGGTTCTCGGCATTGAAAAATCTTCGTAAACTAAATCACACTTGTATATGTTGACATTTAAGAGTTATACAGTCAAGAAAATCAAAGGTACTGGTGATATTTATGCGGATTAGACACCAAAAAAAACACACACTCAACAAATGGCTACAATTTAAGGAATGTGTTTAGTGACGGCATCAGATTCCTGATTGATGGAGAAAGGTCTGGTGGTAAGAAAAGCTGCTTCTAGAAGGGTGTCAAGTATTTTCGCTCGAGGATTCCATTCTTGGGTGGTTTGTTTGGCCCTTGTTCCTGTAACTCGAATCCTAGCCCGGTATATCCAATTTGAATATTACACCATTGTGAACCTTACACCTTTTTTACTCTCTGATCGAGGTTCTCGGCATTGAAAAATCTTCGTAAACTAAATCACACTTGTATATGTTGACATTTAAGAGATATACAGTCAAGAAAATCAAAGGCACTGGTGATATTTATGCGTATTAGACACCAAAAAAATCACACACTCAACAAATGGCTACAATTTAAGGAATGTGTTTAGTGACGGCATCCGATTCCTAATTGATGGAGAAAGGTCTGGTGGCAAGAAAAGCTGCTTCTAGAAGGGTGTCAAGTATTTTCGCTCGAGGATTCCATTCTTGGGTGGTTGGTTTGGCCCTTGTTCCGGTAACTCGAATCCTAGCCCGGTATATCCAATTTGAATATTACACCATTGTGAACCTTACACCTTTTTTACTCTCTGATCGAGGTTCTCGGCATTGAAAAATCTTCGTAAACTAAATCACACTTGTATATGTTGACATTTAAGAGATATACAGTCAAGAAAATCAAAGGCACTGGTGATATTTATGCGGATTAGACACAAAAAAAAACACACTCAACAAATGGCTACGATTTAAGGAATATGTTTAGTGACGGCATCAGATTCCTAATTGATGGAGAAAGGTCTGGTGGTAAGAAAAGCTGCTTCTAGAAGGGTGTCAAGTATTTTCGCTCGAGGATTCCATTCTTGGGTGGTTTGTTTGGCCCTTGTTCCTGTAACTCGAATCCTAGCCCGGTATATCCAATTTGAATATTACACCATTGTGAACCTTACACCTTTTTTACTCTCTGATCGAGGTTCTCGGCATTGAAAAATCTTTGTAAACTAAATCACACTTGTATATGTTGACATTTAAGAGTTATACAGTCAAGAAAATCAAAGGTACTGGTGATATTTATGCGGATTAGACACCAAAAAAAACACACACTCAACAAATGGCTACAATTTAAGGAATGTGTTTAGTGACGGCATCAGATTCCTGATTGATGGAGAAAGGTCTGGTGGTAAGAAAAGCTGCTTCTAGAAGGGTGTCAAGTATTTTCGCTCGAGGATTCCATTCTTGGGTGGTTTGTTTGGCCCTTGTTCCTGTAACTCGAATCCTAGCCCGGTATATCCAATTTGAATATTACACCATTGTGAACCTTACACCTTTTTTACTCTCTGATCGAGGTTCTCGGCATTGAAAAATCTTCGTAAACTAAATCACACTTGTATATGTTGACATTTAAGAGATATACAGTCAAGAAAATCAAAGGCACTGGTGATATTTATGCGTATTAGACACCAAAAAAATCACACACTCAACAAATGGCTACAATTTAAGGAATGTGTTTAGTGACGGCATCCGATTCCTAATTGATGGAGAAAGGTCTGGTGGCAAGAAAAGCTGCTTCTAGAAGGGTGTCAAGTATTTTCGCTCGAGGATTCCATTCTTGGGTGGTTGGTTTGGCCCTTGTTCCTGTAACTCGAATCCTAGCCCGGTATATCCAATTTGAATATTACACCATTGTGAACCTTACACCTTTTTTACTCTCTGATCGAGGTTCTCGGCATTGAAAAATCTTCGTAAACTAAATCACACTTGTATATGTTGACATTTAAGAGATATACAGTCAAGAAAATCAAAGGCACTGGTGATATTTATGCGTATTAGACACCAAAAAAAACACACACTCAACAAATGGCTACAATTTAAGGAATGTGTTTAGTGACGGCATCCGATTCCTAATTGATGGAGAAATGTCTGGTGGCAAGAAAAGCTGCTTCCAGAAGGGTGTCAAGTATTTTCGCTCTAGGATTCCATTCTTGGGTGGTTGGTTTGGCCCTTGTTCCTGTAACTCGAAACCTAGCCCGGTATATCCAATTTGAATATTACACCATTGTGAACCTTACACCTTTTTTACTCTCTGATCGAGGTTCTCGGCATTGAAAAATCTTCGTAAACTAAATCACACTTGTATATGTTGACATTTAAGAGTTATACAGTCAAGAAAATCAAAGGTACTGGTGATATTTATGCGGATTAGACACCAAAAAAAACACACACTCAACAAATGGCTACAATTTAAGGAATGTGTTTAGTGACGGCATCAGATTCCTGATTGATGGAGAAAGGTCTGGTGGTAAGAAAAGCTGCTTCTAGAAGGGTGTCAAGTATTTTCGCTCGAGGATTCCATTCTTGGGTGGTTTGTTTGGCCCTTGTTCCTGTAACTCGAATCCTAGCCCGGTATATCCAATTTGAATATTACACCATTGTGAACCTTACACCTTTTTTACTCTCTGATCGAGGTTCTCGGCATTGAAAAATCTTCGTAAACTAAATCACACGTGTATATGTTGACATTTAAGAGATATACAGTCAAGAAAATCAAAGGCACTGGTGATATTTATGCGGATTAGACACCAAAAAAAACATACTCAACAAATGGCTACGATTTAAGGAATATGTTTAGTGACGGCATCAGATTCCTAATTGATGGAGAAAGGTCTGGTGGCAAGAAAAGCTGCTTCTAGAAGGGTGTCAAGTATTTTCGCTCGAGGATTACATTTTGGGTGGTTGGTTTGGCGCTTGTTCCTGTAACTCGAATCCTGGCCCGGTATATCCAATTTGAATATTACACCATTATGAACCTTACACCTTTTTTACTCTCTGATCGAGGTTCTCGGCATTGAAAAATCTTCGTAAACTTAATCACACTTGTATATGTTGACATTTAAGAGATATACAGTCAAGAAAATCAAAGGCACTGGTGATATTTATGCGGATTAGACACCAAAAAAAAACACACACTCAACTAATGGCTACAATTTAAGGAATGTGTTTAGTGACGGCATCAGATTCCTAATTGATGGAGAAAGGTCTGGTGGCAAGAAAAGCTGCTTCTAGAAGGGTGTCAAGTATTTTCGCTCGAGGATTCCATTCTTGGGTGGTTGGTTTGGCCCTTGTTCCTGTAACTCGAATCCTAGCCCGGTATATCCAATTTGGATTTTACACCATTGTGAACCTTACACCTTTTTTACTCTCTGATCGAGGTTCTCGGCATTGAAAAATCTTCGTAAACTAAATCACACGTGTATATGTTGACATTTAAGAGATATACAGTCAAGAAAATCAAAGGCACTGGTGATATTTATGCGGATTAGACACAAAAAAAAACACACTCAACAAATGGCTACGATTTAAGGAATATGTTTAGTGACGGCATCAGATTCCTAATTGATGGAGAAAGGTCTGGTGGTAAGAAAAGCTGCTTCTAGAAGGGTGTCAAGTATTTTCGCTCGAGGATTCCATTCTTGGGTGGTTTGTTTGGCCCTTGTTCCTGTAACTCGAATCCTAGCCCGGTATATCCAATTTGAATATTACACCATTGTGAACCTTACACCTTTTTTACTCTCTGATCGAGGTTCTCGGCATTGAAAAATCTTCGTAAACTAAATCACACGTGTATATGTTGACATTTAAGAGATATACAGTCAAGAAAATCAAAGGCACTGGTGATATTTATGCGGATTAGACACCAAAAAAAACACACTCAACAAATGGCTACGATTTAAGGAATATGTTTAGTGACGGCATCAGATTCCTAATTGATGGAGAAAGGTCTGGTGGCAAGAAAAGCTGCTTCTAGAAGGGTGTCAAGTATTTTCGCTAGAGGATTACATTCTTGGGTGGTTGGTTTGGCCCTTGTTCCTGTAACTCGAATCCTAGCCCGGTATATCCAATTTGAATATTACACCATTGTGAACCTTACACCTTTTTTACTCTCTGATCGAGGTTCTCGGCATTGAAAAATCTTCGTAAACTAAATCACACTTGTATATGTTGACATTTAAGAGATATACAGTCAAGAAAATCAAAGGCACTGGTGATATTTATGCGGATTAGACACCAAAAAAAAACACACACTCAACTAATGGCTACAATTTAAGGAATGTGTTTAGTGACGGCATCAGATTCCTAATTGATGGAGAAAGGTCTGGTGGCAAGAAAAGCTGCTTCTAGAAGGGTGTCAAGTATTTTCGCTCGAGGATTCCATTCTTGGGTTGTTGGTTTGGACCTTGTTCCTGTAACTCGAATCCTAGCCCGGTATATCCACTTTGAATTTTACACCATTGTGAACCTTACACCTCTTTTACTCTCTGATCGAGGTTCTCGGCATTGAAAAATCTTCGTAAACTAAATCACACGTGTATATGTTGACATTTAAGAGATATACAGTCAAGAAAATCAAAGGCACTGGTGATATTTATGCGGATTAGACACCAAAAAAACACACTCAACAAATGGCTACAATTTAAGGAATATGTTTAGTGACGGCATCAGATTCCTAATTGATGGAGAAAGGTCTGGTGGCAAGAAAAGCTGCTTCTAGAAGGGTGTCAAGTATTTTCGCTCGAGGATTCCATTCTTGGGTGGTTGGTTTGGCCCTTGTTCCTGTAACTCGAATCCTAGCCCGATATATCCAATTTGGATTTTACACCATTGTGAACCTTACACCTTTTTTACCCTCTGATCGAGGTTCTCGGCATTGAAAAATCTTCGTAAACTAAATCACACGTGTATATGTTGACATTTAAGAGATATACAGTCAAGAAAATCAAAGGCACTGGTGATATTTATGCGGATTAGACACAAAAAAAAACACACTCAACAAATGGCTACGATTTAAGGAATATGTTTAGTGACGGCATCAGATTCCTAATTGATGGAGAAAGGTCTGGTGGTAAGAAAAGCTGCTTCTAGAAGGGTGTCAAGTATTTTCGCTCGAGGATTCCATACTTGGGTGGTTTGTTTGGCCCTTGTTCCTGTAACTCGAATCCTAGCCCGGTATATCCAATTTGAATATTACACCATTGTGAACCTTACACCTTTTTTACACTCTGATCGAGGTTCTCGGCATTGAAAAATCTTCGTAAACTAAATCACACGTGTATATGTTGACATTTAAGAGATATACAGTCAAGAAAATCAAAGGCACTGGTGATATTTATGCGGATTAGACACAAAAAAAAACACACTCAACAAATGGCTACGATTTAAGGAATATGTTTAGTGACGGCATCAGATTCCTAATTGATGGAGAAAGGTCTGGTGGTAAGAAAAGCTGCTTCTAGAAGGGTGTCAAGTATTTTCGCTCGAGGATTCCATACTTGGGTGGTTTGTTTGGCCCTTGTTCCTGTAACTCGAATCTTAGCCCGGTATATCCAATTTGAATATTACACCATTGTGAACCTTACACCTTTTTTACTCTCTGATCGAGGTTCTCGGCATTGAAAAATCTTCGTAAACTAAATCACACGTGTATATGTTGACATTTAAGAGATATACAGTCAAGAAAATCAAAGGCACTGGTGATATTTATGCGGATTAGACACCAAAAAAAACACACTCAACAAATGGCTACGATTTAAGGAATATGTTTAGTGACGGCATCAGATTCCTAATTGATGGAGAAAGGTCTGGTGGCAAGAAAAGCTGCTTCTAGAAGGGTGTCAAGTATTTTCGCTAGAGGATTACATTCTTGGGTGGTTGGTTTGGCCCTTGTTCCTGTAACTCGAATCCTAGCCCGGTATATCCAATTTGAATATTACACCATTGTGAACCTTACACCTTTTTTACTCTCTGATCGAGGTTCTCGGCATTGAAAAATCTTCGTAAACTAAATCACACTTGTATATGTTGACATTTAAGAGATATACAGTCAAGAAAATCAAAGGCTCTGGTGATATTTATGCGGATTAGACACCAAAAAAAAAACACACACTCAACTAATGGCTACAATTTAAGGAATGTGTTTAGTGACGGGATCAGATTCCTAATTGATGGAGAAAGGTCTGGTGGCAAGAAAAGCTGCTTCTAGAAGGGTGTCAAGTATTTTCGCTCGAGGATTCCATTCTTGGGTGGTTGGTTTGGCCCTTGTTCCTGTAACTCGAATCCTAGCCCGGTATATCCAATTTGGATTTTACACCATTGTGAACCTTACACCTTTTTTACTCTCTGATCGAGGTTCTCGGCATTGAAAAATCTTCGTAAACTAAATCACACGTGTATATGTTGACATTTAAGAGATATACAGTCAAGAAAATCAAAGGCACTGGTGATATTTATGCGGATTAGACACAAAAAAAACACACTCAACAAATGGCTACGATTTAAGGAATATGTTTAGTGACGACATCAGATTCCTAATTGATGGAGAAAGGTCTGGTGGCAAGAAAAGCTGCATTTAGAAGGGTGTCAAGTATTTTCGCTCGAGGATTACATTCTTGGGTGGTTGGTTTGGCCCTTGTTCTTGTAACTCGAATCCTAGCCCGGTATATCCAATTTGAATATTACACCATTGTGAACCTTACACCTTTTTTACTCTCTGATCGAGGTTCTCGGCATTGAAAAATCTTCGTAAACTAAATCACACTTGTATATGTTGACATTTAAGAGATATACAGTCAAGAAAATCAAAGGCACTGGTGATATTTATGCGGATTAGACACCAAAAAAAAAATACACACTCAACTAATGGCTACAATTTAAGGAATGTGTTTAGTGACGGCATCAGATTCCTAATTGATGGAGAAAGGTCTGGTGGCAAGAAAAGCTGCTTCTAGAAGGGTGTCAAGTATTTTCGCTCGAGGATTCCATTCTTGGGTGGTTGGTTTGGCCCTTGTTCCTGTAACTCGAATCCTAGCCCGGTATATCCAATTTGAATATTACACCATTGTGAACCTTACACCTTTTTTACTCTCTGATCGAGGTTCTCGGCATTGAAAAATCTTCGTAAACTAAATCACACTTGTATATGTTGACATTTAAGAGATATACAGTCAAGAAAATCAAAGGCACTGGTGATATTTATGCGTATTAGACACCAAAAAAAACACACACTCAACAAATGGCTACAATTTAAGGAATGTGTTTAGTGACGGCATCCGATTCCTAATTGATGGAGAAATGTCTGGTGGCAACAAAAGCTGCTTCCAGAAGGGTGTCAAGTATTTTCGCTCGAGGATTCCATTCTTGGGTGGTTGGTTTGGCCCTTGTTCCTGTAACTCGAAACCTAGCCCGGTATATCCAATTTGAATATTACACCATTGTGAACCTTACACCTTTTTTACTCTCTGATCGAGGTTCTCGGCATTGAAAAATCTTCGTAAACTAAATCACACTTGTATATGTTGACATTTAAGAGTTATACAGTCAAGAAAATCAAAGGTACTGGTGATATTTATGCGGATTAGACACCAAAAAAAACACACACTCAACAAATGGCTACAATTTAAGGAATGTGTTTAGTGACGGCATCAGATTCCTGATTGATGGAGAAAGGTCTGGTGGTAAGAAAAGCTGCTTCTAGAAGGGTGTCAAGTATTTTCGCTCGAGGATTCCATTCTTGGGTGGTTTGTTTGGCCCTTGTTCCTGTAACTCGAATCCTAGCCCGGTATATCCAATTTGAATATTACACCATTGTGAACCTTACACCTTTTTTACTCTCTGATCGAGGTTCTCGGCATTGAAAAATCTTCGTAAACTAAATCACACGTGTATATGTTGACATTTAAGAGATATACAGTCAAGAAAATCAAAGGCACTGGTGATATTTATGCGGATTAGACACCAAAAAAAACACACTCAACAAATGGCTACGATTTAAGGAATATGTTTAGTGACGGCATCAGATTCCTAATTGATGGAGAAAGGTCTGGTGGCAAGAAAAGCTGCTTCTAGAAGGGTGTCAAGTATTTTCGCTCGAGGATTACATTTTGGGTGGTTGGTTTGGCCCTTGTTCCTGTAACTCGAATTCTGGCCCGGTATATCCAATTTGAATATTACACCATTGTGAACCTTACACCTTTTTTACTCTCTGATCGAGGTTCTCGGCATTGAAAAATCTTCGTAAACTAAATCACACTTGTATATATGTTGACATTTAAGAGATATACAGTCAAGAAAATCAAAGGCACTGGTGATATTTATGCGGATTAGACACCAAAAAAAAAACACACACTCAACTAATGGCTACAATTTAAGGAATGTGTTTAGTGACGTCATCAGATTCCTAATTGATGGAGAAAGGTCTGGTGGCAAGAAAAGCTGCTTCTAGAAGGGTGTCAAGTATTTTCGCTCGAGGATTCCATTCTTGGGTGGTTGGTTTGGCCCTTGTTCCTGTAACTCGAATCCTAGCCCGGTATATCCCATTTTAATTTTACACCATTGTGAACCTTACACCTTTTTTACTCTCTGATCGAGGTTCTCAGCATTGAAAAATCTTCGTAAACTAAATCACACATGTATATGTTGACATTTAAGAGATATACTGTCAAGAAAATCAAGGGCAATGGTGATATATATGCAGATTAGACAACAAAAAAAAAACACTCAACAAATGGCTACAATTTAAGGAATGTGTTTAGGGACGACATCAGATTCCTAATTGATGGAGAAAGGTCTGGTGGCAAGAAAAGCTGCTTCTAGAAGGGTGTCAAGTATTTTCGCTCGAGGATTCCATTCTTGGGTGGTTGGTTTGGCCCTTGTTCCTGTAACTCGAATCCTAGCCCGGTATATCCAATTTGAATATTACACCATTGTGAACCTTACACCTTTTTTACTCTCTGATCGAGGTTCTCGGCATTGAAAAATCTTCGTAAACTAAATCACACTTGTATATGTTGACATTTAAGAGATATACAGTCAAGAAAATCAAAGGCACTGGTGATATTTATGCGGATTAGACACAAAAAAAACACACACTCAACAAATGGCTACAATTTAAGGAATGTGTTTAGTGACGGCATCAGATTCCTGATTGATGGAGAAAGGTCTGGTGGTAAGAAAAGCTGCTTCTAGAAGGGTGTCAAGTATTTTCGCTCGAGGATTCCATTCTTGGGTGGTTGGTTTGGCCCTTGTTCCTGTAACTCGAATCCTAGCCCGGAATATCCAATTAGAATATTACACCATTGTGAACCTTACACCTTTTTTACTCTCTGATCGAGGTTCTCGGCATTGAAAAATCTTCGTAAACTAAATCACACGTGTATATGTTGACATTTAAGAGATATACAGTCAAGAAAATCAAAGGCACTGGTGATATTTATGCGGATTAGACACCAAAAAAAACACACTCAACAAATGGCTACGATTTAAGGAATATGTTTAGTGACGGCATCAGATTCCTAATTGATGGAGAAAGGTCTGGTGGCAAGAAAAGCTGCTTCTAGAAGGGTGTCAAGTATTTTCGCTAGAGGATTACATTCTTGGGTGGTTGGTTTGGCCCTTGTTCCTGTAACTCGAATCCTAGCCCGGTATATCCAATTTGAATATTACACCATTGTGAACCTTACACCTTTTTTTACTCTCTGATCGAGGTTCTCGGCATTGAAAAATCTTCGTAAACTAAATCACACTTGTATATGTTGACATTTAAGAGATATACAGTCAAGAAAATCAAAGGCACTGGTGATATTTATGCGGATTAGACACCAAAAAAAACACACACTCAACAAATGGCTACAATTTAAGGAATGTGTTTAGTGACGGCATCAGATTCCTGATTGATGGAGAAAGGTCTGGTGGTAAGAAAAGCTGCTTCTAGAAGGGTGTCAAGTATTTTCGCTCGAGGATTCCATTATTGGGTGGTTGGTTTGGCCCTTGTTCCTGTAACTCGAATCCTAGCCCGGTATATCCAATTTGAATATTACACCATTGTGAACCTTACACCTTTTTTACTCTCTGATCGAGGTTCTCGGCATTGAAAAATCTTCGTAAACTAAATCACACGTGTATATGTTGACATTTAAGAGATATACAGTCAAGAAAATCAAAGGCACTGGTGATATTTATGCGGATTAGACACAAAAAAAAACACACTCAACAAATGGCTACGATTTAAGGAATATGTTTAGTGACGGCATCAGATTCCTAATTGATGGAGAAAGGTCTGGTGGCAAGAAAAGCTGCTTTTAGAAGGGTGTCAAGTATTTTCGCTCGAGGATTACATTCTTGGGTGGTTGGTTTGGCCCTTGTTCCTGTAACTCGAATCCTAGCCCGGTATATCCAATTTGAATATTACACCATTGTGAACCTTACACCTTTTTTACTCTCTGATCGAGGTTCTCGGCATTGAAAAATCTTCGTAAACTAAATCACACTTGTATATGTTGACATTTAAGAGATATACAGTCAAGAAAATCAAAGGCACTGGTGATATTTATGCGGATTAGACACCAAAAAAAAATACACACTCAACTAATGGCTACAATTTAAGGAATGTGTTTAGTGACGGCATCAGATTCCTAATTGATGGAGAAAGGTCTGGTGGCAAGAAAAACTGCTTCTAGAAGGGTGTCAAGTATTTTCGCTCGAGGATTCCATTCTTGGGTGGTTGGTTTGGCCCTTGTTCCTATAACTCGAATCCTAGCCCGGTATATCCAATTTGAATATTACACCATTGTGAACCTTACACCTTTTTTACTCTCTGATCGAGGTTCTCGGCATTGAAAAATCGTCGTAAACTAAATCACACTTGTATATGTTGACATTTAAGAGATATACAGTCAAGAAAATCAAAGGCACTGGTGATATTTATGCGTATTAGACACCAAAAAAAACACACACTCAACAAATGGCTACAATTTAAGGAATGTGTTTAGTGACGGCATCCGATTCCTAATTGATGGAGAAATGTCTGGTGGCAAGAAAAGCTGCTTCCAGAAGGGTGTCAAGTATTTTCGCTCGAGGATTCCATTCTTGGGTGGTTGGTTTGGCCCTTGTTCCTGTAACTCGAATCCTAGCCCGGTATATCCAATTTGAATATTACACCATTGTGAACCTTACACCTTTTTTACTCTCTGATCGAGGTTCTCGGCATTGAAAAATCTTCGTAAACTAAATCACACTTATATATGTTGACATTTAAGAGTTATACAGTCAAGAAAATCAAAGGTACTGGTGATATTTATGCGGATTAGACACCAAAAAAAACACACACTCAACAAATGGCTACAATTTAAGGAATGTGTTTAGTGACGGCATCAGATTCCTGATTGATGGAGAAAGGTCTGGTGGTAAGAAAAGCTGCTTCTAGAAGGGTGTCAAGTATTTTCGCTCGAGGATTCCATTCTTGGGTGGTTGGTTTGGCCCTTGTTCCTGTAACTCGAATCCTAGCCCGGTATATCCAATTTGAATATTACACCATTGTGAACCTTACACCTTTTTTACTCTCTGATCGAGGTTCTCGGCATTGAAAAATCTTCGTAAACTAAATCACACGTGTATATGTTGACATTTAAGAGATATACAGTCAAGAAAATCAAAGGCACTGGTGATATTTATGCGGATTAGACACCAAAAAAAAAACACACACACTCAACTAATGGCTACAATTTAAGGAATGTGTTTAGTGACGGCATCAGATTCCTAATTGATGGAGAAAGGTCTGGTGGCAAGAAAAGCTGCTTCTAGAAGGGTGTCAAGTATTTTCGCTCGAGGATTCCATTCTTGGGTGGTTGGTTTGGCCCTTGTTCCTGTAACTCGAATCCTAGCCCGGTATATCCAATTTGGATTTTACACCATTGTGAACCTTACACCTTTTTTACTCTCTGATCGAGGTTTTCGGCATTGAAAAATCTTCGTAAACTAAATCACACGTGTATATGTTGACATTTAAGAGATATACAGTCAAGAAAATCATAGGCACTTGTGATATTTATGCGGATTAGACACCAAAAAAAAAACACACTCAACAAATGGCTACGATTTAAGGAATATGTTTAGTGACGGCATCAGATTCCTAATTGATGGAGAAATGTCTGGTGGCAAGAAAAGCTGCTTCTAGAAGGGTGTCAAGTATTTTAGCTCGAGGATTACATTCTTGGGTGGTTGGTTTGGCCCTTGTTCCTGTAACTCGAATCCTAGCCCGGTATATCCAATTTGAATATTACACCATTGTGAACCTTACACCTTTTTTACTCTCTGATCGAGGTTCTCGGCATTGAAAAATCTTCGTAAACTAAATCACACTTGTATATGTTGACATTTAAGAGATATACAGTCAAGAAAATCAAAGGCACTGGTGATATTTATGCGGATTAGACACCAAAAAAAAACACACACTCAACTAATGGCTACAATTTAAGGAATGTGTTTAGTGACGGCATCAGATTCCTAATTGATGGAGAAATGTCTGGTGGCAAGAAAAGCTGCTTCTAGAAGGGTGTCAAGTATTTTCGCTCGAGGATTCCATTCTTGGGTGGTTGGTTTGGCCCTTGTTCCTGTAACTCGAATCCTAGCCCGGTATATCCAATTTGAATATTACACCATTGTGAACCTTACACCTTTTTTACTCTCTGATCGAGGTTCTCGGCATTGAAAAATCTTCGTAAACTAAATCACACTTGTAGATGTTGACATTTAAGAGATATACAGTCAAGAAAATCAAAGGCACTGGTGATATTTATGCGGATTAGACACCAAAAAAACACACACTCAACAAATGGCTACAATTTAAGGAATGTGTTTAGTGACGGCATCAAATTCCTGATTGATGGAGAAAGGTCTGGTGGTAAGAAAAGCTGCTTCTAGAAGGGTGTCAAGTATTTTCGCTCGAGGATTCCATTCTTGGGTGGTTGGTTTGGCCCTTGTTCCTGTAACTCGAATCCTAGCCCGATATATCCAATTTGAATATTACACCATTGTGAACCTTACACCTTTTTTACTCTCTGATCGAGGTTCTCGGCATTGAAAAATCTTCGTAAACTAAATCACACGTGTATATGTTGACATTTAAAAGATATACAGTCAAGAAAATCAAAGGCACTGGTGATATTTATGCGGATTAGACACAAAAAAAACACACTCAACAAATGGCTACGATTTAAGGAATATGTTTAGTGACGGCATCAGATTCCTAATTGATGGAGAAAGGTCTGGTGGCAAGAAAAGCTGCTTTTAGAAGGGTGTCAAGTATTTTCGCTCGAGGATTACATTCTTGGGTGGTTGGTTTGGCCCTTGTTCCTGTAACTCGAATCCTAGCCCGGTATATCCAATTTGAATATTACACCATTGTGAACCTTACACCTTTTTTACTCTCTGATCGAGGTTCTCGGCATTGAAAAATCTTCGTAAACTAAATCACACTTGTATATGTTGACATTTAAGAGATATACAGTCAAGAAAATCAAAGGCACTGGTGATATTTATGCGGATTAGACACCAAAAAAAAATACACACTCAACTAATGGCTACAATTTAAGGAATGTGTTTAGTGACGGCATCAGATTCCTAATTGATGGAGAAAGGTCTGGTGGCAAGAAAAGCTGCTTCTAGAAGGGTGTCAAGTATTTTCGCTCGAGGATTCCATTCTTGGGTGGTTGGTTTGGCCCTTGTTCCTATAACTCGAATCCTAGCCCGGTATATCCAATTTGAATATTACACCATTGTGAACCTTACACCTTTTTTACTCTCTGATCGAGGTTCTCGGCATTGAAAAATCGTCGTAAACTAAATCACACTTGTATATGTTGACATTTAAGAGATATACAGTCAAGAAAATCAAAGGCACTGGTGATATTTATGCGTATTAGACACCAAAAAAAACACACACTCAACAAATGGCTACAATTTAAGGAATGTGTTTAGTGACGGCATCCGATTCCTAATTGATGGAGAAATGTCTGGTGGCAAGAAAAGCTGCTTCCAGAAGGGTGTCAAGTATTTTCGCTCGAGGATTCCATTCTTGGGTGGTTGGTTTGGCCCTTGTTCCTGTAACTCGAATCCTAGCCCGGTATATCCAATTTGAATATTACACCATTGTGAACCTTACACCTTTTTTACTCTCTGATCGAGGTTCTCGGCATTGAAAAATCTTCGTAAACTAAATCACACTTATATATGTTGACATTTAAGAGTTATACAGTCAAGAAAATCAAAGGTACTGGTGATATTTATGCGGATTAGACACCAAAAAAAACACACACTCAACAAATGGCTACAATTTAAGGAATGTGTTTAGTGACGGCATCAGATTCCTGATTGATGGAGAAAGGTCTGGTGGTAAGAAAAGCTGCTTCTAGAAGGGTGTCAAGTATTTTCGCTCGAGGATTCCATTCTTGGGTGGTTGGTTTAGCCCTTGTTCCTGTAACTCGAATCCTAGCCCGGTATATCCAATTTGAATATTACACCATTGTGAACCTTACACCTTTTTTACTCTCTGATCGAGGTTCTCGGCATTGAAAAATCTTCGTAAACTAAATCACACGTGTATATGTTGACATTTAAGAGATATACAGTCAAGAAAATCAAAGGCACTGGTGATATTTATGCGGATTAGACACCAAAAAAAATACACACACACTCAACTAATGGCTACAATTTAAGGAATGTGTTTAGTGACGGCATCAGATTCCTAATTGATGGAGAAAGGTCTGGTGGCAAGAAAAGCTGCTTCTAGAAGGGTGTCAAGTATTTTCGCTCGAGGATTCCATTCTTGGGTGGTTGGTTTGGCCCTTGTTCCTGTAACTCGAATCCTAGCCCGGTATATCCAATTTGGATTTTACACCATTGTGAACCTTACACCTTTTTACTCTCTGATCGAGGTTCTCGGCATTGAAAAATCTTCGTAAACTAAATCACACGTGTATATGTTGACATTTAAGAGATATACAGTCAAGAAAATCATAGGCACTTGTGATATTTATGCGGATTAGACACCAAAAAAAAACACACTCAACAAATGGTTACGATTTAAGGAATATGTTTAGTGACGGCATCAGATTCCTAATTGATGGAGAAAGGTCTGGTGGCAAGAAAAGCTGCTTCTAGAAGGGTGTCAAGTATTTTAGCTCGAGGATTACATTCTTGGGTGGTTGGTTTGGCCCTTGTTCCTGTAACTCGAATCCTAGCCCGGTATATCCAATTTGAATATTACACCATTGTGAACCTTACACCTTTTTTACTCTCTGATCGAGGTTCTCGGCATTGAAAAATCTTCGTAAACTAAATCACACTTGTATATGTTGACATTTAAGAGATATACAGTCAAGAAAATCAAAGGCACTGGTGATATTTATGCGGATTAGACACCAAAAAAAAACACACACTCAACTAATGGCTACAATTTAAGGAATGTGTTTAGTGACGGCATCAGATTCCTAATTGATGGAGAAATGTCTGGTGGCAAGAAAAGCTGCTTCTAGAAGGGTGTCAAGTATTTTCGCTCGAGGATTCCATTCTTGGGTGGTTGGTTTGGCCCTTGTTCCTGTAACTCGAATCCTAGCCCGGTATATCCAATTTGAATATTACACCATTGTGAACCTTACACCTTTTTTACTCTCTGATCGAGGTTCTCGGCATTGAAAAATCTTCGTAAACTAAATCACACTTGTAGATGTTGACATTTAAGAGATATACAGTCAAGAAAATCAAAGGCACTGGTGATATTTATGCGGATTAGACACCAAAAAAACACACACTCAACAAATGGCTACAATTTAAGGAATGTGTTTAGTGACGGCATCAAATTCCTGATTGATGGAGAAAGGTCTGGTGGTAAGAAAAGCTGCTTCTAGAAGGGTGTCAAGTATTTTCGCTCAAGGATTCCATTCTTGGGTGGTTGGTTTGGCCCTTGTTCCTGTAACTCGAATCCTAGCCTGATATATCCAATTTGAATATTACACCATTGTGAACCTTACACCTTTTTTACTCTCTGATCGAGGTTCTCGGCATTGAAAAATCTTCGTAAACTAAATCACACTTGTATATGTTGACATTTAAGAGATATACAGTCAAGAAAATCAAAGGCACTGGTGATATTTATGCGGATTAGACACCAAAAAAAAACACACACACTCAACTAATGGCTACAATTTAAGGAATGTGTTTAGTGACGGCATCAGATTCCTAATTGATGGAGAAAGGTCTGGTGGCAAGAAAAGCTGCTTCTATAAGGGTGTCAAGTATTTTCGCTCGAGGATTCCATTCTTGGGTGGTTGGTTTGGCCCTTGTTCCTGTAACTCGAATCCTAGCCCGGTATATCCAATTTGGATTTTACACCATTGTGAACCTTACACCTTTTTTACTCTCTGATCGAGGTTCTCGGCATTGAAAAATCTTCGTAAACTAAATCACACGTGTATATGTTGACATTTAAGAAATATACAGTCAAGAAAATCAAAGGCACTGGTGATATTTATGCGGATTAGACACCAAAAAAAACACACTCAACAAATGGCTACGATTTAAGGAATATGTTTAGCGACGGCATCAGATTCCTAATTGATGGAGAAAGGTCTGGTGGCAAGAAAAGCTGCTTCTAGAAGGGTGTCAAGTATTTTCGCTCGAGGATTACATTCTTGGGTGGTTGGTTTGGCCCTTGTTCCTGTAACTCGAATCCTAGCCCGGTATATCCAATTTGAATATTACACCATTGTGAACCTTACACCTTTTTTACTCTCTGATCGAGGTTCTCGGCATTGAAAAATCTTCGTAAACTAAATCACACTTGTATATGTTGACATTTAAGAGATATACAGTCAAGAAAATCAAAGGCACTGGTGATATTTATGCGGATTAGACACCAAAAAAAAACACACACTCAACTAATGGCTACAATTTAAGGAATGTGTTTAGTGACGGCATCAGATTCCTAATTGATGGAGAAAGGTCTGGTGGCAAGAAAAGCTGCTTCTAGAAGGGTGTCAAGTATTTTCGCTCGAGGATTCCATTCTTGGGTGGTTGGTTTGGCCCTTGTTCCTGTAACTCGAATCCTAGCCCGGTATATCCAATTTGAATATTACACCATTGTGAACCTTACACCTTTTTTACTCTCTGATCGAGGTTCTTGGCATTGAAAAATCTTCGTAAACTAAATCACACTTGTAGATGTTGACATTTAAGAGATATACAGTCAAGAAAATCAAAGGCACTGGTCATATTTATGCGGATTAGACACCAAAAAAACACACACTCAACAAATGGCTACAATTTAAGGAATGTGTTTAGTGACGGCATCAAATTCCTGATTGATGGAGAAAGGTCTGGTGGTAAGAGAAGCTGCTTCTAGAAGGGTGTCAAGTATTTTCGCTCGAGGATTCCATTCTTGGGTGGTTGGTTTGGCCCTTGTTCCTGTAACTCGAATCCTAGCCCGATATATCCAATTTGAATATTACACCATTGTGAACCTTACACCTTTTTTACTCTCTGATCGAGGTTCTCGGCATTGAAAAATCTTCGTAAACTAAATCACACGTGTATATGTTGACATTTAAGAGATATACAGTCAAGAAAATCAAAGGCACTGGTGATATTTATGCGGATTAGACACAAAAAAAAACACACTCAACAAATGGCTACAATTTAAGGAATGTGTTTAGTGACGGCATCAGATTCCTAATTGATGGAGAAAGGTCTGGTGGCAAGAAAAGCTGCTTCTAGAAGGGTGTCAAGTATTTTCGCTCGAGGATTCCATTCTTGGGTGGTTGGTTTGGCCCTTGTTCCTGTAACTCGAATCCTAGCCCGGTATATCCAATTTGAATTTTACACCATTGTGAACCTTACACCTTTTTTACTCTCTGATCGAGGTTCTCGGCATTGAAAAATCTTCGTAAACTAAATCACACGTGTATATGTTGAAATTTAAGAGATATACAGTCAAGAAAATCAAATGCACTGGTGATATTTATGCGGATTAGACACCAAAAAAAAACACACTCAACAAATGGCTACAATTTAAGGAATATGTTTAGTGACGGCATCAGATTCCTAATTGATGAAGAAAGTTCTGGTGGCAAGAAAAGCTGTTTCTAGAAGTGTGTCAAGTATTTTCGCTCGAGGATTCCATTCTTGGGTGGTTGGTTTGGCCCTTGTTCCTGTAACTTGAATCCTAGCCCGGTATATCCAATTTGAATATTACACCATTGTGAACCTTACACATTTTTTATTCTCTGATCGAGGTTCTCGGCATTGAAAAATCTTCGTAAACTAAATCACACTTGTATATGTTGACATTTAAGAGATATACAGTCAAGAAAATCAAAGGCACTGGTGATATTTATGCGGATTAGACACCAAAAAAAAACACACTCAACAAATGGCTACAATTTATGGAATATGTTTAGTGACGGCATCAGATTCCTAATTGATGGAGAAAGGTCTGGTGGCATGAAAAGCTGCTTCTAGAAGGGTGTCAAGTATTTTCGCTCGAGGATTCCATTCTTGGGTGGTTGGTTTGGCCCTTGTTCCTGTAACTCGAATCCTAGCCCGGTATATCCAATTTGAATACTACACCATTGTGAACCTTACACCTTTTTTACTCTCTGATCGAGGTTCTCGGCATTGAAAAATCTTCGTAAACTAAATCACACTTGTATATGTTGACATTTAAGAGATATACAGTCAAGAAAATCAAAGGCACTGGTGATATTTATGTGGATTAGACACAAAAAAAAACACACACTCAACAAATGGCTACGATTTAAGGAATATGTTTAGTGACGGCATCAGATTCCTAATTGATGGAGAAAGGTCTGGTGGCAAGAAAAGCTGCTTCTAGAAGGGTGTCAAGTATTTTCGCTCGAGGATTACATTCTTGGGTGGTTGGTTTGGCCCTTGTTCCTGTAACTCGAATCCTAGCCCGGTATATCCAATTTGAATATTACACCATTGTGAACCTTACACCTTTTTTACTCTCTGATCGAGGTTCTCGGCATTGAAAAATCTTCGTAAACTAAATCACACTTGTATATGTCGACATTTAAGAGATATACAGTCAAGAAAATCAAAGGCACTGGTGATATTTATGCGGATTAGACACAAAAAAAAAACACACACTCAACTAATGGCTCCAATTTAAGGAATGTGTTTTGTGACGGCATCAGATTCCTAATTGATGGAGAAAGGTCTGGTGGCAAGAAAAGCTGCTTCTAGAAGGGTGTCAAGTATTTTCGCTCGAGGATTCCATTCTTGGGTGGTTGGTTTGGCCCTTGTTCCTGTAACTCGAATACTAGCCCGGTATATTCAATTTGGATTTTACACCATTGTGAACCTTACACCTTTTTTACTCTCTGATCGAGGTTCTCGGCATTGAAAAATCTTCGTAAACTAAATCACACGTGAATATGTTGACATTTAAGAGATATACAGTCAAGAAAATCAAAGGCACTGGTGATATTTATGCGGATTAGACACCAAAAAAAACACACTCAACAAATGGCTACGATTTAAGGAATATGTTTAGTGACGGCATCACATTCCTAATTGATGGAGAAAGGTCTGGTGGCAAGAAAAGCTGCTTCTAGAAGGGTGTCAAGTATTTTCGCTCGAGGATTACATTCTTGGGTGGTTGGTTTGGCCCTTGTTCCTATAACTCGAATCCTAGCCCGGTATATCCAATTTGAATATTACACCATGGTGAACCTTACACCTTTTTTACTCTCTAATCGAGGTTCTCGACCATTGAAAAATCTTCGTAAACTAAATCACACTTGTAGATGTTGACATTTAAGAGATATACAGTCAAGAAAATCAAAGGCACTGGTGATATTTATGCGGATTAGACACCAAAAAAACACACACTCAACAAATGGCTACAATTTAAGGAATGTGTTTAGTGACGGCATCAAATTCCTGATTGATGGAGAAAGGTCTGGTGGCAAGAAAAGCTGCTTCTAGAAGGGTGTCAAGTATTTTCGCTCGAGGATTCCATTCTTGGGTGGTTGGTTTGGCCCTTGTTCCTGTAACTCGAATCCTAGCCCGGTATATCCAATTTGAATATTACACCATTGTGAACCTTACACCTTTTTTACTCTCTGATCGAGGTTCTCGGCATTGAAAAATCTTCGTAAACTAAATCACACGTGTATATGTTGACATTTAAGAGATATACAGTCAAGAAAATCAAAGGCACTGGTGATATTTATGCGGATTAGACACCAAAAAAAACACACACTCAACAAATGGCTACAATTTAAGGAATGTGTTTAGTGACGGCATCAGATTCCTAATTGATGGAGAAAGGTCTGGTGGCAAGAAAAGCTGCTTCTAGAAGGGTGTCAAGTATTTTCGCTCGAGGATTCCATTCTTGGGTGGTTGGTTTGGCCCTTGTTCCTGTAACTCGAATCCTAGACCGGTATATCCAATTTGAATATTACACCATTGTGAACCTTACACCTTTTTTACTCTCTGATCGAGGTTCTCGGCATTGAAAAATCTTCGTAATTTAAATCACACTTGTATATGTTGACATTTAAGAGATATACAGTCAAGAAAATCAAAGGCACTTGTGATATTTATGCGGATTAAACACAAAAAAAACACACTCAACAAATGGCTACAATTTAAGGAATGTGTTTAGTGACGGCATCAGATTCCTAATTGATGGAGAAAGGTCTGGTGGCAAGAAAAGCTGCTTCTAGAAGGGTGTCAAGTATTTTCGCTCGAGGATTCCATTCTTGGGTGGTTGGTTTGGCCCTTGTTCCTGTAAGTCGAATCCTAGCCCGGTATATCCAATTTGAATATTACACCATTGTGAACCTTACACCTTTTTTACTCTCTGGTCGAGGTTCTCGGCATTGAAAAATCTTCGTAAACTAAATCACACTTGTATATGTTGACATTTAAGAGATATGCAGTCAAGAAAATCAAAGGCACTGGTGATATTTATGTGGATTAGACACAAAAAAAAACACACACTCAAAAATGGCTACGATTTAAGGAATATGTTTAGTGACGGCATCAGATTCCTAATTGATGGAGAAAGGTCTGGTGGCAAGAAAAGCTGCTTCTAGAAGGGTGTCAAGTATTTTCGCTCGAGGATTACATTCTTGGGTGGTTGGTTTGGCCCTTGTTCCTGTAACTCGAATCCTAGCCCGGTATATCCAATTTGAATATTACACCATTGTGAACCTTACACCTTTTTTACTCTCTGATCGAGGTTCTCGGCATTGAAAAATCTTCGTAAACTAAATCACACTTGTATATGTTGACATTTAAGAGATATACAGTCAAGAAAATCAAAGGCACTGGTGATATTTATGCGGATTAGACACAAAAAAAAAACACACACTTAACTAATGGCTCCAATTTAAGGAATGTGTTTAGTGACGGCATCAGATTCCTAATTGATGGAGAAAGGTCTGGTGGCAAGAAAAGCTGCTTCTAGAAGGGTGTCAAGTATTTTCGCTCGAGGATTCCATTCTTGGGTGGTTGGTTTGGCCCTTGTTCCTGTAACTTGAATCCTAGCCCGGTATATCCAATTTGAATATTACACCATTGTGAACCTTACACATTTTTTACTCTCTGATCGAGGTTCTCGGCATTGAAAAATCTTCGTAAACTAAATCACACTTGTATATGTTGACATTTAAGAGATATACAGTCAAGAAAATCAAAGGCACTGGTGATATTTATGCGGATTAGACACCATAAAAAACACACTCAACAAATGGCTACAATTTAAGGAATATGTTTAGTGACGGCATCAGATTCCTAATTGATGGAGAAAGGTCTGGTGGCATGAAAAGCTGCTTCTAGAAGGGTGTCAAGTATTTTCGCTCGAGGATTCCATTCTTGGGTGGTTGGTTTGGCCCTTGTTCCTGTAACTCGAATCCTAGCCCGGTATATCCAATTTGAATATTACACCATTGTGAACCTTACACCTTTTTTACTCTCTGATCGAGGTTCTCGGCATTGAAAAATCTTCGTAAACTAAATCACACTTGTATATGTTGACATTTAAGAGATATACAGTCAAGAAAATCAAAGGCACTGGTGATATTTATGTGGATTAGACACCAAAAAAACACACACTCAACAAATGGCTACAATTTAAGGAAAGTGTTTAGTGACGGCATCAGATTCCTAATTGATGGAGAAAGGTCTGGTGGTAAGAAAAGCTGCTTCTAGAAGGGTGTCAAGTATTTTCGCTCGAGGATTCCATTCTTGGGTGGTTGGTTTGGCCCTTGTTCCTGTACCTCGAATCCTAGCCCGGTATATCCAATTTGAATATTACACCATTGTGAACCTTACACCTTTTTTACTCTCTGATCGAGGTTCTCGGCATTGAAAAATCTTCGTAAACTAAATCACACTTGTATATGTTGACATTTAAGAGATATACAGTCAAGAAAATCAACGGCACTGGTGATATTTATGCGGATTAGACACCAAAAAAAACACACTCAACAAATGGCTACAATTTAAGGAATATGTTTAGTGACGGCATCAGATTCCTAATCGATGGAGAAAGGTCTGGTGGCAAGAAAAGCTGCTTCTAGAAGGGTGTCAAGTATTTTCGCTCGAGGATTCCATTCTTGGGTGGTTGGTTTGGCCCTTGTTCCTGTAACTCGAATCCTAGCCCGGTATATCCAATTTGAATTTTACACCATTGTGAACCTTACACCTTTTTTACTCTCTGATCGAGGTTCTCGGCATTGAAAAATCTTCGTAAACTAAATCACACTTGTATATGTTGACATTTAAGAGATATACAGTCAAGAAATTCAAAGGCACTGGTGATATTTATGCGGATTAGACACCAAAAAAAACACACACTCAACAAATGGTTACAATTTAAGGAATGTGTTTAGTGGCGGCATCAGATTCCTAATTGATGGAGAAAGGTCTGGTGGCAAGAAAAGCTGCTTCTAGAAGGGTGTCAAGTATTTTCGCTCGAGGATTCCATTCTTGGGTGGTTGGTTTGGCCCTTGTTCCTGTAACTCGAATCCTAGCCCGGTATATCCAATTTGAATATTACACCATTGTGAACCTTACACCTTTTTTACTCTCTGATCGAGGTTCTCGGCATTGAAAAATCTTCGTAAACTAAATCACACTTGTATATGTTGACATTTAAGAGATATACAGTTTAGAAAATCAAAGGCACTGGTGATATTTATGTGGATTAGACACCAAAAAAAACACACACTCAACAAATGGCTACAATTTAAGGAATGTGTTTAATGACGGCATCAGATTCCTAATTGATGGAGAAAGGTCTGGTGGTAAGAAAAGCTGCTTCTAGAAGGGTGTCAAGTATTTTCGCTCGAGGATTCCATTCTTGGGTGGTTGGTTTGGCCCTTGTTCCTGTAACTCGAATCCTAGCCCGGTATATCCAATTTGAATATTACACCATTGTGAACCTTACACCTTTTTTACTCTCTGATCGAGGTTCTCGACATTGAAAAATCTTCGTAAACTAAATCACACTTTTATATGTTGACATTTAAGAGATATACAGTCAAGAAAATCAAAGGCACTGGTGATATTTATGCGGATTAGACACCAAAAAAACACACACTTAACAAATGGCTACAATTTAAGGAATGTGTTTAGTGACGGCATCAGATTCCTAATTGATGGAGAAAGGTCTGGTGGCAAGAAAAGCTGCTTCTAGAAGGGTGTCAAGTATTTTCGCTCGAGGATTCCATTCTTGGGTGGTTGGTTTGGCCCTTGTTCCTGTAAATCGAATCCTAACCCGGTATATCCAATTTGAATTTTACACCATTGTGAACCTTACACCTTTTTTACTCTCTGATCGAGGTTCTCGGCATTGAAAAATCTTCGTAAACTAAATCACACGTGTATATGTTGACATTTGGGAGATATACAGTCAAGAAAATCAAAGGCACTGGTGATATTTATGTGGATTAGACACCAAAAAAAACACACACTCAACAAATGGCTACAATTTAAGGAATGTGTTTAGTGACGGCATCAGATTCCTAATTGATGGAGAAAGGTCTGGTGGTAAGAAAAGCTGCTTCTAGAAGGGTGTCAAGTATTTTCGCTCGAGGATTCCATTCTTGGGTGGTTGGTTTGGCCCTTGTTCCTGTAACACACTCAACAAATGGCTACAATTTAAGGAATGTGTTTAGTGACGGCATCAGATTCCTAATAGATGGAGAAAGGTCTGGTGGCAAGAAAAGCTGCTTCTAGAAGTCTGTCAAGTATTTTCGCTCGAGGATTCCATTCTTGGGTGGTTGGTTTGGCCCTTGTTCCTGTAACTCGAATCCTAGCCCGGTATATCCAATTTGAATATTACACCATTGTGAACCTTACACCTTTTTTACTCTCTGATCGACGTTCTCGGCATTGAAAAATCTTCGTAAACTAAATCACACTTGTATATGTTGACATTTAAGAGATATACAGTCAAGAAAATCAAAGGCACTGGTGATATTTATGCGGATTAGACACCAAAAAAAAACACACTCAACAAATGACTACAATTTAAGGAATGTGTTTAGTGACGACATCAGATTCCTAATTGACGGAGAAAGGTCCGGTGGTAAGAAAAGCTGCTTCTAGAAGGGTGTCAAGTATTTTCGCTCGAGGATTCCATTCTTGGGTGGTTGGTTTGGCCCTTGTTCCTGTAATTCGAATCCTAGCCCGGTATATCCAATTTGAATTTCACACCATTGTGAACCTTACACCTTTTTTACTCTCTGATCGAGGTTCTCGGCATTGAAAAATCTTCGTAAACTAAATCTCACGTGTATATGTTGACATTTAAGAGATATACAGTCAAGAAAATCAAAGGCACTGGTGATATTTATGCGGATTAGACACCAAAAAAAAAACACACTCAACAAATGACTACAATTTAAGGAATGTGTTTAGTGACGGCATCAGATTCCTAATTGATGGAGAAAGGTCTGGTGGCAAGAAAAGCTGCTTCTAGAAGGGTGTCAAGTATTTTCGCTCGAGGATTCCATTCTTGGGTAGTTGGTTTGGCCCTTGTTCCTGTAACTCGAATCCTAGCCCGGTATATCCAATTTGAATATTACACAATTGTGAACCATACACCTTTTTTACTCTCTGATCGAAGTTCTCGGCATTGAAAAATCTTCTTAAACTAAATCACACTTGTATATGTTGACATTTAAGAGATATACAGTCAAGAAAATCAAAGGCACTGGTGATATTTATGCGGATTAGACACCAAAAAAACACACACTCAACAAATGGCTACAATTTAAGGAATGTGTTTAGTGACGGCATCAGATTCCTAATTGATGGAGAAAGGTCTGGTGGCAAGAAAAGTTGCTTCTAGAAGGGTGTCAAGTATTTTCGCTCGAGGATTCCATTCTTGGGTGGTTGGTTTGGCCCTTGTTCCTGTAACTCGAATCCTAGCCCGGTATATCCAATTTGAATATTACACCATTGTGAACCTTACACCTTTTTTACTCTCTGATCGACGTTCTCGGCATTGAAAAATCTTCGTAAACTAAATCACACTTGTATATGTTGACATTTAAGAGATATACAGTCAAAAAAATCAAAGGCACTGGTGATATTTATGCGGATTAGACACCAAAAAAAAACACACTCAACAAATGACTACAATTTAAGGAATGTGTTTAGTGACGACATCAGATTCCTAATTGACGGAGAAAGGTCCGGTGGTAAGAAAAGCTGCTTCTAGAAGGGTGTCAAGTATTTTCGCTCGAGGATTCCATTCTTGGGTGGTTGGTTTGGCCCTTGTTCCTGTAATTCGAATCCTAGCCCGGTATATCCAATTTGAATTTCACACCATTGTGAACCTTACACCTTTTTTACTCTCTGATCGAGGTTCTCGGCATTGAAAAATCTTCGTAAACTAAATCTCACGTGTATATGTTGACATTTAAGAGATATACAGTCAAGAAAATCAAAGGCACTGGTGATATTTATGCGGATTAGACACCAAAAAAAAAACACACTCAACAAATGACTACAATTTAAGGAATGTGTTTAGTGACGGCATCAGATTCCTAATTGATGGAGAAAGGTCTGGTGGCAAGAAAAGCTGCTTCTAGAAGGGTGTCAAGTATTTTCGCTCGAGGATTCCATTCTTGGGTAGTTGGTTTGGCCCTTGTTCCTGTAACTCGAATCCTAGCCCGGTATATCCAATTTGAATATTACACAATTGTGAACCATACACCTTTTTTACTCTCCGATCGAGGTTCTCGGCATTGAAAAATCTTCGTAAACTAAATCACACTTGTATATGTTGACATTTAAGAGATATACAGTCAAGAAAATCAAAGTCACTGGTGATATTTATGCGGATTAGACACCAAAAAAACACACACTCAACAAATGGCTACAATTTAAGGAATGTGTTTAGTGACGGCATCAGATTCCTAATTGACGGAGAAAGGTCTGGTGGCAAGAAAAGCTGCTTCTAGAAGGGTGTCAAGTATTTTCGCTCGAGGATTCCATTCTTGGGTGGTTGGTTTGGCCCTTGTTCCTGTAACTCGAATCCTAGCCCGGTATATCCCATTTTAATTTTACACCATTGTGAACCTTACACCTTTTTGACTATTTGATCGAGGTTCTCGGCGTTGGAAAATCTTCGTAAACAAAATCACACGTGTATATGTTGACATTTAAGAGATATACAGTCAAGAAAATCAAAGGCACTGGTGATATTTATGCGGATTAGACACCAAAAAAAACACACACTCAACAAATGGCTACAATTTAAGGAATGTGTTTAGTGACGGAATCAGATTTCTAATTGATGGAGAAAGGTATGGTGGCAAGAAAAGCTGCTTCTAAAAGGGTGTCAAGTATTTTCGCTCGAGGATTCCATTCTTGGGTGGTTGGTTTGGCCCTTGTTCCTGTAACTCGAATCCTAGCCCCGGTATATACAATTTGAATATTACACCATTGTGAACCTTACACCTTTTTTACTCTCTGATCGAGGTTCTCGGCATTGAAAAATCTTCGTAAACTAAATTACAATGGTATATGTTGACATTTAAGAGATATACAGTCAAGAAAATCAAAGGCACTGGTGATATTTATGCGGATTAGACACCAAAAAAAACACACACTCAACAAATGGCTACAATTTAAGGAATGTGTTTAGTGACGGCATCAGATTCCTAATTGATGGAGAAAAGTCTGGTGGTAAGAAAAGCTGCTTCTAGAAGGGTGTCAAGTATTTTCGCTCGAGGATTCCATTCTTGGGTGGTTGGTTTGGCCCTTGTTCCTGTAACTCGAATCCTAGCCCGGTATATCCAATTTGAATATTACACCATTGTGAACCTTACACCTTTTTTACTCTCTGATCGAGGTTCTCGGCATTCAAAAATCTTCGTAAACTAAATCACAATGGTATATGTTGACATTTAAGAGATATACAGTCAAGAAAATCAAAGGCACTGGTGATATTTATGCGGATTAGACACCAAAAAAAACACACACTCAACAAATGGCTACAATTTAAGGAATGTGTTTAGTGACGGCATCAGATTCCTAATTGATGGAGAAAGGTCTGGTGGCAAGAAAAGCTGCTTCTAGAAAGGTGTCAAGTATTTTCGCTCGAAGATTCCATTCTTGGGTGGTTGGTTTGGCCCTTGTTCCTGTAACTCGAATCCTAGCCCGGTATATCCAATTTGAATATTACACCATTGTGAACCTTACACCTTTTTTACTCTCTGATCGAGGTTCTCGGCATTGAAAAATCTTCGTAAACTAAATCACAATGGTATATGTTGACATTTAAGAGATATACAGTCAAGAAAATCAAAGGCACTGGTGATATTTATGCGGATTAGACACCAAAAAAAACACATACTCAACAAATTGCTACAATTTAAGGAATGTGTTTAGTGACGGCATCAGATTCCTAATTGATGGAGAAAGGTCTGGTGGCAAGAAAAACTGCTTCTAGAAGGGTGTCAAGTATTTTCGCTCGAGGATTCCATTCTTGGGTGGTTGGTTTGGCCCTTGTTCCTGTAACTCGAATCCTAGCCCGGTATATCCAATTTGAATATTACACCATTGTGAACCTTACACCTTTTTTACTCTCTGATCGAGGTACTCGGCATTGAAAAATCTTCGTAAACTAAATCACAATGGTATATGTTGACATTTAAGAGATATACAATCAAGAAAATCAAAGGCACTGGTGATATTTATGCGTATTAGACACCAAAAAAAACACACACTCAACAAATGGCTACAATTTAAGAAATGTGTTTAGTGACGGCATGAGATTCCTAATTGATGGAGAAAGGTCTGGTGGCAAGAAAAGCTGCTTCTAGAAGGGTGTCAAGTATTTTCGCTCGAGGATTCCATTCTTGGGTGGTTGGTTTGGCCCTTGTTCCTGTAACTCGAATCCTAGCCCGGTATATCCAATTTGAATATTACACCATTGTGAACTTTACACCTTTTTTACTCTCTTATCGAGGTTCTCGGCATTGAAAAATCTTCGTAAACTAAATCACAATGGTATATGTTGACATTTAAGAGATATACAGTCAAGAAAATCAAAGGCACTGGTGATATTTATGCGGATTAGACACCAAAAAAAACACACACTCAACAAATGGCTACAATTTAAGGAATGTGTTTAGTGACGGCATCAGATTCTTAATTGATGGAGAAAGGTCTGGTGTTAAGAAAAGCTGCTTCTAGAAGGGTGTCAAGTATTTTCACTCAAGGATTCCATTCTTGGGTGGTTGGTTTGGCCCTTGTTCCTGTAACTCGAATCCTAGCCCGGTATATCCAATTTGAATATTACACCATTGTGAACCTTACACCTTTTTTACTCTCTGATCGAGGTTCTCGGCATTGAAAAATCTTCGTAAACTAAATCACACGTGTATATGTTGACATTTAAGAGATATACCGTCAGGAAAATCAAAGGAACTGGTGATATTTATGTGGATTAGAAACAAAAAAAACACACACTCAACAAATGGCTACAATTTAAGGAATGTGTTTAGTGACGGCATCAGATTCCTAATTGATGGAGAAATGTCTGGTGGTAAGAAAAGCTGCTTCTAGAAGGGTGTCAAGTATTTTCGCTCGAGGATTCCATTCTTGGGTGGTTGGTTTGGCCCTTGTTCCTGTAACTCGAATCCTAGCCCGGTATATCCAATTTGAATACTACACCATTGTGAACCTTACACCTTTTTTACTCTCTGATCGAGGTTCTCGGCATTGAAAAATCTTCGTAAACTAAATCACACGTGTATATGTTGACATTTAAGAGATATACCATCAAGAAAATCAAAGGAACTGGTGATATTTATGCGGATTAGAAACAAAAAAAAACACACATTCAACAAAAGGCTACAATTTAAGGAATGTGTTTAGTGACGACATCAGATTCCTAATTGATGGAGAAATGTCTGGTGGTAAGAAAAGCTGCTTCTAGAAGGGTGTCAAGTATTTTCGCTCGAGGATTCCATTCTTGGGTGGTTGGTTTGGCCCTTGTTCCTGTAACTCGAATCCTAGCCCGGTATATCCAATTTGAATATTACACCATTGTGAACCTTACACCTTTTTTACTCTCTGATCGAGGTTCTCGGCATTCAAAAATCTTCGTAAACTAAATCACACTTGTATATGTTGACATTTAAGAGATATACAGTCAAGAAAATCAAAGGCACTGGTGATATTTATGCGGATTAGACACCAAAAAAAAAACACACTCAACAAATGGCTACAATTTAAGGAATATGTTTAGTGACGGCATCAGATTCCTAGTTGATGGAGAAAGGTCTGGTGGCAAGAAAAGCTGCTTCTAGAAGGGTGTCAAGTATTTTCGCTCGAGGATTCCATTCTTGGGTGGTTGCTTTGGCCCTTGTTCCTGTAACTCGAATCCTAGCCCGGTATATCCAATTTGAATATTACACCATTGTGAACCTTACACCTTTTTTACTCTCTGATCGAGGTTCTCGGCATTGAAAAATCTTCGTAAACTAAATCACACTTGTATATATGTTGACATTTAAGAGATATACAGTCAAGTATATCAAAGGCACTGGTGATATTTACGCGGATTAGACACCAAAAAAAACACACACTCAACAAATGGCTACAATTTAAGGAATGTGTTTAGTGACGGCATCAGATTCCTAATTGATGGAGAAAGGTCTGGTGGCAAGAAAAGCTGCTTTTAGAAGGGTGTCAAGTATTTTTGCTCGAGGATTCCATTCTTGGGTGGTTGGTTTGGCCCTTGTTCCAGTAACTCGAATCCTAGCCCGGTATATCCAATTTGAATATTACACCATTGTGAACCTTACACCTTTTTTACTCTCTGATCGAGGTTCTCGGCATTGAAAAATCTTCGTAAACTAAATCACACTTGTATATGTTGACATTTAAGAGATATACAGTCAAGAAAATCAAAGGCACTGGTGATATTTATGCGGATTAGACACCAAAAAAAAACACACACTCAACAAATGGCTACAATTTAAGGAATGTGTTTAGTGACGGCATCAGATTCCTAATTGATGGAGAAAGGTCTTGTGGCAAGAAAAGCTGCTTCTAGAAGGGTGTCAAGTATTTTCGCTCGAGGATTCCATTCTTGGGTGGTTGGTTTGGCCCTTGTTCCTGTAACTCGATTCCTAGCCCGGTATATCTCATTTTAATTTTACACCATTGTGAACCTTACGCCTTTTTTACTCTCTGATCGAGGTTCTCGGCATTGAAAAATCTTCGTAAACTAAATCACACGTGTATATGTTGACATTTAAGAGATATACAGTCAAGAAAATCAAAGGCACTGATGATATTTATGCGGATTAGACACCAAAAAAAACACACTCAACAAATGGGTACAATTTAAGGAAGATGTTTAGTGATGGCATCAGATTCCTAATTGATGGAGAAAGGTCTGGTGGCAAGAAAAGCTGCTTCTAGAAGGGTGTCAAGTATTTTCGCTCGAGGATTCCATTCTTGGGTGGTTGCTTTGGCCCTTGTTCCTGTAACTCGAATCTTAGCCCGGTATATCCAATTTGAATATTACACCATTGTGAACCTTACACCTTTTTTACTCTCTGAACGAGGTTCTCGGCATTGAAAAATCTTCGTAAACTAAATCACACTTGTATATATGTTGACATTTAAGAGATATACAGTCAAGTATATCAAAGGCACTGGTGATATTTACGCGGATTAGACACCAAAAAAAACACACACTCAACAAATGGCTACAATTTAAGGAATGTGTCTAGTGACGGCATCAGATTCCTAATTGATGGAGAATGGTCTGGTGGCAAGAAAAGCTGCTTCTAGAAGGGTGTCAAGTATTTTCGCTCGAGGATTCCATTCTTGGGTGGTTGGTTTGGCCCTTGTTCCTGTAACTCGAATCCTAGCCCGGTATATCCAATTTGAATATTACACCATTGTGAACCTTACACCTTTTTTACTCTCTGATCGAGGTTCTCGGCATTGAAATGTCACACCCCGACTTTCCACGTGTCACCGGTGGGCCCGGTGGGGGAGTATCGTGACGTGGTTGGCAACATAATAGTCAAACAACACAATATATATGAATGCACAGCGGAAGCAAAAGATATTTATTATTACATTCCGAATATGAAGTAATGTTCAGTATTACAACGGAAGTAAAGGATCTACAGGCGGATCTTTAAAACATATCATTTGTTCAACAGACTTTAGACGCCTAGAACTTGCAAGATTCCTTATTAGCGCCCTGAGCTTCCAGCCAATTTCGTTTAGTACCTGTCACTTAACCTTTTTGGAAAATACGTCAGTTTTCACTGGTAAATACACTCAACCGACTCATTTGAAAAGAGTTTAAGAAATTGATTTAGATGCACCAGGCACAAAACCTTTTGACACTTTGATTAAAATGCACAGAGGCAAAATTAATCTTTTATAACTTGGGAAAATTATTTGTATATAATCTTGTATACAGTTTTACTTATTTGTCATCCATTCAGGGCCGGTTTGTAGGGCCGGACTCGATTAACTGACACGCCACAGGTATAATGCCCACAGGCTATCATCCCCTAAGTGGATTACCAGTTCCGGTATAATGCCCACAGGGATGATACCTTCGAGTGGATTACCAGTTTTTACATAATGCATCTGTCAGGTGTATGCCTACACCCCGTGCTTAGGTCGTGGCCATCTCGTAAAATGATGCCAAGGATATCCGGGACATGGTCATTAACCCCCAAAGGCCATACACCAAATAATAATAAAATAATACATATTAAACAGGTTATGTAAGTACATCAATCACAATCCGATTTAAATGACTACATACACCCGACCAAGCGGTACTTTTATAGTACCGTATCCCAAGCCCGTATAGGGAAAATAAGTTAAGAGTATTTACCTGAGCTAGCTCCTGTCTTAAATATCAGAAATTAATAACTCAGTCGTATTCACTTAAGTAAGCGTAGGTACCATTTACCGGAAAGCTCTAGTCTGGAATGATGGTATAAATAATTAATTAGAATGCTAACGGGTCTTTAATTAAGTCTAAGCTTAGACCGGTTAGTCTTACAGGAAGATACGGTTCAGACGCATGATTAAGCGAAGACCGGATATAATGTGATTTAGACCCGACAAGTTTGAAGACTTGTTTAATATGGGTTTATTATTCACATTCTGGATTTTGAGATAAAACCGATAAGGTTTGACCCGTTTCGGCTAATTTATGTAAACTTGTTACATAAACCGAACCGAACGCGTAATAAGCGTGACGGGTATTCATTAGAGCCATCTACAGGTTTCCTAAGTTAATTGTGCCTCAAATATGTTGTGACATCAGTAAGATGTCTTTCATTATGCCCGAAACGTATTTAAACACAAACTAGGCCCCGTAGGGGTAGTTTGGTCATTTAAAAGGTTATGAAAGAGTTTAAATGTTTAACTGAGTTACAGGTCTGATGTAAACAGCAAACATACTTAATTTGATGAGTTATAACAGTAGGCTAAAGCGTATATGTGAATTTTATCATCTTTAACCAAACTATGCCCCGTAGGGGTATTTTGGTAATTTCACATAAGCCGAAAAGTTCAAAAACGAAGTCTGAGTTTATCAACCTTTGCTTACTGTTAAAATATCATAATTTGCCTCATATATCAGTAGGTATCAACCCGGGTATGTCCAATATGATTTTAAAACATACTATGCGTTAAAAACGCTAATTTAGGCGATTAAAGGCCATTACCGGGTTCGATACTTAAATCTGATATTTTTATATTTCCAGAAGGCTTAAAATAATTTATTTATCATAATTATTCAGTAGCAAAAGGTTTGGAATCGTTTAGATGTGTAAAACTCATTTTATGGCCCGTAAGGGCAAAACCGACAATTACCGAGTTAAGCCTACGACTACGAGTTATGCTCAGCCTAAAATTAATTAAAAATCTTTAAAAATCATAAAATAATATATTATATCAGTGGGTAAAAGATTTGATACCAAAAAGTATGTTTAACTAGGCTATACGCTAATTACGCCATTATGTTAACATAAAGCATTAGTTTTGCGATATTGAGCATAACTCTTAATCTACAAGTCAAACTGATGTCAAACTTTGCATATAAGTTTATATATCAGTAACTAAGGTTTCTACACTTTTACATTTTCATAAATCTCGTTTTAAGGTGTAAAGGGCATAATGGTCAACATATGAGCAATTAACGGAATCATGCGTATTAATCGGATAACTAATGAACCGAGGTGTATAATCACAGAGGGTTATACTAGCATGTAACCTGGTCCAAATGAAGCTCTAAGGTATTTCTAAAACATACCTAAACGGGTCAGAATTGAAGTCAAAGCAAAAGTCAAAGCTTTGCGACTTTCGGTTCCGAACCGGGTCTAAACAGGAAATAGTCGGGTCGAACATGTTTGGACATGTTCTTACACTTATTATTAAGTTATAACAATGATCAAACAGGTTGTATATGATCTAGATAGCTAATTATGCATAAATGACATTTTAAGCATCCTGTTGACTTTTTAATTAAAGGTTTGACCCGACATTTGACCTGGTTAGGATGGTGATCAGGGGAAACCCTTTTGGGGTTTTATTACCCTCATAAATACCAACCTATAACTACTTTCAATTCGAGATATGGCTGAGCCATTATAGACTAATCTCGAAGTCAAACCGTAATTACGACGGTTTGACTTTTAGCTAATTAACTAAGCTAAAAGCAATTAGAGAAAGATTAGAATACTTACTGAAGTCCTAAGCACGAGATAAGATCACTTGGAAGCAAGCTTGAGCTCCAGAATGATCCTACAATGCAGGAGAATGTTGTGAGGAAAGTGTGGAACAATGAAGGCCTTTTATACTTGTTCAAACACCACAACTAGTTGACAACAAGGTCTATGATCCATCCATAACTGATTAACACCTGGTCCTAGATGTTAGGAGGTGCCTAGGGGTCGTCCATGAGTGAGAATAACCGGTTAAATGGGTCAGAAGTGCGTAAAACAGGCTGCAGGAGGTTTCTGGTCGCTGGCAGCTAGCTTACGGACCTCAAGGTCCCCAAGCTTACGGTCCGTAAGCTGGACCTCAGACACAAAAATCTACTGATCTTTGGTGTTTTGAAAGGCCAACTTGTAGGTTTCGATTTTGGGACTTATTATAACAATATGGGGCCTCTAAAATGTGCTTTAGACATTTGCTAACCCTACCACTTTGGTTTATTTGTTTTAAATTCAAAAGCAATAACCGAATATGAAGGTTAACCGTAGAGACTTCTCCGTAGGAGCCCACCACTTAAATCATAAATCAATAAATGCTATTATTTACTGAAATTTGGATCATGTATGAGATGTTTTTAATAAAATTTGAGTCTTGGGATTTATAACGAGGTCGTTCAGAGGTGCAAAAGTTAACATAACGACACTTTTAAATCCTGTCAAACATTTTTATTAAATCCGGGTTTACAACGCGTTTTGTCTTACATGACACGTGTCGTTTTATTACTGAACCCGAAATTTTCGAGGTGTTACATCCTCACCCCCTTAAAATAAATCTCGACCCGAGATTTACTGAAACAAAGGAAATATTCTCTGCCTAATAATGGCAATCTTACAGATGATTAGAAATTTGTATGATCTTGTTCGTTGCTTCCAATGCAACTTTCAGATCCAGATAATTGGACTTACCAATCTATTGTCCTAATCAATAGATTGTTTAATATTTCATTTATACAAGGTCTCCAAAGGGGCAGCCTTGATACTTATTTATCAACTTTTATAGAAAAGCTTATCTTAAGGTGAGATGGTTATTTCAACCACTGCTTAACAAATCTTAGGGAATAGCTAATCCTTGCCGTTAGTCGAACAATTCGACTATTCTGGGTAGCTGATGGCAAATTCTTAATCGTTGTCTAAGTAGGGTTGCGGTAACAATGCATAAGCAAAAATGAACCGTCTTTCTTACCCAACCATGTCAAACTCTTAGAATATCGAGTTAGGATATATGAATCTATATCTTAAAATTTTCTTAATCAGGTTTTCGGTTGTTCCATATTAAACATGGAGTTCTTACAACACTCTAACCCAAAGCGGGATGTTAATCGTAACTCTACCTGCCTCTAGAGAGGTAAACAGGGTAAACTTAGAAGAAGATAATCAAGGTACAAGGAGGTTACAGAGATTTCCATATCTCAGGCTCCAGTTCACTCATCAACGCTTGTGTCTAATAAGTGACACATTCATGTTATGAGTCCACATATTCCTTTACCGAGGAATATTTATTTGGATAGTTCTATTCCGGATATCTCCTTTGAATACTATTAGTCGACTGAAGTACAATACGATCATTGGGATATCTTAGGGGTTCCATGTATTAAACCTCCATGCTGATCAGACATGGAAATAATCTATGGGACACACTAGGATACGCCAATCCTCATATGACACTTTTTATCAAACATAGTTTGGCATTCGCAGGCGATAGAAAACAATGAGAAAATAATTAAAATAATATACGTTGTCGTACTCTATGCAAAGAAAGAGTGCTCTCAGATTTTCGGAAAGATTCCTTGCCGATCTATAAGAATCGGTTACTATGGTCTCCTTGGTAGTTATACCTTGTGAATGAAAAAAAAAATTTTTTGCTAAGTTTATGGTTCATGAAGATTTATTATTGCCTGTATTAAAAACAGGACACTTAGCAGAAATTTATTATTGATAAATGATAAGGAAGTTTATTGTACAAGTGCTTATAATTAATTAGAATGGAGATTTTCACAAACTAGGCACCTAGCTCAGTTGGCTAGGCGCGCGAAAGGGTGCGGCCGGCCTAGACCCAGGTTCGAATCCGGGGACGGCCAGTTCCACCATTTTTTTTTTATATTAATTAATCGTACGGATACGTGTAATTACTAGAGTTGTCTCTTAAGGAGTCTTGATAATTAATTGCTTCTTGTCACTCACAATGTGGGCTTAATTTTTAAGGCAACCAATCGATTTTTATCACTATATTGAGTCCTTATGTATGCAACCAAAAGTTTGCTATAAGGTATGAGAAAGAGTGATTTCTAATAGATATTAGAATCAATATAGGATTTGTTGGAGCATTTTCTAAAGTATCATCGGCCAATTTCTACATCGTATTAAATGACCGGAGTCTTAATCAGACGGAGACAGCAGTTCTCAACATTTATTATTCATAATATATTTATATGTGCCAATATCAAATAAGTTTCTGCATAAACTGTTTGATAAGGAAAGGTACATATTATACTATTATTATTCTGCATCATCTCTTGGGCGTCCCTCCTGATAACTCGTGCGTTTGTTCTCTTGGCCTACTCAGGCTTCCTCGCGTACTTAGGGCAGTTGGACTTTATGTGCCCCTTCTCGTTGCAGTTGTAGCATGTAGCATCTTTAATTTTCCCACAATCAACAGTCTTGTGCTCCCTAGACTTGCATATCCCACATGCAGGTGGTCCTGATTTAGAATTGGACTCCATTCTGCATTTTCCAAAGTGGCGTTTTTGGCAAGTCGAGCACCTTGGCTTTTCCTCTGTCCGCTGACCATTCTTTCCAGACCCAGACCTCTCAGAGTCAGTGTTTCCCTTGTGTTTCTTCTCAAATCCTCGTGAGTTATCATCTTCACGCTTCTTCTTACTTTCTTCAGATTTCTTTAGCGACCTTAGTCTGACCGCATCTAAAGTAAGGGACAGAGAGAGATCAGCTACTGACCTAAATGTAGTAGGTCTTGAAGCCTTAACACTGGCTTTGATTTCTGGGGGTAAACCCCCAATGAAGCGTGCAATTCGCTTTGGCTCTGGTGTTACAAGGTAAGGGACCAGTCTGGACAGGGTATTAAAACTGGTGAGGTAAGCTTGACAATCTAAGTTTGTCATTACCAAGGATAAGAAATCTGACTCAATCCCCTCAACTTCATGTTGAGGGCAGTAATTCTCCTTAATGAGATTAACAAACTGTTCCCATGACATGCTGTAGAGCGGAATCTTCCCAGCAGCTTGAATGAGAGACTTCCACCATGCCAGTGCCTCTCCTTTGAACGATTGGGATACGTACTTCACGACATCCCTTTCAGCGCAACCGCTGATATCGACAACTGTGCCCATTTCATCCAACCAAATCATACAATCAACTGCCCCTTTTTCCCCAGTAAAATCTCGGGGCTTGCAGGAAACAAAGTACTTATAGTTACAGGATTTGGTATGAGGTTCATTATCGAACACTATCTTCTTGAGTGGAACACTGTGTTCATTAGATGAGTGTCGATCGTCATCTTTCTTTAACTCATCTTTCTTTGAGGGCGGCTTGTTATCAGGCTCTGGATGAGTTTTAGGGATGGATTTAGGGTGGGGTACAGATGAGGCTTTACTATTTGTCTCACTATACTCCTGGAATTTCTCCTCCACAGCTTTAGATACAGCTGAGTTAATCAATGTACGAAGTTCTCCTCTGGTTATGTCAATCTTTTCATCATCGCGATTTTCCAGAGGGTGACTGTTCCCTTCCTCCGACCCAGCCATGTAGTTTTAATTGCTACATAAAAATTAAACAAGGATAAGGTTTTTATGGAAGTTTAAACAGTTTTTATCTTTTTGAACTATTTATTAACCATGTTTTTAATACACATATTGGTTAATTTGATAAATATATAATTATTCAGGATATTTATTATATTCCTAAATTATAAGTTAATAATAGCACAAAAGGCCTAGTCGCGTAGACAAGTTTAATTTATAAGCCATGATTTCAGAGGATCGAGGCATTAAGGTTTTAATAATAGCACAAATGGCCTAGTCACTTAGACAAGTTTAATTTATAGGCCTTGATTTTATAGAATCGAGGCTTCAAGGTTTGAATCAAAGTTCATTACCTTTTCTTGACAGGGAGTTGTAGGCTACCACTGTCTTTAGTCACAGAGGACGTTAGTTATAGCCCGTGGGCACTTCATCCATACGGAATGATTATATAATTAAGGGAATTTAGTATATCCCAAAATAACTTATGTGATTTTATCATATCACATTTTGTCGAGCATATTAATATGCTTTCATATGTTTAATAAGGTTTTGAATCTCTTGAATAGGTTCTACCATCTTGGTCTTGTATGCCGTGACATTTAGACTAGGTTTTACCTTTAAGATTCTTTTTAATATTTAACGCAGAACAATCCTAACTTGAACTGTTAACAAGGATCTGAATCTAATTATGGAACTACCATCTTGGCCCTGTCTTAATGTGACATATGGCTAGGTCTTGCCCTTTTTAAATTTTGCCATTTTATTATAATGGTAGATCTTATAATATAGGAATGATATTTTAAATATAATCGTTCCTTTAAAATTTAACAAGTATATGGTTGCCCTAAACGGGACTTCTATAGCAATTGGCTTACCCATGCAAGGGCTAATCAGAAAAATAACAAAGGAACCAAATAAGGTAAAATGAAACAAATTTGGATTTTTCCTATGTTCTTGTCTAGACTCAAGAATGTGCAATTGTGTAACTGAGATTAAACACAAAAGACTAGTGTTTAATTCACTCAGTGTTGGCTCTGATACCAACCTGTCACACCTCGACTTTCCACGTGTCACCGGTGGGCCCGGTGGGGGAGTATCGTGACGTGGTTGGCAACATAATAGTCAAACAACACAATATATATGAATGCACAACGGAAGCAAAAGATATTTATTATTACATTCCGAATATGAAGTAATGTTCAGTATTACAACGGAAGTAAAGGATCTACAGGCGGATCTTTAAAACATATCATTTGTTCAACAGACTTTAGACGCCTAGAACTTGCAAGATTCCTTATTAGCGCCCTGAGCTTCCAGCCAATTTCGTTTAGTACCTGTCACTTAACCTTTTTGGAAAATACGTCAGTTTTCACTGGTAAATACACTCAACCGACTCATTTGAAAAGAGTTTAAGAAATTGATTTAGATGCACCAGGCACAAAACCTTTTGACACTTTGATTAAAATGCACAGAGGCAAAATTAATCTTTTATAACTTGGGAAAATTATTTGTATATAATCTTGTATACAGTTTTACTTATTTGTCATCCATTCAGGGCCGGTTTGTAGGGCCGGACTCGATTAACTGACACGCCACAGGTATAATGCCCACAGGCTATCATCCCCTAAGTGGATTACCAGTTCCGGTATAATGCCCACAGGGATGATACCTTCGAGTGGATTACCAGTTTTTACATAATGCATCTGTCAGGTGTATGCCTACACCCCGTGCGTAGGTCGTGGCCATCTCGTAAAATGATGCCAAGGATATCCGGGACATGGTCATTAACCCCCAAAGGCCATACACCAAATAATAATAAAATAATACATATTAAACAGGTTATGTAAGTACATCAATCACAATCCGATTTAAATGACTACATACACCCGACCAAGCGGTACTTTTATAGTACCGTATCCCAAGCCCGTATAGGGAAAATAAGTTAAGAGTATTTACCTGAGCTAGCTCCTGTCTTAAATATCAGAAATTAATAACTCAGTCGTATTCACTTAAGTAAGCGTAGGTACCATTTACCGGAAAGCTCTAGTCTGGAATGATGGTATAAATAATTAATTAGAATGCTAACGGGTCTTTAATTAAGTCTAAGCTTAGACCGGTTAGTCTTACAGGAAGATACGGTTCAGACGCATGATTAAGCGAAGACCGGATATAATGTGATTTAGACCCGACAAGTTTGAAGACTTGTTTAATATGGGTTTATTATTCACATTCTGGATTTTGAGATAAAACCGATAAGGTTTGACCCGTTTCGGCTAATTTATGTAAACTTGTTACATAAACCGAACCGAACGCGTAATAAGCGTGACGGGTATTCATTAGAGCCATCTACAGGTTTCCTAAGTTAATTGTGCCTCAAATATGTTGTGACATCAGTAAGATGTCTTTCATTATGCCCGAAACGTATTTAAACACAAACTAGGCCCCGTAGGGGTAGTTTGGTCATTTAAAAGGTTATGAAAGAGTTTAAATGTTTAACTGAGTTACAGGTCTGATGTAAACAGCAAACATACTTAATTTGATGAGTTATAACAGTAGGCTAAAGCGTATATGTGAATTTTATCATCTTTAACCAAACTATGCCCCGTAGGGGTATTTTGGTAATTTCACATAAGCCGAAAAGTTCAAAAACGAAGTCTGAGTTTATCAACCTTTGCTTACTGTTAAAATATCATAATTTGCCTCATATATCAGTAGGTATCAACCCGGGTATGTCCAATATGATTTTAAAACATACTATGCGTTAAAAACGCTAATTTAGGCGATTAAAGGCCATTACCGGGTTCGATACTTAAATCTGATATTTTTATATTTCCAGAAGGCTTAAAATAATTTATTTATCATAATTATTCAGTAGCAAAAGGTTTGGAATCGTTTAGATGTGTAAAACTCATTTTATGGCCCGTAAGGGCAAAACCGACAATTACCGAGTTAAGCCTACGACTACGAGTTATGCTCAGCCTAAAATTAATTAAAAATCTTTAAAAATCATAAAATAATATATTATATCAGTGGGTAAAAGATTTGATACCAAAAAGTATGTTTAACTAGGCTATACGCTAATTACGCCATTATGTTAACATAAAGCATTAGTTTTGCGATATTGAGCATAACTCTTAATCTACAAGTCAAACTGATGTCAAACTTTGCATATAAGTTTATATATCAGTAACTAAGGTTTCTACACTTTTACATTTTCATAAATCTCGTTTTAAGGTGTAAAGGGCATAATGGTCAACATATGAGCAATTAACGGAATCATGCGTATTAATCGGATAACTAATGAACCGAGGTGTATAATCACAGAGGGTTATACTAGCATGTAACCTGGTCCAAATGAAGCTCTAAGGTATTTCTAAAACATACCTAAACGGGTCAGAATTGAAGTCAAAGCAAAAGTCAAAGCTTTGCGACTTTCGGTTCCGAACCGGGTCTAAACAGGAAATAGTCGGGTCGAACATGTTTGGACATGTTCTTACACTTATTATTAAGTTATAACAATGATCAAACAGGTTGTATATGATCTAGATAGCTAATTATGCATAAATGACATTTTAAGCATCCTGTTGACTTTTTAATTAAAGGTTTGACCCGACATTTGACCTGGTTAGGATGGTGATCAGGGGAAACCCTTTTGGGGTTTTATTACCCTCATAAATACCAACCTATAACTACTTTCAATTCGAGATATGGCTGAGCCATTATAGACTAATCTCGAAGTCAAACCGTAATTACGACGGTTTGACTTTTAGCTAATTAACTAAGCTAAAAGCAATTAGAGAAAGATTAGAATACTTACTGAAGTCCTAAGCACGAGATAAGATCACTTGGAAGCAAGCTTGAGCTCCAGAATGATCCCACAATGCAGGAGAATGTTGTGAGGAAAGTGTGGAACAATGAAGGCCTTTTATACTTGTTCAAACACCACAACTAGTTGACAACAAGGTCTATGATCCATCCATAACTGATTAACACCTGGTCCTAGATGTTAGGAGGTGCCTAGGGGTCGTCCATGAGTGAGAATAACCGGTTAAATGGGTCAGAAGTGCGTAAAACAGGCTGCAGGAGGTTTCTGGTCGCTGGCAGCTAGCTTACGGACCTCAAGGTCCCCAAGCTTACGGTCCGTAAGCTGGACCTCAGACACAAAAATCTACTGATCTTTGGTGTTTTGAAAGGCCAACTTGTAGGTTTCGATTTTGGGACTTATTATAACAATATGGGGCCTCTAAAATGTGCTTTAGACATTTGCTAACCCTACCACTTTGGTTTATTTGTTTTAAATTCAAAAGCAATAACCGAATATGAAGGTTAACCGTAAAGACTTCTCCGTAGGAGCCCACCACTTAAATCATAAATCAATAAATGCTATTATTTACTGAAATTTGGATCATGTATGAGATGTTTTTAATAAAATTTGAGTCTTGGGATTTATAACGAGGTCGTTCAGAGGTGCAAAAGTTAACATAACGACACTTTTAAATCCTGTCAAACATTTTTATTAAATCCGGGTTTACAACGCGTTTTGTCTTACATGACACGTGTCGTTTTATTACTGAACCCGAAATTTTCGAGGTGTTACATGAAATATCTTCGTAAACTAAATCACACTTGTATATGTTGACATTTAAGAGATATACAGTCAAGAAAATCAAAGGCACTGGTGATATTTATGCGGATTAGACACCAAAAAAAATACACACTCAACAAATGGCTACAATTTAAGGAATGTGTTTAGTGACGGCATCAGATTCCTAATTGATGGAGAAAGGTCTGGTGGCAAGAAAAGCTGCTTCTAGAAGGGTGTCAAGTATTTTCGCTCGAGGATTCCATTCTTGGGTGGTTGGTTTGGCCCTTGTTCCTGTAACTCGAATCCTAGCCCGGTATATCCAATTTGAATATTACACCATTGTGAACCTTACACCTTTTTTACTCTCTGATCGAGGTTCTCGGCATTGAAAAATCTTCGTAAACTAAATCACACTTGTATATGTTGACATTTAAGAGATATACAGTCAAGAAAATCAAAGGCACTGGTGATATTTATGCGGATTAGACACCAAAAAAAACACACACTCAACAAATGGCTACAATTTAAGGAATGTGTTTAGTGACGGCATCAGATTCCTAATTGATGGAGAAAGGTCTGGTGGCAAGAAAAGTTGCTTCTAGAAGGGTGTCAAGTAGTTTCGCTCGAGGATTCCATTCTTGGGTGGTTGGTTTGGCCCTTGTTCCTGTAACTCGAATCCAAGCCCGGTATATCCCATTTGAATTTTACACCATTGTGAACCTTACACCTTTTTTACTCTCTGATCGAGGTTCTCGGCATTGAAAAATCTTCGTAAACTAAATCACACGTGTATATGTTGACATTTAAGAGATATACAGTCAAGAAAATCAAAGGCACTGGTGATATTTATGCGGATTAGACACCAAAAAAAAACACACTCAACAAATGGGTACAATTTAAGGAATATGTTTAGTGATGGCATCAGATTCCTAATTGATGGAGAAAGGTCTGGTGGCAAGAAAAGCTGCTTCTAGAAGGGTGTCAAGTATTTTCGCTCGAGGATTCTATTCTTGGGTGGTTGCTTTGGCCCTTGTTCCTGTAACTCGAATCCTAGCCCGGTATATCCAATTTGAATATTACACCATTGTGAACCTTACACCTTTTTTACTCTCTGATCGAGGTTCTCGGCATTGAAAAATCTTCGTAAACTAAATCACACTTGTATATGTTGACATTTAAGAGATATACAGTCAAGAAAATCAAAGGCACTGGTGATATTTATGCGGATTAGACACCAAAAAAAACACACTCAACAAATGGCTACAATTTAAGGAATATGTTTAGTGACGGCATCAGATTCCTAATTGATGGAGAAAGGTCTGGTGGCAAGAAAAGCTGCTTCTAGAAGGGTGTCAAGTATTTTCGCTCGAGGATTCCATTCTTGGGTGGTTGGTTTGGCCCATGTTCCTTTAACTCGAATCCTAGCCCGGTATATCCAATTTGAATATTACACCATTGTGAACCTTACACCTTTTTTACTCTCTGATCGAGGTTCTCGGCATTGAAAAATCTTCGTAAACTAAATCACACTTGTATATGTTGACATTTAAGAGATATACAGTCAAGAAAGTCAAAGGCACTGGTGATATTTTTGCGGATTAGACACCAAAAAAAATACACACTCAACAAATGGCTACAATTTAAGGAATGTGTTTAGTGACGGCATCAGATTCCTAATTGATGGAGAAAGGTCTGGTGGCAAGAAAAGCTGCTTCTAGAAGGGTGTCAAGTATTTTCGCTCGAGGATTCCATTCTTGGGTGGTTGGTTTGGCCCTTGTTCCTGTAACTCGAATCCTAGCCCGGTATATCCAATTTGAATATTACACCATTGTGAACCTTACACCTTTTTTACTCTCTGATCGAGGTTCTCGGCATTTAAAAATCTTCGTAAACTAAATCACACTTGTATATGTTGACATTTAAGAGATATACAGTCAAGAAAATCAAAGGCACTGGTGATATTTATGCGGATTAGACACCAAAAAAAACACACACTCAACAAATGGCTACAATTTAAGGAATGTGTTTAGTGACGGCATCAGATTCCTAATTGATGGAGAAAGGTCTGGTGGCAAGAAAAGTTGCTTCTAGAAGGGTGTCAAGTATTTTCGCTCGAGGATTCCATTCTTGGGTGGTTGGTTTGGCACTTGTTCCTATAACTCGAATCCTAGCCCGGTATATCCCATTTGAATTTTACACCATTGTGAACCTTACACCTTTTTTACTCTCTGATCGAGGTTCTCGGCGTTGAAAAATCTTCGTAAACTAAATCACACGTGTATATGTTGACATTTAAGAGATATACAGTCAAGAAAATCAAAGGCACTGGTGATATTTATGCGTATTAGACACCAAAAAAAATACACACTCAACAAATGGCTACAATTTAAGGAATGTGTTTAGTGACGGCATCAGATTCCTAATTGATGGAGAAAGGTCTGGTGGCAAGAAAAGCTGCTTCTAGAAGGGTGTCAAGTATTTTCGCTCGAGGATTCCATTCTTGGGTGGTTGGTTTGGCCCTTGTTCCTGTAACTCGAATCCTAGCCCGGTATATCCAATTTGAATATTACACCATTGTGAACCTTACACCTTTTTACTCTCTGATCGAGGTTCTCGGCATTGAAAAATCTTCGTAAACTAAATCACACTTGTATATGTTGACATTTAAGAGATATACAGTCAAGAAAATCAAAGGCACTGGTGATATTTATGCGGATTAGACACCAAAAAAAACACACACTCAACAAATGGCTACAATTTAAGGAATGTGTTTAGTGACGGCATCAGATTCCTAATTGATGGAGAAAGGTCTGGTGGCAAGAAAAGTTGCTTCTAGAAGGGTGTCAAGTATTTTCGCTCGAGGATTCCATTCTTGGGTGGTTGGTTTGGCCCTTGTTCCTGTAACTCGAATCCTAGCCCGGTATATCCCATTTGAATTTTACACCATTGTGAACCTTACACCTTTTTTACTCTCTGATCGAGGTTCTCGGCATTGAAAAATCTTCGTAAACTAAATCACACGTGTATATGTTGACATTTAAGAGATATACAGTCAAGAAAATCAAAGGCACTGGTGATATTTATGCGGATTAGACACCAAAAAACAACACACTCAACAAATGGGTACAATTTAAGGAATATGTTTAGTGATGGCATCAGATTCCTAATTGATGAAGAAAGGTCTGGTGGCAAGAAAAGCTGCTTCTAGAAGGGTGTCAAGTATTTTCGCTCGAGGATTCCATTCTTGGGTGGTTGCTTTGGCCCTTGTTCCTGTAACTCGAATCCTAGCCCGGTATATCCAATTTGAATATTACACCATTGTGAACCTTACACCTTTTTTACTCTCTGATCGAGGTTCTCGGCATTGAAAAATCTTCGTAAACTAAATCACACTTGTATATGTTGACATTTAAGAGATATACAGTCAAGAAAATCAAAGGCACTGGTGATATTTATGCGGATTAGACACCAAAAAAAACACACTCAACAAATGGCTACAATTTAATGAATATGTTTAGTGACGGCATCAGATTCCTAATTGATGGAGAAAGGTCTGGTGGCAAGAAAAGCTGCTTCTAGAAGGGTGTCAAGTATTTTCGCTCGAGGATTCCATTCTTGGGTGGTTGGTTTGGCCCTTGTTCCTTTAACTCGAATCCTAGTCCGGTATATCCAATTTGAATATTACACCATTGTGAACCTTACACCTTTTTTACTCTCTGATCGAGGTTCTCGGCATTGAAAAATCTTCGTAAACTAAATCACACTTGTATATGTTGACATTTAAGAGATATACAGTCAAGAAAATCAAAGGCACTGGTGATATTTATGCGGATTAGACACCAAAAAAAACACACACTCAAAAAATGGCTACAATTTAAGGAATATGTTTAGTGATGGCATCAGATTCCTAATTGATGGAGAAAGGTCTGGTGGCAAGAAAAGCTACTTCTAGAAGGGTGTCAAGTATTTTCGCTCGAGGATTCCATTCTTGGGTGGTTGGTTTGGCCCTTGTTCCTGTAACTCGAATCCGAGCCCGGTATATCCCATTTGAATTTTACACCATTGTGAACCTTACACCTTTTTACTCTCTGATCGAGGTTCTCGGCATTGAAGAATCTTCGTAAACTAAATCACACTTGTATATGTTGACATTTAAGAGATATACAGTAAAGAAAATCAAAGGCACTGGTGATATTTATGCGGATTAGACACCAAAAAAAACACACTCAACAAATGGCTACAATTTAAGGAATATGTTTAGTGACGGCATCAGATTCCTAATTGATAGAGAAAGGTCTGGTGGCAAGAAAAGCTGCTTCTAGAAGGGTGTCAAGTATTTTCGCTCGAGGATTCCATTCTTGGGTGGTTGGTTTGGCCCTTGTTCCCTTAACTCGAATCCTAGCCCGGTATATCCAATTTGAATATTACACCATTGTGAACCTTACACCTTTTTTACTCTCTGATCGAGGTTCTCGGCATTGAAAAATCTTCGTAAACTAAATCACACTTGTAAATGTTGACATTTAAGAGATATACAGTCAAGAAAATCAAAGGCACTGGTGATATTTATGCGGATTAGACACCAAAAAAAACACACACTCAACAAATGGCTACAATTTAAGGAATGTGTTTAGTGACGGTATCAGATTCCTAATTGATGGAGAAAGTTCTGGTGGCAAGAAAAGCTGCTTCTAGAAGGGTGTCAAGTATTTTCGCTCGAGGATTCCATTCTTGGGTGGTTGGTTTGGCCCTTGTTCCTGTAACTCGAATCCTAGCCCGGTATATCCAATTTGAATATTACACCATTTTGAACCTTACACCTTTTTTACTCTCTGATCGAGGTTCTCGGCATTGAAAAATCTTTGTAAACTAAATCACACTTGTATATGTTGACATTTAAGAGATATACAGTCAAGAAAATCAAAGGCACTGGTGATATTTATGCGGATTAGACACCAAAAAAAACACACACTCAACAAATGGCTACAATTTAAGGAATGTGTTTAGTGACGGCATCAGATTCCTAATTGATGGAGAAAGGTCTGGTGGCAAGAAAAGCTGCTTCTAGAAGGGTGTCAAGTATTTTCGCTCGTGGATTCCATTCTTGGGTGGTTGGTTTGGCCCTTGTGCCTGTAACTCGAATCCTAGCCCGGTATATCCAATTTGAATATTACACCATTGTGAACCTTACACCTTTTTCACTCTCTGATCGAGGTTCTCGGCATTGAAAAATCTTCGTAAACTAAATCACACTTGTATATGTTGACATTTAAGAGATATACAGTCAAGAAAATCAAAGGCACTGGTGAAATTTATGCGGATTAGACACCAAAAAAAAAACACTCAACAAATGGCTACAATTTAAGGAATGTGTTTAGTGACGACATCAGATTCCTAATTGATGGAGAAAGGTCTGGTGGCAAGAAAAGATGCTTCTAGAAGGGTGTCAAGTATTTTCGCTCGAGGATTCCATTCTTGGGTGGTTGGTTTGGCCCTTGTTCCTGTAACTCGAATCCTAGCCCGGTATATCCCATTTGAATTTTACACCATTGTGAACCTTACACCTTTTTTACTCTCTGATCGAGGTTCTCGGCATTGAAAAATCTTCGTAAACTAAATCACACGTGTATATGTTGACATTTAAGAGATATACAGTCAAGAAAATCAAAGGCACTGGTGATATTTATGCGGATTAGACACCAAAAAAAACACACACTCAACAAATGGTTACAATTTAAGGAATGTGTTTAGTGACGGCATCAGATTCCTAATTGATGGAGAAAGGTCTGGTGGCAAGAAAAGCTGCTTCTAGAAGGGTGTCAAGTATTTTCGCTCGAGGATTCCATTCTTGGGTGGTTGCTTTGGCCCTTGTTCCTGTAACTCGAATCCTAGCCCGGTATATCCAATTTGAATATTACACCATTGTGAACCTTACACCTTTTTTACTCTCTGATCGAGGTTCTCGGCATTGAAAAATCTTCGTAAACTAAATCACACTTGTATATATGTTGACATTTAAGAGATATACAGTCAAGTATATCAAAGGCACTGGTGATATTTACGCGGATTAGACACCAAAAAAAACACACACTCAACAAATGGCTACAATTTAAGGAATGTGTTTAGTGACGGCATCAGATTCCTAATTGATGGAGAAAGGTCTGGTGGCAAGAAAAGTTGCTCCTAGAAGGGTGTCAAGTATTTTCGCTCGAGGATTCCATTCTTGGGTGGTTGGTTTGGCCCTTGTTCCTGTAACTCGAATCTTAGCCCGGTATATCCAATTTGAATATTACACCATTGTGAACCTTACACCTTTTTTACTCTCTGATCGAGGTTCTCGGCATTGAAAAATCATCGTAAACTAAATCACACTTGTATATGTTGACATTTAAGAGATATACTGTCAAGAAAATCAAAGGCACTGGTGATATTTATGCGGATTGGACACCAAAAAAAACACACACTCAACAAATGGCTACAATTTAAGGAATGTGTTTAGTGACGGCATCAGATTCCTAATTGATGGAGAAAGGTCTGGTGGCAAGAAAAGCTGCTTCTAGAAGGGTGTCAAGTATTTTCGCTCGAGGATTCCATTCTTGGGTGGTTGCTTTGGCCCTTGTTCCTGTAACTCGAATCCTAGCCCGGTATATCCAATTTGAATATTACACCATTGTGAACCCTACACCTTTTTTACTCTCTGATCGAGGTTCTCGGCATTGAAAAATCTTCGTAAACTAAATCACACTTGTATATATGTTGATATTTAAGAGATATACAGTCAAGTATATCAAAGGCACTGGTGATATTTACGCGGATTAGACACCAAAAAAAACACACACTCAACAAATGGCTACAATTTAAGGAATGTCTTTAGTGACGGCATCAGATTCCTAATTGATGGAGAAAGGTCTGGTGGCAAGAAAAGCTGCTTCTAGAAGGGTGTCAAGTATTTTCGCTCGAGGATTCCATTCTTCGGTGGTTGGTTTGGCCCTTGTTCCTGTAACTCGAATCCTAGCCCGGTATATCCAATTTGAATATTACACCAATGTGAACCTTACACCTTTTTTACTCTCTGATCGAGGTTCTCGGCATTGAAAAATCTTCGTAAACTAAATCACACTTGTATATGTTGACATTTAAGAGATATACAGGCAAGAAAATCAAAGGCACTGGTGATATTTATGCGGATTAGACACCAAAAAAAAACACACTCAACAAATGGGTACAATTTAAGGAATATGTTTAGTGATGGAATCAGATTCCTAATTGATGGAGAAAGGTCTGGTGGCAAGAAAAGCTGCTTCTAGAAGGGTGTCAATATTTTCGCTCGAGGATTCCATTCTTGGGTGGTTGGTTTGGCCCTTGTTCCTGTAACTCGAATCCTAGCCCGGTATATCCAATTTGAATATTACACCATTGTGAACCTTACGCCTTTTCTACTCTCTGATCGAGGTTCTCGGCATTGAAAAATCTTCGTAAACTAAATCACACTTGTATATATGTTGACATTTAAGAGATATACAGTCAAGTATATCAAAGGCACTGGTGATATTTACGCGGATTAGACACCAAAAAAAACACACACTCAACAAATGGCTACAATTTAAGGAATGTGTTTAGTGACGGCATCAGATTCCTAATTGATGGATAAAGGTCTGGTGGCAAGAAAAGCTACTTCTAGAAGGGTGTCAAGTATTTTCGCTCGAGGATTCCATTCTTCGGTGGTTGGTTTGGCCCTTGTTCCTGTAACTCGAATCCTAGCCCGGTATATCCAATTTGAATATTACACCATTGTGAACCTTACACCTTTTTTACTCTCTGATCGAGGTTCTCGGCATTGAAAAATCTTCGTAAACTAAATCACACTTGTATATGTTGACATTTAAGAGATATACAGTCAAGAAAATCAAAGGCACTGGTGATATTTATGCGGATTAGACACCAAAAAAAACACACACTCAACAAATGGCTACAATTTAAGGAATGTGTTTAGTGACGGCATCAGATTCCTAATTGATGGAGAAATGTCTGGTGGCAAGAAAAGCTGCTTCTAGAAGGGTGTCAAGTATTTTCGCTCGAGGATTCCATTCTTGGGTGGTTGCTTTGGCCCTTGTTCCTGTAACTCGAATCCTAGCCCGATATATCCAATTTGAATTTTACACCATTGTGAACCTTACGCCTTTTTTACTCTCTGATCGAGGTTCTCGGCATTGAAAAATCTTCGTAAACAAAATCACACTTGTATATATGTTGACATTTAAGAGATATACAGTCAAGTATATCAAAGGCACTGGTGATATTTACGCGGATTAGACACAAAAAAAAAACACACACTCAACAAATGGCTACAATTTAAGGAATGTGTTTAGTGACGGCATCAGATTCCTAATTGATGGAGAAAGGTCTGGTGGCAAGAAAAGCTGCTTCTAGAAGGGTGTCAAGTATTTTCGGTCGAGGATTCCATTCTTGGGTGGTTGGTTTGGCCCTTGTTCCTGTAACTCGAATCCTAGCCCGGTATATCCAATTTGAATATTACACCATTGTGAACCTTACACCTTTTTTACTCTCTGATCGAGGTTCTCGGCATTGAAAAATCTTCGTAAACTAAATCACACTTGTATATGTTGACATTTAAGAGATATACAATCAAGAAAATCAAAGGCACTGGTGATTTTTATGCGGATTAGACACCAAAAAAAACACACACTCAACAAATGGCTACAATTTAAGGAATGTGTTTAGTGACGGCATCAGATTCCTAATTGATGGAGAAAGGTCTGGTGGCAAGAAAAGCTGCTTCTAGAAGGGTGTCAAGTATTTTCGCTCGAGGATTCCATTCTTGGGTGGTTGGTTTGGCCCTTGTTCCTGTAACTCGAATCCGAGCCCGGTATATCCAATTTGAATATTACACCATTGTGAACCTTACAACTTTTTTACTCTCTGATCGAGGTTCTCGGCATTAAAAAATCTTCGTAAACTAAATCACACGTGTATATGTTGACATTTAAGAGATATACAGTCAAGAAAATCAAAGGCACTGGTGATATTTATGCGGATTAGACACTAAAAAAAAACACACACTCAACAAATGGCTACAATTTAAGGAATGTGTTTAGTGACGGCATCAGATTCCTAATTGATGGAGAAAGGTCTGGTGGCAAGAAAAGCTGCTTCTAGAAGGGTGTCAAGTATTTTCGCTCGAGGATTCCATTCTTGGGTGGTTGGTTTGGCCCTTGTTCCTGTAACTCGAATTCTAGCCCAGTATATCCAATTTGAATATTACACCATTGTGAACCTTACACCTTTTTTACTCTCTGATCGAGGTTCTCGGCATTGAATAATCTTCGTAAACTAAATCACACATGTATATGTTGACATTTAAGAGATATACAGTCAAGAAAATCAAAGGCACTGGTGATATTTATGCGGATTAGACACAAAAAAAAAACACACTCAACAAATGGCTACAATTTAAGGAATGTGTTTAGTGACGGCATCAGATTCCTAATTGATGGATAAAGGTCTGGTGGTAAGAAAAGCTGCTTCTAGAAGGGTGTCAAGTATTTTCGCTCGAGGATTCCATTCTTGGGTGGTTGGTTTGGCCCTTGTTCCTGTAACTCGAATCCTAGCCCGGTATATCCAATTTGAATATTACACCATTGTGAACCTTACACCTTTTTTACTCTCTGATCGAGGTTCTTGGCATTGAAAAATCTTCGTAAACTAAATCACACGTGTATATGTTGACATTTAAGAGATATACAGTCAAGAAAATCAAAGGCACTGGTGATATTTATGCGGATTAGACACCAAAAAAAACACACTCAACAAATGGCTACTATTTAAGGAATGTGTTTAGTGACGACATCAGATTCCTAATTGATGGAGAAAGATCTGGTGGCAAGAAAAGCTGCTTCTAGAAGGGTGTCAAGTATTTTCGCTCGAGGATTCCATTCTAGGGTGGTTGGTTTGGCCCTTGTTCCTGTAACTCGAATCCTAGCCCGGTATATCCAATTTGAATATTACACCATTGTGAACCTTACACCTTTTTTACTCTCTGATCGAGGTTCTCGGCATTGAAAAATCTTCGTAAACTAAATCACACTTGTATATGTTGACATTTAAGAGATATACAGTCAAGAAAATCAAAGGCACGGGTGATATTTATGCGGATTAGACACCAAAAAAAACACACTCAACAAATGGCTACAATTTAAGGAATGTGTTTAGTGACGGCATCAGATTCCTAATTGATGGAGAAAGGTCTGGTGGCAAGAAAAGCTGCTTCTAGAAGGGTGTCAAGTATTTTCGCTCGAGGATTCCATTCTTGGGTGGTTGGTTTGGCCCTTGTTCCTGTAACTCGAATCCTAGCCCGGTATATCCAATTTGAATATTACACCATTGTGAACCTTACACCTTTTTTACTCTCTGATCGAGGTTCTCGGCATTGAAAAATCTTCGTAAACTAAATCACACTTGTATATGTTGACATTTAAGAGATATACAGTCAAGAAAATCAAAGGCACTGGTGATATTTATGCGGATTAGACACCAAAAAAAACACACACTCAACAAATGGCTACAATTTAAGGAATATGTTTAGTGACGGCATCAGATTCCTAATTGATGGAGAAAGGTCTGGTGGCAAGAAAAGCTGCTTCTAGAAGGGTGTCAAGTATTTTCGCTCGAGGATTCCATTCTTGGGTGGTTGGTTTGGCCCTTGTTCCTGTAACTCGAATCCTAGCCCGGTATATCCAATTTGAATATTACACCATTGTGAACCTTACACCTTTTTTACTCTCTGATCGAGGTTCTCGGCATTGAAAAATCTTCGTAAACTAAATCACAGTTGTATATGTTGACATTTAAGAGATATACAGTCAAGAAAATCAAAGGCACTGGTGATATTTATGCGGATTAGACACCAAAAAAAACACACACTCAACAAATGGCTACAATTTAAGGAATGTGTTTAGTGACGGCATCAGATTCCTAATTGATGGAGAAAGGTCTGGTGGCAAGAAAAGCTGCTTCTAGAAGGGTGTCAAGTATTTTCGCTCGAGGATTCCATTCTTGGGTGGTTGGTTTGGCCCTTGTTCCTGTAACTCGAATCCGAGCCCGGTATATCCAATTTGAATATTACACCATTGTGAACCTTACAACTTTTTTACTCTCTGATCGAGGTTCTCGGCATTGAAAAATCTTCGTAAACTAAATCACACGTGTATATGTTGACATTTAAGAGATATACAGTCAAGAAAATCAAAGGCACTGGTGATATTTATGCGGATTAGACACCAAAAAAAAAAACACATACTCAACAAATGGCTACAATTTAAGGAATGTGTTTAGTGACGGCATCAGATTCCTAATTGATGGAGAAAGGTCTGGTGGCAAGAAAAGCTGCTTCTAGAAGGGTATCAAGTATTTTCGCTCGAGGATTCCATTCTTGGGTGGTTGGTTTGGCCCTTGTTCCTGTAACTCGAATCCTAGCCCGGTATATCCAATTTGAATATTACACCATTGTGAACCTTACACCTTTTTTACTCTCTGATCGAGGTTCTCGGCATTGAAAAATCTTCGTAAACTAAATCACACGTGTATATGTTGACATTTAAGAGATATACAGTCAAGAAAATCAAAGGCACTGGTGATATTTATGCGGATTAGACACCAAAAAAAACACACTCAACAAATGGCTACAATTTAAGGAATGTGTTTAGTGACGACATCAGATTCCTAATTGATGGAGAAAGGTCTGGTGGCAAGAAAAGCTGCTTCTAGAAGGGTGTCAAGTATTTTCGCTCGAGGATTCCATTCTAGGGTGGTTGGTTTGGCCCTTGTTCCTGTAACTCGAATCCTAGCCCGGTATATCCAATTTGAATATTACACCATTGTGAACCTTACACCTTTTTACTCTCTGATCGAGGTTCTCGGCATTGAAAAATATTCGTAAACTAAATCACACTTGTATATGTTGACATTTAAGAGATATACAGTCAAGAAAATCAAAGGCACTGGTGATATTTATGCGGATTAGACACCAAAAAAAACACACACTCAACAAATGGCTACAATTTAAGGAATGTGTTTATTGACGGCATCAGATTCCTAATTGATGGATAAAGGTCTGGTGGCAAGAAAAGTTGCTTCTAGAAGGGTGTCAAGTATTTTCGCTCGAGGATTCCATTCTTGGGTGGTTGGTTTGGCGCTTGTTCCTGTAACTCGAATCCTAGCCCGGTATATCCAATTTGAATATTACACCATTGTGAACCTTACACCTTTTTTACTCTCTGATCGAGGTTCTCGGCATTGAAAAATCTTCGTAAATTAAATCACACGTGTATATGTTGACATTTAAGAGATATACAGTCAAGAAAATCAAAGGCACTGGTGATATTTATGCGGATTAGACACCAAAAAAAACACACTCAACAAATGGCTACAATTTAAGGAATGTGTTTAGTGACGACATCAGATTCCTAATTGATGGAGAAAGGTCTGGTGGCAAGAAAAGCTGCTTCTAGAAGGGTGTCAAGTATTTTCGCTCGAGAATTCCATTATAGGGTGGTTGGTTTGGCCCTTGTTCCTGTAACTCGAATCCTAGCCCGGTATATCCAATTTGAATATTACACCATTGTGAACCTTACACCTTTTTTACTCTCTGATCGAGGTTCTCGGCATTGAAAAATCTTCGTAAACTAAATCACACTTGTATATGTTGACATTTAAGAGATATACAGTCAAGAAAATCAAAGGCACTGGTGATATTTATGCGGATTAGACACCAAAAAAAACACACACTCAACAAATGGCTACAATTTAAGGAATGTGTTTAGTGACGGCATCAGATTCCTAATTGATGGAGAAAGGTCTGGTGGCAAGAAAAGCTGCTTCTAGAAGGGTGTCAAGTATTTTCGCTCGAGGATTCCATTCTTGGGTGGTTGGTTTGGCCCTTGTTCCTGTAACTCGAATCCTAGCCCGGTATATCCAATTTGAATATTACACCATTGTGAACCTTACAACTTTTTTACTCTCAGATTGAGGTTCTCGGCATTGAAAAATCTTCGTAAACTAAATCACACGTGTATATGTTGACATTTAAGAGATACACAGTCAAGAAAATCAAAGGCACTGGTGATATTTATGCGGATTAGACACAAAAAAAAACACACACTCAACAAATGCCTACAATTTAAGGAATGTGTTTAGTGACGGCATCAGATTCCTAATTGATGGAGAAATGTCTGGTGGCAAGAAAAGCTGCTTCTAGAAGGGTGTCAAGTATTTTCGCTCGAGGATTCCATTCTTGGGTGGTTGGTTTGGCCCTTGTTCCTGTAACTCGAATCCAACCCGGTATATCCAATTTGAATATTACACCATTGTGAACCTTAGACCTTTTTTACTCTCTGATCGAGGTTCTCGGCATTGAAAAATCTTCGTAAACTAAATCACACGTGTATATGTTGACATTTAAGAGATATACAGTCAAGAAAATCAAAGGCACTAGTGATATTTATGCGGATTAGACAGCAAAAAAAACACACTCAACAAATGGCTACAATTTAAGGAATGTGTTTAGTGACGACATCAGATTCCTAATTGATGGAGAAAGGTCTGGTGGCAAGAAAAGCTGCTTCTAGAAGGGTGTCAAGTATTTTCGCTCGAGGATTCCATTCTTGGGTGGTTGGTTTGGCCCTTGTTCCTGTAACTCGAATCCTAGCCCGGTATATCCAATTTGAATATTACACCATTGTGAACCTTACACCTTTTTTACTCTCTGATCGAGGTTCTCGGCATTGAAAAATCTTCGTAAACTAAATCACACTTGTATATGTTGACATTTAAGAGATATACAGTCAAGAAAATCAAAGGCACTGGTGATATTTATGCGGATTAGACACAAAAAAAACACACTCTCAACAAATGCCTACAATTTAATGAATGTGTTTAGTGACGGCATCAGATTTCCTAATTGATGGAGAAATGTCTGGTGGCAAGAAAAGCTGCTTCTAGAAGGGTGTCAAGTATTTTCGCTCGAGGATTCCATTCTTGAGTGGTTGGTTTGGCGCTTGTTCCTGTAACTCGAATCCAACCCGGTATATCCAATTTGAATATTACACCATTGTGAACCTTACACCTTTTTTACTCTCTGATCGAGGTTCTCGGCATTGAAAAATCTTCGTAAACTAAATCACACGTGTATATGTTGACATTTAAGAGATATACAGTCAAGAAAATCAAAGGCACTAGTGATATTTATGCGGATTAGACAGCAAAAAAAACACACTCCACAAATGGCTACAATTTAAGGAATGTGTTTAGTGACGACATCAGATTCCTAATTGATGGAGAAATGTCTGGTGGCAAGAAAAGCTGCTTCTAGAAGGGTGTCAAGTATTTTCGCTCGAGGATTCCATTCTTGGGTGGTTGGTTTGGCCCTTGTTCCTGTAACTCGAATCCTAGCCCGGTATATCCAATTTGATTATTACACCATTGTGAACCTTACACCTTTTTTACTCTCTGATCGAGGTTCTCGGTATTGAAAAATCTTCGTAAACTAAATCACACTTGTATATGTTGACATTTAAGAGATATACAGTCAAGAAAATCAAAGGCACTGGTGATATTTATGCGGATTAGACACCAAAAAAAACACACTTAACAAATGGCTACAATTTAAGGAATATGTTTAGTGACGGCATCAGATTCCTAATTGATGGAGAAAGGTCTGGTGGCAAGAAAAGCTGCTTCTAGAAGGGTGTCAAGTATTTTCGCTCGAGGATTCCATTCTTGGGTGGTTGGTTTGGCCCTTGTTCCTGTAACTCGAATCCTAGCCCGGTATATCCAATTTGAATATTACACCATTGTGAACCTTACACCTTTTTTACTCTCTGATCGAGGTTCTCGGCATTGAAAAATCTTCGTAAACTAAATCACACGTGTATATGTTGACATTGAAGAGATATACAGTCAAGAAAATCAAAGGCACTGGTGATATTTATGCGGATTAGACACCAAAAAAAACACACTCAACAAATGGCTACAATTTAAGGAATGTGTTTAGTGACGACATCAGATTACTAATTGATGGAGAAAGGTTTGGTGGCAAGAAAAGCTGCTTCTAGAAGGGTGTCAAGTATTTTCGCTCGAGGATTACATTCTAGGGTGGTTGGTTTGGCCCTTGTTCCTGTAACTCGAATCCTAGCCTGGTATATCCAATTTGAATATTACACCATTGTGAACCTTACACCTTTTTTACTCTCCGATCGAGGTTCTCGGCATTGAAAAATCTTTGTAAACTAAATCACACTTGTATATGTTGACATTTAAGAGATATACAGTCAAGAAAATCAAAGGCACTGGTGATATTTATGCGAATTAGACACCAAAAAAAACACACACTCAACAAATGGCTACAATTTAAGGAATGTGTTTAGTGACGGCATCAAATTCCTAATTGATGGATAAAGGTCTGGTGGCAAGAAAAGCTGCTTCTAGAAGGGTGTCAAGTATTTTCGCTCGAGGATTCCATTCTTGAGTGGTTGGTTTGGCGCTTGTTCCTGTAACTCGAATCCAACCCGGTATATCCAATTTGAATATTACACCATTGTGAACCTTACACCTTTTTTACTCTCTGATCGAGGTTCTCGGCATTGAAAAATCTTCGTAAACTAAATCACACGTGTATATGTTGACATTTAAGAGATATACAGTCAAGAAAATCAAAGGCACTAGTGATATTTATGCGGATTAGACAGCAAAAAAAACACACTCCACAAATGGCTACAATTTAAGGAATGTGTTTAGTGACGACATCAGATTCCTAATTGATGGAGAAATGTCTGGTGGCAAGAAAAGCTGCTTCTAGAAGGGTGTCAAGTATTTTCGCTCGAGGATTCCATTCTTGGGTGGTTGGTTTGGCCCTTGTTCCTGTAACTCGAATCCTAGCCCGGTATATCCAATTTGAATATTACACCATTGTGAACCTTACACCTTTTTTACTCTCTGATCGAGGTTCTCGGCATTGAAAAATCTTCGTAAACTAAATCACATTTGTATATGTTGACATTTAAGAGATATACAGTCAAGAAAATCAAAGGCACTGGTGATATTTATGCGGATTAGACACCAAAAAAAACACACTTAACAAATGGCTACAATTTAAGGAATATGTTTAGTGACGGCATCAGATTCCTAATTGATGGAGAAAGGTCTGGTGGCAAGAAAAGCTGCTTCTAGAAGGGTGTCAAGTATTTTCGCTCGAGGATTCCATTCTAGGGTGGTTGGTTTGGCCCTTGTTCCTGTAACTCGAATCCTAGCCCGGTATATCCAATTTGAATATTACACCATTGTGAACCTTACACCTTTTTTACTCTCTGATCGAGGTTCTCGGCATTGAAAAATCTTCGTAAACTAAATCACACTTGTATATGTTGTCATTTAAGAGATATACAGTCAAGAAATCAAAGACACTGGTGATATTTATGCGGATTAGACACCAAAAAAAAAAACACACTCAACAAATGGCTACAATTTAAGGAATGTGTTTAGTGACGGCATCAGATTCCTAATTGATGGAGAAAGGTCTGGTGGCAAGAAAAGCTGCTTCTAGAAGGGTGTCAAGTATTTTCGCTCGAGGATTCCATTCTTGGGTGGTTGGTTTGGCCCTTGTTCCTGTAACTCGAATCCTAGCCCGGTATATCCAATTTGAATATTACACCATTGTGAACCTTACACCTTTTTTACTCTCTGATCGAGGTTCTCGGCATTGAAAAATCTTCGTAAACTAAAACACACTTGTATATGTTGACATTTAAGAGATATACAGTCAAGAAAATCAAAGGCACTGGTGATATTTATGCGGATTAGACACCAAAAAAAACACACTTAACAAATGGCTACAATTTAAGGAATATGTTTAGTGACGGCATCAGATTCCTAATTGATGGAGAAAGTTCTGGTGGCAAGAAAAGCTGCTTCTAGAAGGGTGTCAAGTATTTTCGCTCGAGGATTCCGTTCTTGGGTGGTTGGTTTGGCCCTTGTTCCTGTAACTCGAATCCTAGCCCGGTATATCCAATTTGAATATTACACCATTGTGAACCTTACACCTTTTTTACTCTCTGATCGAGGTTCTCGGCATTGAAAAATCTTCGTAAACTAAATCACACGTGTATATGTTGACATTTAAGAGATATACAGTCAAGAAAATCAAAGGCACTGGTGATATTTATGCGGATTAGACACCAAAAAAAACACACTCAACAAATGGCTACAATTTAAGGAATGTGTTTAGTGACGACATCAGATTCCTAATTGATGGAGAAAGGTCTGGTGGCAAGAAAAGCTGCTTATAGAAGGGTGTCAAGTATTTTCGCTCGAGGATTCCATTCTAGGGTGGTTGGTTTGGCCCTTGTTCCTGTAACTCGAATCCTAGCCCGGTATATCCAATTTGAATATTACACCATTGTGAACCTTACACCTTTTTTACTCTCTGATCGAGGTTCTCGGCATTGAAAAATCTTCGTAAACTAAATCACACTTGTATATGTTGTCATTTAAGAGATATACAGTCAAGAAATCAAAGACACTGGTGATATTTATGCGGATTAGACACCAAAAAAAAAAACACACTCAACAAATGGCTACAATTTAAGGAATGTGTTTAGTGACGGCATCAGATTCCTAATTGATGGAGAAAGGTCTGGTGGCAAGAAAAGCTGCTTCTAGAAGGGTGTCAAGTATTTTCGCTCGAGGATTCCATTCTTGGGTGGTTGGTTTGGCCCTTGTTCCTGTAACTCGAATCCTAGCCCGGTATATCCAATTTGAATATTACACCATTGTGAACCTTACACCTTTTTTACTCTCTGATCGAGGTTCTCGGCATTGAAAAATCTTCGTAAACTAAAACACACTTGTATATGTTGACATTTAAGAGATATACAGTCAAGAAAATCAAAGGCACTGGTGATATTTATGCGGATTAGACACCAAAAAAAACACACTTAACAAATGGCTACAATTTAAGGAATATGTTTAGTGACGGCATCAGATTCCTAATTGATGGAGAAAGTTCTGGTGGCAAGAAAAGCTGCTTCTAGAAGGGTGTCAAGTATTTTCGCTCGAGGATTCCATTCTTGGGTGGTTGGTTTGGCCCTTGTTCCTGTAACTCGAATCCTAGCCCGGTATATCCAATTTGAATATTACACCATTGTGAACCTTACACCTTTTTTACTCTCTGATCGAGGTTCTCGGCATTGAAAAATCTTCGTAAACTAAATCACACGTGTATATGTTGACATTTAAGAGATATACAGTCAAGAAAATCAAAGGCACTGGTGATATTTATGCGGATTAGACACCAAAAAAAACACACTCAACAAATGGCTACAATTTAAGGAATGTATTTTGTGACGACATCAGATTCTTAATTGATGGAGAAAGGTCTGGTGGCAAGAAAAGCTGCTTCTAGAAGGGTGTCAAGTATTTTCGCTCGAGGATTCCATTCTAGGGTGGTTGGTTTGGCCCTTGTTCCTGTAATTCGAATCCTAGCCCGGTATATCCAATTTGAATATTACACCATTGTGAACCTTACACCTTTTTTACTCTCTGATCGAGGTTCTCGGCATTGAAAAATCTTCGTAAACTAAATCACACTTGTATATGTTGACATTTAAGAGATATACAGTCAAGAAAATCAAAGGCACTGGTGATATTTATGCGGATTACACACCAAAAAAAACACACTCAACAAATGGCTACAATTT